>CM057150.1:5467625-5982625 GCA_029964075.1 Patiria pectinifera
GTCGTGACTAGTGGAGCACCCCTCCCTATCAGCTTGATACCTGTGCCCCCTCTAGTCTGTGAGCCCCGCCCCCGCTCAGATTTGAAGGAGACAAAATTGAGCTTTATATTGTTGAAACTGAAGCCCATGAAACGATAGCTCCAAAAAGCACTCTAATAACGCGACTGACGTCGAGGCATTTATTTTATGTTGAGAATACTTTAACTGCTTCAGTGGCGGATTCAGGATTTTCCGAAGGGAGTAGGCGGAGTATTAAAATCCAAATAAATTTCAAGGGGGAGGTGGACCCTATATTAACGCAGCGGATTCCACACTGGCGTTTCTACGGTTAAATTCTAACCTGGCATCAACTCTTTTCACCTTTTGGTCGGACACTTGATAGCACTTGCCGTTACGATTGGTAACGTTGCACATGCAAGAAAACAGACCGTAATTCCTACCACATCGATGTCAACAGAACATTTTGTTTATTTCCACGCGGTGTTCACGATAAACTAGCCATTGGTGTTACATCAAACGTGACAAGGTTGCATAAACACCCACTTTATGGATTGCATGGAAGGTCACTTGAGCAGCAGAATGCGAGAAAACGATGATTTATGGGCAGCGATGGAGCCACTCATCCATTTAACTAATTGCAGCGGCGCTTTTTTATGGCGAGTTCTCTAAATCGTGGAAATTAGAAAACCTGTGCACAAGATGGTGTATAGTTTGGTGCTGGTTTCCCTAAGATGTTATTTAAAGAGAAAAAAATAAATCCCCTTAAAAAAAATAACACTAGTTCTGCATGCTACAATAGACAGAACTGTTCATTCAATCGTTTAGGGTTTTTTCGAACAGTGTTCATCATTTGAGAATTCAAGTTTTTTTCGGGGAGGGGAACATGGGAAAAAGAATGCGATATAGCGTCCCCCTGTCTTTTTGCACAAGTGGTTTAATAGCTCTGCGACATTGCTTGTGCGCCACCTTGTTTTGCTGTTCATGCGTTCTGTTCGCTTACACGCCTAAAAATCCAAAGAAGACTGTTCAAAACCTAACCTGTTGAACTTTCAGCTCAGTGGATATTACCCTTTTTAGAAGAAAAGTGAAAATCCATATGCACATCCTTTTCGGTCACGAAACACGATTACGTCCATAGCACTCTTTATTTCCAAAAATCAGTCAATTGATTGACCTCTGGAAATCACCAACATTTCTTGTTTGTTTTTTTAAATGACAGCAAGCCAGACGGAATAATTTCACGGGGTGTTTAGTTCCAGTGCGATCTTTAATCCAAGTAATCTTTTTGTAAATGATTCGGTAGGTTACTTTTGGGATGCATGAAATGATCCCATATGCGTTGACGAAGTGCAACAGTAGACTGCGGGGAATGGGCGTACAACGCGCATAATCTAATGTTGGTAAGATAAGCTGCTTCCGATGGTACGGACAGGTGCTGAGCAGTTATTGCACGGGGAAAGGGGTGCAAGTTGCCCCACCCTCGCCTTCCTCTCTACCGCGAGACATCCATACTTGAGAATAGCAAAGGTGTGCAAACTTCTCCATCTAAACCGCACACCCGAGGCGTGCTGTTTTTGCCCCATCCATGAAGATATCACAACTCGACTCCCATTGCGACTTGCTCGCTGGATGTACATGAAGAATGAGTCGAACAACAATAATACAATACAGGTTTTGAAATGAAATGTAATAAAAAAAAAATAGAATTTTGCCTCTGGCCTTGGGCTACAGATTTTCCTCAACTTTTCATTAAAAGTAACTGCTGCACACGCCGAAGAAGAGTAAATCATCCCAAATTGAATATCCTCATCTCGACCACATACTCGAGGCGAGCTATATGTTTTACTCATCAACGTAAAAATCTAGTTGACTCACAATCTATCAACACAGTACCTCCAAATCCATTCTCTTCTCGTTTCGTTGGGTCTCGCACAAAAACAATACGTCACTAGCCGTTTTTGAAATGAGATGAAATGAAATAAATTTTGCTTGCGGCCACTCGGCCTTCAGATATTTCATCAAATTTATCCAACGAAGAAAAAATAGATGAAGATTTCAAAACCGCACGTTTAAATTTGATTTACTCTGATATGTAAATTTCAGAGAAATGTAATTTAATTTCCCGTACGGTGTACACAACTTTTTTTTTTACAGTGAATCCACCGTAGCCTCTTTTCATCGTGCACTTTGGTGGAGGTCCCGGTTTAACGCTCTGGGGACGTGTGGTGTAATTTTCGTAGAATTTATTCCGTAAATAATTCCCTGCCCTGATACTCTTTATAAACACATTCCCGTTAAAACAATTAACGTCGGCGCCATGTTCCTGGAAAGATCGCGCCATGACCGCAGATTACACTCATCAGAATATCCCTCAGGAAATACTAGCGTGTATCCAGGTTTTGATTTAGGGGAGGCAAAAGTGTAATTCTTCGAAAAAAGTAGCCAGATGTTGTTGTTTTTTGTTTCATTCGTTTAAGTCGAAATTATAAAAGGTATGGAGGGATATCACTACTTATAGCGCCTGTGAGCTACGGACACTTTTGTTTCCTGAAAAAAAAATATAAAATAAAATTATCTAAAAAATGGTGTCACCTGAAAGGTGGGCGGGGCGATCTTTTTTTCCCAAACGAGATCGGACAATATCAAAAGCGGGTGCTTTCTCTGCATTATACATATTCATGATGTCCTGGGCCCAATTTCACAGCCCTGCTTAACAGTTAGCAGAAAAATTGTACTTAGCATAGCAGAAAGGTTTGCTAACCTTAAGCACTATTTCACGGCGTGGATGTGCTAACGGTCGCGTGTGCATGGAGATTGCTATTGTTACGTCACTAAGTTGAGCAAATTTTTCCTCTGAAGCAAGCGTGCCTTTTGCTGCGCTTATGCTTACGGTCTCCATGGAATAGACGGAGGTTCTGTTAGCAGGAAATCGTGTGCTTAGCAGCGCCGTAAAATTGGGCCCTGGGCTTTAGAGAATACGCTTTACATCGAGGAATAATGGTGTTTAAATCACCAACGATTGGAAGTAGTCCTTACTCCCAATCAGGTGATTCAAATATCTTAGCGAGAGAGCGTTTCACTTCTTCTCATTTTACCTTTTAAAATAACCAAAGTGAGGAAAGAACATTTCTCACAAGACGTAAAGCCTATAAGTTTGTGTTGTGGAGAACAAGGCATTAGATCTCCATTTAAAGGACTAATCAGAAGATGGGAACGGATGTCGTTTGGGGAAAAAAATATTCGCGGGCGGGGGGGGACAAATCATATTTTCAATTGAAGGGTTTCCAACATAATAAGAAGCAGAATATAGTACGCTGATATTTTCTTATTAAATGGTTTTGCTCATGAAATCGTGGGAAGGGGGGGGGAGTTGCCTTCTCGCACATCCTCAAAATAAACTGACGCGTGAGCCTATACAATTTGGGAGTCAAGCTTAATGGTTTTTATTCTTTAGCATACAGAGCGCAATGATTGCAAACACATGAATAGGGACTGATAGGGCGAAAAAGGACTGAGAGCGCGACAAAGACGTTTTGTTGGATTGTGTAAATTCACGATCTGCGGTCTATTGTGTAAGGATGTCACTTTTTGATGGAGTAGCATCCTGGGAGAGAGCTCCGATCCGCAGTCTGTTCTTCTACGTGCTTTGAAAGCAAGCGTGTATAAATTCCCGCAGCCAACCACACCGAAGTCTAATCACTCATTACTAATTGATATCAATAATAATATTCTTTCCGGTGGCTGCCCCCATACGGCATAATTTCCCCGCCGATGTTTGGTCACTATCAATCATCCATAGCCCATCACTAATTGAGCGGAATTAAAGATTAAAACCTCCGCTGCTCGGTGTGGTTTCCTGGACCCATCCATCACCGGCACCACACAATGTTGGCTTAATGAGTCCGCTATGTTCACGGTGAGTGATGACAATATTGTCAGCTTAATCAAAAGTAATATTCATTTGGACAGTCAATATAAACAGAGATAAGGTGTAAATATGGAGTCCCTTTTCACATGCATGTCTGCTGAATGCAGTGCGTGATTCACAACGGGTCAATGACGAAATTGGTTACTTCTTCACTTTTATGCACTTGTTGGAACTATTTGGTGCAATCGTCACGTTTTATTACGAAAGACTTCTCTTAAGACTCCAAGGCCGTACCGCAGCTGTTGAACAGGCCATTGTTCGTCATTTTACTTGACCAAATTATTATTATGTATGGAAGGTTAATGCCTAGTGCATTTATTGTAAACTCTAACAAAATGACTTGAGCGATCTTGGACAGCATTCAGAAAATCAATAATTAAAACTTTACTAAATGTTTTTTTTTCGCCTTGAGAAGTAAATCCAGCAAATCGCGAAAATTGTACAAAGAACCGGATGGAGGAGGACCTTCACTCGGTTTGGATATATAACGGAAAGCGGTTGATGAAAATCACATTTTCAATACCCTTCTCGTTTCGATAATGATTTTGTCAAAGTCATGAGGTATGGAGCATGTCGCTGTGTAGACACAACAGTCCTGTAAGTTACAATGCTCAACAGATGCTTGCAGGCACTTCATAAAACTCTCCCATAAATCACATTCAAGTAATGTCCCCAAAAAGGAAGAAGTTCACTTCATGTCTCTCGCGTTCTATACTTCCTCTCATCTAGCTCTCCATACCACTTCAAATCCTCTGATGACACACCGTCAATTTTGAAACATCCGATCGTTTGGAATAACACCTTTTTTTCCCCTCGAGATGACTCCTCTAGACGAGGATGTAATCTCTTTCCTGCCAGTTATTCCTAATCCCCGCGATTTACAAGCCATCACGTTGCAATAAGGCCTCACCATCTGGCGCCCTTGAGGTCGTCCGTCCTACCCGTAGTATTTTTGTAACGCCCAAGGAGCTGATTTGGTAGTTCGGGGAAAGAATACGGCAGCTTTAGAAAATTCACCACACAGTGTTGGACTGACAGGAATGTTATGATATGAGCTTACCCAAGATGAGTTTTTAATTTACGGAGGAAGGCGGGGAAGCGACAAACACTGAGCGGTGCACACCGGTAAATTGGCCTAAACCCATCCGCCGAGCTCATGAATACCCGCAAAATGTTCTATATTAGAGAGTTCTGAGAGCCAGAAAATTAGGGAATTGAAGAGATATGGCACTAAACCTCTGGCCCGGACTTGGGCTTCCAATTCTGAGCATTTTGGATGCAGTTAGACTCGAAAGTGGCGCTATTTTGCCATGTTGCGGAGGGATCGTTTTTAAAGATGGTTAGTTTTCCGCTTTGGGAAAAATAGGGGTCGTCTTCTTTGGGTGAGAAATTCTCGAAAAGTCAACACTCAACCAACCACAACATGAAAAGAAAAGGCGAAAGATGACATGTTGATCATCATTTTTCTGTGCAGCTTAGTGAGAGTTCTGAGTATTTGTAAAAGAATGTTGAAGTATGGGCATTTAGCACTGGTGTCTGTGGGAATTCAGGGTGGCATCCTATGAGCATCTCCTGTGACATATTTACGGACGAAAATTATATCAAGGCTCTAATTCTATTTTGGCACTTGATTCGGTAGCGAGTTCGGGTCTATTGTATTTCAATGCCGGTTTTTTTTTTTTACAAGTTTACCCACGGCACAGTCATTCTCGATTTATAATAAACCCAGAAAATAAAAACAATAAATGCCCTTTTATTATGTAACTTAGCTTTGATTCCCTTCAATAACGAGTTGTTAAAGTCATATAGTGAGCGCTGCCGGAGAGCTGACGAGGAGAAGATGATCATAAGCTTCCTTTGTTGGATTCGAACCCAAAACCTCATACCTTCTAGCGCAGACGTCTTATCATTCTGTGCGTGCGAGAATTCAGAGAGCACAGTGGTTAAGGTATGCAGTGAAAAATAAGGGGTAAGCAGGCATCACAAAGATGACAGGGACAAAAACCGCACACTTTTGATAAGCTTGTGGGTGGTAAGAAGACGCGGGAGTGGCGTTTCAGTACTTTGATACAAAGTTTTCAGCTGTACCAAGATGACGTCAAATTTGCAATGAAAGACAGTGTCATAATTTGACCCTGACCGATTCCCCTGTCTGATTTTTGTTCAACTACTTCTCAGGAGTTATATCAGGAGCTCACTCAGCCTGACCGATCGGTCGTTATTCAGTTTCAGTCGGTAATACCTTATCGGCTCATCTTGACTTTTCTTCTTCTTTTTTTTTTTGACGGGAACAACTCCTCTGTGTATCGTCAACATTGATAACATCTTCCACGGAAGGCCTATCAGCCAATGTCAAATGCAGTATTACCACTCCGAAGCCATGATTTATTGCGACATTTGAAATGACCATTAACGCCTAATGACGCCATAGCCGATCGGTGACTGTGTTAGTCCCTTCGTTTGATAGGTGGGCAGTCCGTCGATACTTTCGAGTAACAGCGTCGGCAGTCGGAAATTCCTCCCTGGTGGTTCTTCGCTCTTTCTGTGGAAACACCATGTTGGGGAAGAAAAAAAGTGGGGTCGCACTTGCAACTGAAGACTCTTCCGCGCGATTGCTGCATGCGTATGTCGCCATCAGTGTTCAAGTCAAATCAATTCAATACAACATTTATGTTTATCCAACCTTAAACAAAATACCATTTTGCGAGGCTCTAGCGTCGCCGTGAAAACACGTACCGCCATTATATTTATATCATTTTAAAGCTTGGAATCTTAACTTTATCCCTGGTAAGTATTGGTTTGATTTTCCAAAAGGTTTTGAAATGATTCGTGTTCAAATAAAGGCATGTCAAAAACAAACTCAACCGATTTCAAGGAAAATGAATCATGCGCATTTTTTCTAATGTGGAAATGGTTCATCCTGTTCATGATGTGACGATCTCGTTGCCTTTTACTTTCTGTGGTTCCTGTTCTTTTTCGATCCACATAGACTTTACCTAAAATTAATTCACAATATTGTTCTTAGTTTCAAGTTCAATTTTGAAATTCACTTGCAAGTACGTACCTATTCAAAAAGCGCGCTCAAAGTGTGACTCGAGTTTGCATCTGATGTACCGCATCATCAATTTTCCTTGAAATCGGTTGAGTTTGTTTTCGACATGCCTTTATTTGAACACGAACTATTTTAAAAATATCAAACTAATTCTCGCCAGGGATAAAGTTCAGATTCCAAGCTTTTAAATGGTATAAAAAATAATGGCGGTACGTGTTTCTGCGCCGATGCTAGAGCATCGCAAAAGAAGTGCGGGTATTTTAGGACGCGCTGTACATTAGGAAATATATATAAAGTATGTATAGGAAAAACAAATGTGGAAAATTATAAATGAAACAGCAATTAATTAAAGCCATAATAAACCTGAGCTTGTTAATGACAGGAGCTGAAAGAACACTGTGAACACTCAGAAGCAATTAATTGAAACAAAAAAGCATTCAATAGTAGAACGATTATAAACACATAATACTCAGTCAATAAAAATCCAAGTAAACAGGTAATTAATATTCAAAAATTAACTTACCAAAAGTTCGAAAACAGAAAAGGAATGTATATAAAATTACCAAGTTTTTATGAAATACCTTACTAGGATGTTGGTAAATGACGGTCTAAAGCATCCTGTAAAATTATAGCACCTGGTGTGAAGTCATTTTCAAGAAATTGTATTTTTGTATAAATTTCCAACAGTGGTCGGCCGACCACCGTTGGAAAAACCTAACTTTTTTTCAACTACTACTCTAACTTCACCATTTTTTTCAGTCCAAATTTTGTTTTATTGGTTACATGTTCATGAACGGATGCAGGCCAGCTAGACTGGTTCCCTTACTTTACATATTTCTGGCATCTATAAATTGATCCACTTTTTATCTTTAGTGGAGTCAGGGAACCAGACTACTCCACCATTTGTATTTTTCTTGGTTTTCCAGCATTTTCGAACACAAAACTTCAAACATGTCAGTGGAACAATATTTGATCTATCATAGTAACCCCTTTAAATAGTTCATTTCTGAGAATTACAGAAAAAAACCAATGATGTACATTCCCTTTAATTATGACTTGACTTGTGAAAAGACTTGTGATTTACTTTTGATCGACATTGTGATAGAATTGTATTGGACTGCACTACAACACTTGACTTTGCATGTTTTGTCTTTGACTATCTTTTTAATTCTTGCATACTTTTGTAATATTTTTAAATTCATGCAATGATTCTGTCTATGTTTAATCTTTATTTAATGAAGCATAACTTTTTATTGCTAACTTGTATTACTCATTGTGAATTCCATGCAATTTTGCCTTTGGCAACCAAGTTGAATTTTAATAAGCCATGAATTATAATAATAACACTGTTCTACATTATGGTTGTATAACAGCAGTGTTGCATATTGTAGCTCATAAAAAATGACTCCAGCATTCAAGTGCTGCTTCTCTTTTAACCTAACTGTAAAATTGGCAAACACCTACTGGGCAAGAAGGTGACTGCTCTATGTTCCGACACCCCTATGTTTTGGAACATATGTGTGTAACCGGCTAGACTACATTCAGAGCGATTCAAGTCCGCTTCGTGATTCGTTGCACTCCTGAAATAACACTTGATGCAAATTGCTTAGGCCAAAAAAAAAAGTCTCCGGTTTCTGGTATGCGCGCGCGTCGCCGTAGCCATGCGCGTCGGCAAAATGAAAAAGGTTTTTTTTTTTTCAATAAAAGATGGTGTCTCAAAACTGCCAAACTCACTGGTTTGACTGGACTCCTGTTGCTGCACAATTTTTAACGTATTTTTAGATGGGGTTATGATCGAGAATAAGCTTTATGTGGCCTCTCTGGACTCCCAGATATTTTCACTAAGTTTAGTCGGGCACCAATTGCAGTCATCAGCCGACATTTGAAGCAAAAAAAAAACAGGTAAAAAACCGCACCACTTTTTTGGGCAAGCTCCATACCAGAAACCGGAGACTTTTTTTTTGGCCTTAAGTGACGGTTCCTAAAATCCACGTCCACAAAACAAGATCGTTATTCTTCATATCAATACAATAATTATACATAGCTAGATTTGTAAAGGTTCAGAAAATAAGGCTTTTTTTCTTAATGGAGCTGTATCAGCTCTATACCCACCAATTCTAACCAGCGCAAAATAAGATTGAAATGTAAAAAATATCAGCCGTCACATGAAGAAAACGAACTTAAATTCTTGGGATTATTTGACATGCTTGATCCTTTGCGAAACTAAGTGTGTACTACAAAACGGTTACTTTACAGTAACTTGAGTCACGGTGTGAAATCAGAGAGTCTGCAGTAGAGAATATCTCTGCTCAAAATGGGGTGCAAACCTATGTCCCCCAATACCTATCAATACCTATACATCGGGTATACCCCCTCAAAATTTTAAGGCACCCGGGCAGTGGTGTATAAGTACGGGGGCACGGAAGGCACGGGGCACGTGCCCCAGCGGATGTTCCCCCCCCTCCCCGTTTGAAATCTTGAATCGAAAACTGTTCAAATGATTTCATTTGCTTTAATTTCCCCTTGAAAAATTGATGCGCCCCACGTGCTCCCCCCCCCCCCCCAAGTTTGACTCTAGTTACGCTACTGGCCCCAGGGTTCAAACTCGCGTTCAATTACACACTGAAGTTGTTGGACATGGCTATGATTACCGATATAGACGCTTTTGCGTATGGTATGAGAGAAGGTAACATTAGCGTTCATAAAACTCGCCCATTCGTCAGCTATTAACAGCAAGCCCAAGGGTATTGCACGAAGTCAGTGACCGAAAATGAACTTCATCAGTGATTTAATCAGATTCAAAGTTGCTAGATTATGTAGCCGTTTTCATTTAAAAAAAACAGAAGGCACTTTTTTTCACGGGGGAAGGGAGCAGGGTTTCACGCCCCGCGCAGTGTGTCGTTGTGGGGGCTTGCATTATCTTGAGAACAGCAATCAGCTTATTTATGACGTTATCACTGCCGTGAATAATTAGCAAAGCTACGAACTACAATTCTGGTGATGAAAATTGATTAATTAACGGCCACAACCATAGACCAAATAGATGTGTTTATCTCTTCAACGATGAGCGTTTATATCTGCCGTTTTAGCGGCAAAATTCGTTGCCAACCACCTGAGAATGTGTTTGAAACTGATATGGGCGTCGCCAGAGGGCGAAGCACTTTTTTCCCCCAAAAATCTCTATAGTTCCCAGCATTGTTCCGATTGCTCTTTTTTCGAGGGTGGGCAGGGACATTTTCCCCCCACCCCAACCCATTAAATTAACAACAATATGATTTCGCGCCTCTTTTTCTTATTTGTTTTCTGTTTTTCTCCTTTTTTTGGGGGCTCGCCTGGGGGCCTCGCGACGCCCATGAACCGCCCTTTCCAAATGGAGCTCAATGAAAAGAGAGTAGCGAAAGATCGACGGTTGTCATTTGGAAAAGATACTGTATAGTGTGAGTCAAAATACAACGAAACCTAAATAAATATCGGGACCATTGTTTTAGTGAAGTTCTGCATGTAACACTTTAAAAATCTAGGATATAAAAGCCCAATTCATAAACTTTCTTTTAGTATACGAATCAGTCAAATCACTCATGTACTTTTCAAGTTACGGAATTTTAAACACAATCACCGTCTTAAAGTTCAGTCCACGATTCACAAGAAGTTAAGTGTTCTTTCAGCAAAACGAAAACGAATCACATAGGGGTGTGTGTGAATTATTTTGGTTTAACTGAAAGAACGCACACCTTTTTTGTGATCCTCGGGCAGAACTTTAAAACGGTGGCTGTGTTTAAAAATTCAGTAACTTAAAAAGTACATAAGTGATTTAAATGATTCCTGTACCGAAATACAGCTTATGCATTGAGCTTTCTTATGCTAGATTTTGAAAGTGCTAAATGCAAAACTTCACTAAAACAATACTCCCGACATTTGGGTTTCGCTTTTTTTTTTACTCACCCTGTATTAAAAAAGAAAGTGGTCCTCGCAAAAAAGCATGTCTAGTCAAAAGGAGACCCTTATAACAACAAACCAAGAATGTTTGAAAAGCCTTTGCTCTGGACAAAACGTCTGAAGCGTGAACAATTATTAACACTTTCAAGACACCAGGTGCGATTCAGACATGAGTTATGTCTGAAATAGTGACAAGTACACGAGACGATAGTTAACTATACCCACTTTCTCGTCTTTCGGACAATTTGTCCGGAACTTAAAAGCATCTCAGACAATTTTCGTTTCATGATGCATAGTACTAATCAACAGTGGGAACGCGAGTGGCTTTTATTGAATTTACAGCTGGGCGCTGACATCAGGGATTTTTTATTGACAGGCGCTTATCAAGCTCCAGACATAATGTTCTTGAAACTCAATGGTTCTCGAGTCTGGAGTGCTGAATGATAACATTAACACATAGCAACCGATGGAAACTGGTGTTCAAATGAATAGATGATGTCATCGGATGACGTCAGTTCTCTCACCGATACCTGTACATGACTGGTACGGCGTTATTCACTTTGGGATAACTATAGTTTCAAATGCTTTTTTTTTTTTTTTAAACAACTATGAAATATAACGCCTTCGAAATTATTAATTTTTTTCCCCGTCTGACTGAAGATTTGGGTCACCGTTACGTGTCACTATAAATAAAATAACCTGCAAAAAAAATCAGGATTTCTCAAGCAATTTCATTTTGAGGTAATATCCCCTTCCCAAACTATCCTACAATATCCTGAAATGATCTTTTAGTTATCATCAGCACAGCGGATTTGTACATAGTAAATCATTGGGCAGACAGTGTTGATTTGTTTATCCAGATTGCAATCCCTTCTCTTAAGGGCCTGTCACATTATATGCGATCTCATAGGAGACCTTACGGTGACCAAAAATATTTCATAAATTTAACAATCGCAGCGAGGACGCAAGAAAATGACAACTTTCTGTCTCAAAGAAGCTCAAGCTACCCTCATACTGTGCTCTTCCCGCGCTTACAATGCGCTCAACTCGCTCTCTATGCGCCCCTGTCAAGCCCAATTACTCGATCTAGTCGCTGCCGCTGCGCGCTGTCACTGCGCTCACACTACGCTCTGCTCGCTGTTGATACGTCCTAGTAGCTCGCGTCGCGCTCTCTATTCGACCAAAATACGCTCATGTGACGTCACTTGCGCTGTATAAATACCACGACAAAACGGTCAATACACAGTCCAGTTTCAAACTTATTCTACAAGTTCATCGCAGTCGAGTTACTTTCTCATGGGGGAGACTACATCGACTGCCTTGCGCCTATAGGTTGCCTCAATGCCACTTCAATGTCGCACGATTCACGCTCGCACAGCGCCAGAGATGCGTCCTGGCCAGAGCGCAGAGGTGTTACGATTGTTTTGAGCATGTTCAAAGACCTTGGCGCTCATCGGAGACCATTAAGACCCTCTGGCGCCCATCTGGCGATCTATGTTGTTGTCGCTGCGATCTAGTAGTTGTTTTTGCGCCCCAGCTATTTTTCAAGGACGCAGTGAGAGCGCATATAAGATCGCAGGCAGTGTGACAGGGCCTTTACTGTGGGATACTCGGCTTATAATCTGTAAAATATAAGCAAAATTTGAATTGTCCCGACAAATTTTCAATTTTAGTTTATTTGCACCTGACCTGTTTACTTTTCATCTGCCCCCTCCCCCGCCCCCGGTTGGGAAAAGTCAATGAAGCTTCCGCCTCTATAGCCACTTTCCATCCACACAAAGTTTTACTCGGATGTGACCAACTGGCTGAATGGAAAAATAGGCTAATCTTTCAAATCTTCCAAGCGCCAATAATCTTGCACTTTTCCCAGTTCTGCCATCAATTTTAGATGAGACTCTGCGAAGTACGAGCTTAAAATAGCTCACTTCATTTCCAATAATACTCGTGGGTTGAACCTCGATTCTAAACCACCTATCGATCACAGAAAATGACTATTTCTAAGCGACAGTAATAAAAACGGATAAGTGCGCAGTGTCGGAAAGTGCATCCGTTGAGAATTGAAAGAAAATACGGGCCAAAACATTCTCACAATCACGCATATCCAACGGCGGTTTTAAATCTATCGAACGACACAATCCAGACACCAAAAAAGTAAGCCGTGAAATGGTCCCAACAATCAAATTGCGGTTTGGGCGTTGTATGCTGAACGTGCTTCGTGTCTTCCCAAGCACAATATCGACTACTGATCTTTCTTCCTAATACCATGAGAGGTTCTTATAATACTACCATTAATCTTAGAAGAGGCAAAAGAAAGAAGATGAAGTGCGGTCTGTCGGGAAGGTGGCTTTGAGATTAAATAGTCATCAATCACTCTCCAGAACGGTTTAAAAAAAAACTTACTAATGCTTTAAGAAATACCCAAATTGTAAGGCATGATTTCGGCAAATGGGTTGGTATTTTGGCTGATATTGTTCAACATACTAACTGCCGACATTCTTGGGCAAATTCTTCACAATCGTTGGTTACTTTTTACCTGAATGAACTAACAATGAGGTATGCTTCCAACCATTGTTGGGCAAATAACATGGCCAACAGAGTTACCTGACCTTTTTAAAGCTCTGGCTGGAGCTTCTACATGTCACTTGGTGGTCTGTCGTGCTGTCTGTCTGTCTGTCTGTCTGTCCCCGAAAATTGACGAAAAGTATGGTTTTCCATATGTGCCATCGGCGTCGCATTTTTCGGCGTTGCATTGTCAGCTCTGGCAGGGATCATTTTGATCGATTTCATGCAAGACTTTCATGCAAGACGGCCAGAGCTTATTGTACATCTTCCTCGAACAACATGGACGTCATTTTGTGTAGTTGTTGGACGGTATCCAGAAGGAGGAAATGTCCCCAAAATTTACCAAAAGTATGGAGTTCCATCGGCGTCGCATTTTTCGCCAGAGCTTATTGTGCACTCGCACTTGTTTTCAGTGTAGTGCTTGTTTGTTGGGGTTTTTCATATCTTATTTCACTTAAGTCTGGTAAGCCAATACGATATTGTGCGACTATTTTGATATCGGGATGAATACACAACTGATGATAAACACACACCCGTTGATGGACAAATGGCAATTTATGTGCACCATGAAAAACTTTACGCAAGCCGACCGAAAAAAAGGACATGGGAATTAAGTTCGCAAATAAGTTAAGGCATTAAAAAAAGCTGTAAAGGTTTGGTGACGTCCTCTATACATGTATTCAGAAGTTTGTTATAACTTCAAACAATAGCTTTTTGTTAACTTCGTAGGTGGTGATTCCACCGGGTCCAAATGTTCCCCAGTCCCTATATTCCCCAGTCCCTATATTCCCCAGTCCCAATGTTCCCCAGTCCCTTGGTTCCCCAGTCCCAATGTTCCCCAGTCCATATTGTTCCCCAGTCCCTATGTTCCCCAGTCGCAATGTTCCCCCAGTCCCTTTGTTCCCCAGTCCCTATGTTCCCCAGTCACTATGTTCCCCAGTCCCAATGTTCCCCCAATCCCTTTGTTCCCCAGTCCATATGTTCCCCAGTCCCTATGTTCCCCAGTCCCTATATTCCCCAGTCCCAATGTTCCCCCAGTCCCTTTGTTTCCCAGTCCCAATGTTCCCCCAGTCCCTTTGTTCCTCAGTCCCTATGTTCCTCAGTCCCTATGTTCCCCAGTCCCTATGTTCCCCAGTCCCTTTGTTCCCCAGTCCCTATGTTCCCCAGTCCCTATGTTCCCCAGTCCCTTTGTTCCCCAGTCCCTATGTTCCCCAGTCCCTATGTTCCCCCAATCCCTTTG
The DNA here is from genome assembly GCA_029964075.1 of Patiria pectinifera. Classification (NCBI taxonomy): domain Eukaryota; kingdom Metazoa; phylum Echinodermata; class Asteroidea; order Valvatida; family Asterinidae; genus Patiria; species Patiria pectinifera. The sequence continues at coordinate 5,482,344 of CM057150.1, forward strand.
TTTCCCAGTCCCAATGTTCCCCCAGTCCCTTTGTTCCTCAGTCCCTATGTTCCTCAGTCCCTATGTTCCCCAGTCCCTATGTTCCCCAGTCCCTTTGTTCCCCAGTCCCTATGTTCCCCAGTTCATATGTTCCCCAGTCCCTATGTTCCCCCCTGTCCCTTCCACCTTTCTTATGGCTTCTAAAAGACATACTGACATCACGCTTTGTCTTGTCCCCACCTGGTTCCCATTGGAAAGTGCGCAGGAAAACAAAGTGTGGCGTCATCGTGCCTCAAGGCTACTGAAATCACCGAGTTCGTCTACTTGCTCACGTCTATCAAGTAAGATATAATAATGTACTATCACCGCAATTATTAAACAGCGACATTTTGTGCAAGGTGAGAAGGTTGAAAAGTACTCAAACTGCACTAAAGGCTGTATAGTTTGAATCGGTAATGTGTTGGCGCAAAGTAAACTGAACTATTGGAAGGTGCTTCGTGCGGGGACTAAATGGACAGTAAATATCTGGGTTAGCAACTTCATCATCTCTAGGAGTAAAAGGATTATAAAATGTGTCGCTAATAGTCTGAAATCGAATCAGAATGACGCTAAATGCCGCCGATTGCGAGACCGTGTGGTCCCGTCTAGGAGACACCTGCTCGTCGTGTGGAGTCAGGTGCGTGGTTATTTGATCAGCAAAGAGTCATGGAGGCCCTTGCGATGGGTGAGAGAGACTTCAAACAAACTGGCTCGTGCCTTGCTGAGAGTATAAACGCCAAACCCAATATCACTTGTATTACATTTTTACTACATTGTGTTTATTCCCTGGTAATATAAGCTTACAGTACTCTGGGGTTTACGCGGTGTAGAGAGCGAATTACAGTCATGCAGGGCCTTTTTTTTGCCGGGGCAGCGCTGGAATTAGGTTTGAGGTTGTCGACGTTTCATCCAATTTGATAAAGTTACCTAAGTTGAATTTTTCATGTTGAGGTTTGAGAGTGTGATAATGCTGAATTAGTCAGAGTAAAATTGACTGGCGGGTTTTTTTTTTGACACGATTTGGGGATTTAATTCGTTGAGAGCTACACTGCTGTCATTAACAGCTACACTTATTACATTGAAACCATTCAAATACGCGATTTTAACATGAGTGCCGTTCGTCTTAACCACGGTCTGACGATTCTTAGAAGACATTACATTTTGTTATTGAGCTATCGACGTATCCAATGCATTTCCCTATTCCACATTCAAATTTTGACAGAAACTTGTAAAAGGAGTTTTGAAAGAACCAACTCGCGCAAGAGTAACGACGTGACATAATGGAATTATAGATTCGTTAAGTGCAAAAATGTAAGTGGTCTTATCACGGGGAGTTGCCTTGGGAGATGTGAACAAGCCGTTCGCTGCACTATGCTGGTGTTTCTCGCCATACAAGTGCGAAGTATTTTCCATATACCTCTTCCGCATGCACATACAATCGGACCCACACCGATCCGCGAGCATTCAGTGCGATCAATTGCATATTCTGCTCCACTCTATTCCAGATGAACGATTTCAGAAAATGCATGGCTCTTACAGTCATCACGAACCAATTACAGTCATGATACTTTAGCCCCAAGCCGAACGTGAGTAGACTTCTCCTTCACAGTGAAAAAGCAACAACATAAATTTGTTTTCATGTGAGGTGTCATTTATCTGAAAATTTAATTTAAAAAAAAATGTGTTACGTTTTAACATCACAAGGCGCATGAAATAAACATGTGCAGAGCGAATGTCTTCTTTTTTACAGCATTTCTTGTTGAGTCGGCTGGCTTGTATTCAGTGATTTTACAACAATGTTTACGTCGCAGTAATGTTGTTCTCTCACAAAATGTCATTCATTCGATATAACTGAATGTTTGTAAATTTGCAAATGGAATGATTTTGGCTAAAGATTGTTAATGAAAGTAAATAAATGTTGCGATTTCGAGATTAACATTATAGGGTAAGAGTTATTTTTTTATATAAATTGTGACAATTAAGTAACGACCACAAAGAATTGGCAAAGGAACACCCACACTAAAAGCTAAGACCAATTCAGTGCTCCAAAATATTAAAATGTTGAAGTGGCAAACAATTTTGTTTATTCTACGAGTTGTTAAATTATACAGGGTGAGTAAAAAAAAAAAGAAACCCAAATGTCGGGACCATTTTTTTAGTGGAGTTCTGCATGAAGCACTTTCAAAATATAGGATAAGAAAGCCCAGTTCATAAGCTTTCTTGAAGTACAAGAATCTTTCAAATCACTCGTGAAGTTTTCAAGTTACGGAATTTTAAACACATCCACCGTTGTAAAGGTCTGTCCACGGACACGGATCACAAAAAAGGTAATTGTTCTTTTAACAAAACGACTGCAAGAACGCACACCATTTTTGTGATCCGTGGACAGAAATTTTAAACGGTGATAGTTTTCAAAACTCTGTAACTTAAAAAGTACATGAGTGATTTGAATGATTCTTGTACTAAAAGAAAGCTTATGAATTGGGCTTTTATATCCCGGATTTTAAACGTGCTACATGCAGAACTTCACACAAAAATAGTCCCGACATTTGGGTTTCGTTTTTTTCTTTACTAACCCTGTATTTCATTAATAAAGTCGCCTTACGTCTAAAAGTATTACGTCCATGCAAACGTCTTTCTATACCTGTTGTAAACGCACGGTATAAACTTCAAGCAGGTTGTAAAAATGCTTAGACATGAGAGAGTTTATGAAAACATTCGGTAGATTAAAAGTAGATTAAAAATTCAGTCTAGGATAATGGATAAAGCCTGACTTGTTTTGTCAGGGACAGTCACAATAAAGGGCCCCCTAGCCTGTAGGCTCTTTTCTTGTTATTATTTACCGCACACCGTATACTTCCAATAAGTACTTTTGATTAAGTGTCTTTCGTTCCGATATAATAGTGTTGCCATTTTGATTGGCACAACACACCGTTAATTCCTGCAACTGGATACAGCATTTTCTCCCGTTGAAATCCCCGCCAATGACTGTACAATGATCCGCTGCTCGTCTTCGGCCATATCCGTCTCTAATCCCGGTGAAGCCGAGTCACGGATTCAGCAAAAGCTTTTCATCCGTCCGACACCAGAGAGTTGTCCAAAAAACTAACTCCATTCCGCAAATCTGGTCCCAAGAGCCGTGATATATCCTTTTAAATTAATCTACCAATTTTACAGAGTTTCAACTTGAGTTGCATAACAACTTACATGTGGAAGGTTTAGCTAAGTGCAAGTTCACATTTTGAGACAACAGATGAAAAAAAAATTAGGGGCACATTTTTTGGGGTTTCGTAACAGGACAAAATCACGTTGCTTAAGCCCGCGGGCACATTGTCTTAAACCACATTTAATTATTGTTTTTTTTTTCCGAACAATACCATTTTTAAGGCGGATTACTTTTACAGGATAATTAACACCCATATCTAAGTTGAAGTCACTTTGACAAATATTTTTTTCATCAAATCGGTAGTGTTCGTGAGTGCCCTTAAAAAGGCTGCAGATTAGGCAAAAGACAAAACAGGGCCAAGTTGGCAAGATATACATCCAATATTACTCAGAAATTCAAGCAAAGCTGCATAATATTGATCAGCAAAGTAATTGCGTGCAGGTCAGCCGCAAGGGAGTGTTTCGCCCGTACCCGGACCCACCGCCCTCAATCGGGCACTGGAAAGGATTAATTTCCTTCACAAAATTGTGTGAAGGAAGCACGGGCGCGCAAAGCAATGTGGGAAGCTAACTGCCTCATCCAATGCACGTACATTCTCATGCGCAAGCGGATTGATTGACCCGTACTAATGTTCAAACAAAATTGTATCCAATAGGGACTCGAAGAAATTACGTCATGCACCCAGAATAAGTTAGACCTTCCCACCGCCCTGTTTCAGGACGGTGGGTACGATACCGGGCGAAACAGCATGTTGGGGTGGCGTTTTACCACCTGCGTCACCAAATAAAGTGGAAATTTGGGGTGGAGCCTAGTAGTAGTAAAGACTCACAAAAGTTGTTAACACTTAAATGCTGCAAACGTGTGACAAAATAATGTGTGTAGGCCTAAAACTTCGCTTTTACCCCCCCCCCCCGCGGGCCCCGCCCTGCAAACAGGACGCTGGGAAGGGCTGACGAATTTACGCTCTGATTGGATAGATTTTGCGTGACCTGTGACCTGTCAGTCATCACGACCACGACCCTGCTAAGTTTGAAACGGCCGTTTAAGACTGAGTCATTCATCAGTCTCTTATTCCCATTCATAAGGGCGGCGCCCTTTTAGGTTGAAGCATAATAATGTAGGAAAAGTGTCAAACTTATCTGTTTTGTAAATTTTCAACTCCCGTCAGTTGCTCAGGCTCCGTTTCGGATTCACGTAAAGGGTCGAAATGCCAATCACTCAACGCTCAAAATTTGTCCACATGGTCCGCAATGAAAAAGAATTCACATCCCGTATGGTGTGTTTGCATTTCTATGGCAAACTTTTCGGATAGTATTTGCGCGCATTGGCTAACCGCGGTCTACAGCTGCAGCCAGATGCTTTATACATAGGTCATGATAAATTACCCAGAATACCACCCCTACTTCCTTCACAAGATTCTGTGAAGCTCATCTGCCCTTCCCAGCGCCCTGTTTGCAGGGGGGGGGGGGTACGAGCATGCATGGGTACGAGCGAAGCCTAAAACCCCCAGAATAAACAGAGGCGTAGCAAGCGGAGGGGGGGGGGGGGTAAGGGGATCCCCCAATATTGCGATTATCTTCAGCCATGATGTATGCACTTGTAAGGAAGAAGAAGAATATTCTGTAAAAGACTGCCCTTCCAATCAAGTGCCCTTTTCACCAGCGTTTAACCCCCCCTCCCCAATATTTCTTTAAAAGTGCCTTTTTTTTAACAAGTTTTTTTTTAACAAGTGCCACTTTTTTTTTAAACAAGTGCACTTTTCATGAGCTTAATTGTGCTTAAAAATCTCATTGACTCCTTTGTACAAAGAAATCAATGAGATTTTTAATACATTCAAATACACGTACAATTCACATTTTTTTCATGTCATGATTTAACACGTTTTAAAAAACATCAAGGTAAGTTTAAAACATTGGGTGCGTGTTGGTTACGGGTCCCATGTCTCTTGTGGTCTGGTCCGAGTTGATCTAAGCCCGAGTTGGGCTGGGGCCGACTTGGTCTTCCTGGGTCCGAGTTGAGAAGGTCCGGACTCCGGACCGGGTTGACTCGAAGCCTTCCAAAAAACCAGCAAGCCTCGAGAAGTGCACCAGTCTAATTATCTTTGGCACTTGTGGTCAACAATAGTCTGTTACCCAGAGCCTAGCTTAATTTCCATGTTTTTCGTGTTGGTTTTATGCGGGTACCGTGTACACGGTGTGTGAGGATCGAAACACCGACCGTCGTGTGCAATCATTGGTGAATAACAATGTAATTCAATGCTTTGTGTGTTTTGGTAATAGTTGCGCTTAAATACGATGGTCATGATGGTGTAGCCATCAGCTTGTAATCCCTAACTTTGTTGAACACACATCTGCACATGAACGAAGTGGCTATCGTTACGGCAGTCGTTGTTTAGCGCCCTCTACGATACTTTATTGATACGCACGCAGGTATATAATTATTTGTTTCCCCACGTTTTAGTCATGGAGGAAGGAATTAACAGGAGTTCGAACGACCATAGGATCAAAGGTTCAGGGTTCGTTGCCGCGGTCGTAAAAACAGCAGCAGTCCAGATCGGATAAACACCCGCGAGCGCTATCAGTAAATCAATTAGCGGTCGCGACCGCAGCCCGGACACTCGCCGCAAAGCATTATGGGATTGCCACGCATGCGTACTGCGCCCGCGCCATGTTGTAAAATGGCGGCGTACGGTAAGGACGATTTTGTTACGGGCTCCGATTTGAGCGATTTAAGCGACGTTTCTGACGAAGAATTCGATGAAAATGAGGTGGCAGAACTCGACTACGAGTCCGAAGATGACGGTCGGCAGTATTGTGTGTGTGGGGAGCCTTCAACCATGGAGATGATCGCGTGCGATGATGATCAGTGCACCATTGTGTGGTGGCATTATAGCTGCGCCGGAGTTTGTGCCGATACAATCCCAGACACCTGGGTTTGTAGTCGCTGCCTCCCTGGAACGACTGAAGAAATAGGTAGGCCTACGTGGTAAAAGTATAGCTAAGAAAATAAACAGAAGAAAAAAAAACTTCAGTGATGTTGGTCAACATGAAAAATTGTGACATGTATTTTTATTTTGGCTAAAAATAATTCCTTCTTTCGCTGTCGTTAGTGTCAGTTATTGTTAATATTTTTTATATTTATGCCCACTTGAATACTTGCCAAGCACCACAGTTCAATAAAAAAAAAGTTTGAAAGATATAGATATGCAATTTCATTAACAAAGATGGATGTAGGCCTATAATTTAGTTGGAACCATTTTATTTTACAGAGCATCTCATCCAACATGTCTCCAAGACTTATTTGTTAAAAAAACTTTTCCACACAGATTCATCTTCTGGTCCTGATCCTACAGTTTCAAGACCACCTCGTTCTCGGAAAACCAGACAGAAACCAAAGAAGACATCTGAGACTACAGATGCAGTGACCTCGGACGCACAGCCATCTGCCAAAAAAGACAAAAAAGCTCGAAAGCCTCCAAAGCCTGGTAAGTAGTTATAATTCATACTTCATGTCTTAACATTTAACAGAAATGCATGTTTTGAATACATGTATGTGTTTGGGGCATTTGTATCTCCAAAACACTATGTACATCATGTACATACATGAACATAAAATCTCGATAAGGCAAATCTCAATGGAACGAGCTCAAAATTTGAGTTAAGCAGAAATTTGAGTTAAGAGAAGTTTTATCATTGTTATATTTCTGAAGGGAATATATTCTTTGTTTGGCTTAACAGGAGTTTTAAGTTATCAGAGTTTGACTTATTGAGATTTCATGATATTTAAATAATTAAAGTTTTAAAATCCACAATCCTCCTGCCATGTTTAATCCTATGTATGCACAATGTAATAATATAATTTTTCAATCATTTTGTTTGCAATAGCTGTAGAACGTCCCGAGGCAAAGTTCCGTGAAGTTGATGCACTTCAGAAAGCCAACCATTACTTCACGTCTGGACTACAGCAGCTGCAGCAGCACCCAATCTGCCTTGGAGTCTACCCCACCGCAGTCTGCATGCTGAGTCTAGTCGCGAGCTTGATGGCCAAGACCAACACCGAAGCATTGCAAGATTTCTACGCGGCTACAGTTAGCGGATTGTGGTTGGTCATAACAGCCGGAGATTCTAAGTATCTTAAACCAGAAGGCTATGAGATTCTTTGGCGAGCCTTTCACAAGTATAGACTGGAGGTAAACGATAAGTGGACAGAACTTTTGCAAGCCATGGGACTGTACAGAGAGGGGCAGCATGTCCACCTTGTTTGCCAATTTCTATTGCAGGCAGTTTTACAGGCTATCATTGAAGATAGGAATAAACAAGATAAACCCATTGATAACCCAGCTGAAACAAAGTCTGAGAATTTAAGTCCTCAGGAGGAACAGGTTTTGAGATATGTATCTGGATATATTCCATTTTCTCTGTTCAAAAACTTAAATAAACAAAAAAATGACACTGCTATGACATACTGTAAGTTCCTTAAATCCTGGAAAGTAGACTGTAGTGATGAAACTGCTAGGACATTTCTCCAATACACAAACGACTGGATTGATAAACAAAATCGTGGTGGGTTATTTCGTGTGTCTGATGGCGTGTATTTATTGTTCCGAGCCATGGAGCAGGAGACATGCAAGTATTTGACCAAGAATAATCTAAAAACATTTCAAGGATGTGATATTCAGAGCACGCTTTTGAACAATATTAAAGGTAGTCATCGAGTACAAACCTACTGGTGTAGTCTAACACAAGGAAAGATAACAGGGGACACTTCAACAAACTTACTGAACATGACTGTGAAGAAGTGGATTAAAATCAGAGCAAAAGCTTTCATCAATGTGTATTTAAACTTGAAGAAAGCAACACATGGAAATGTTGGGAAAAAAGCAGAAAAAGCTCTGCGTAAGGATCTGTAAATTCTGATACATATACATCGTACTTTGCAAGTAAATCAAGTGTCTGGATTCCATGTCTCAATTGTAATTGTAAGCATGCTACCCAACAAGCTGATACACCAGTTCACAAAATGCATTACTATATTCTCAGCGGCTTTTTGTTATCATTTAGTATTAAAGGGAATTAGATGTACAAGTAGCGATACTCGTTGAAAGTTATACAGATATGCAATAACATTTCAATGTTGACAGCTGACAGCTTCGAAGTACAAGTGCTGTACATATTCATTGTTAATGTAATTGTATCATTAATACAGTACATGTATACTAATAAAGGTTTGATCGCAAACATGCCTTTGTAGATGCAATGTGACATATTTTTTTCCTCCTTTAATATGCCCTGTACTTAATACCCAAATTATTATTACATCTGTACAATGTATTTTGAATGGTGCTTCTGTACATTTTCGATCCTTTTCATTGCAGCGGCCATCGTGTAACTGCTTTTTCCCAAACAGAGATTCACGCAATACAGTGTATGAACATTTAAACTCACTGAATTAAACAAACACTAACAGCAAGGTATCATTTGATTTATAAATGTCTCTATTTTGTTAAATCAACCTTTGGAATGTTCGCTTTCTATCAGTAGTACAAGAAGAAATGTCAAGATTCTAATCACTTTTTCCCCTGTGATAACACATGGGAATGAAAACTGTATAGCTATATATTACAATACTTTGAATTCATATACATGACAGACTTCGTACAATCCCTCATGTCTCAGATGACACTCCCATGTTACTCCAACCGATATTTACAAATGTATAGTTTTGTAGAGTAACCATGCCAATGAAACAATTTATGAAAATTAAATCCATGTTGTACAAACTGTGGCAGAAAGTGATGCATTAAAAAGGAATATGAATTGAAGGATCCTCTTAATTAAATTCTGCGTGTCAGTTATTTTACAGGTTTACTGCAACCACTTATGATATGACTCCTAAAAAACTCAATGAGGAATGGCAATTTTTGGGGGTTCATCATAATTGGCATACACTACACAAGAAAGCTGAACATTTTAGGATTATTGGAAGCATACGTTAAAGTCGAAAGAATCAAAATGAGCATCAAACCACTGTTGTTTGACGGAATCAGATGTTGAATCTTGCAGTCCTTGCACTGTATTTTTTTTACCCAATGTGAGAAACATTTGGTCTCTATATCATGCATGATATAAAACATTATTTTGGGAAAGAATGTTGCAACCTGGCGCCACTTTTTTCTTAAAACATCATCTCAATAATGGTTAGTCATTATGAAAATGTTGCAAAGCCATGAATCTGGGGCCGAGAAAACTTTCCAATATTGTAAGGAAATACACAATTTCTTTTTGTAACCCTCCATACACTTTGTACACAACCGCTGAAGTGGCATCTGGATACTACATTCTTTCCTTACTATCTCCGAGGAAGAGGTGTGCTATCAAGAGCAGCCTTATCATCTGCACCCTGTACTTTGCAGTTGCCTCTCTTGGATGCTTTGATGCAGCTAGATGCTACATACAGGGCCTGCATGTTATGACCAAACTGCTCCACCGTCGGATTATCGCTACAGCCACCTGTGCCACGCTGCTTGCTAAAATACTGCTCTAAAGGATCCTGATTAAATTTCTCGCTGAGAAGAAACTTAACACCAGGAATCTTTAACAGCAGCCTCCCCATCTCGACAAATGAATGCACTGAAACAGAAAATCCAAAAAAGGGATTTGTGTTAAACTTTGAAGAGCCAACTGTCGTGTACACATGTATGCATACACTGTACAAACAATGTCAAGACAAACTCCTTAGGTACAGCAATTCCTTCCTCCATGGGTACAGCATGCATGGAGGAAGGAATTCCTTCCTCCCTGGTTACAGCAAACAAAAACCTTGGTCCCGACTGTGTATTTACATGTCATCGTGTCAGTGCAACAAAGGTTGTATCTCGACGTCCATTTACTTTGTGTGCACATCCGGGTTATATTAAGCAAGATACAACCTTGTGACATTATTAAACTGGAGTTTCGTGTAAGTGCAATTTTAGAGATATGACCTTGTTGCAGAGATGACTTTAAAACAAAAAGGGAAATGATTCAAGCAAACCATTGCTCCCAGATTTCGTAAAATAAAACAAGACTGTGACATTCTACATTGAAGTTTTACAGTTACAATTAACTGCATTCATTGGAAATATAGTTCACAATGTATATGGTATTAAACACACACACACACACACAGGATGGATTGATGGCAGTTTTTGGTACCGTTTCTAAAACACTGTTGATCTAACCTGTTATTCTCATCCCCTTGAGAGTTTCCTTGCTGAGGATCATCTTCGCCTTGGCTGTCTTATCCAGGGCTGGGTGTGACTCGACTTCAGCCTCCCATTCATCAAGGAAACCAAGAAAGTCGTGCATCAGCCACTGTTAACAAAAAATGAAATCATCTGAAAATTATAAATGTAATACCAAATCACTGTGGTAATACAAGACAGTTAAAGTAACACAACAATTGGCATTCATTGAGACATCTTCTACTTACATCAAATCTTTTATCCTCAGCACTGATGTAAGGTTCCAAGTTGGGCTTCCTGAGACGAGCGCAATCGTAGGCATTGGAGACATTCAGGCAGTCAAAGAAGTCATCAATGTACCTGATGAATTTGATGGTGGACTCCAGACCAACCTTGCCTGCCTTCATCTGTGCATCAAGAGTGTTGGCAACCGTGGAGCTCATAACCTAAAAAAGAATTAGAATGATTATACTTCCTGTTTCACTGTCTGTACACACTGGAACTGTAGGTTGTGACGGTACATTTGCCACCTTAGCATAAACAATGTTGCCACCAGTGGGCCAACAGACTTCAACGCTGCAACTGTTTTCTTAATTTCTAAAACAAAAAAATCCCAATAGATTTTGATGACCGCTTTGCTTTGTAAAAATTTGCAACTTCAGAATTTATGACCTTCTGGGGTTCCCATGTTTTGAGTGCTTTTAAAAGGGGGATTTTTAAGCATGTGTTCAATCATGCAATAACTTAAATCATTTTTTTTGCACCAGTACGGAGATTAATTGGTAAAATCAAAACCATGTCAAACTAAAAGCTTACCTGTGCAGCCATGTACACCCGCATTCTGAGGGACGGAGTTAGGTGCAGATGTTCATAGGTTATCTTGTGCAGGCGACGGAGACCCGGTGAGTGGCGATCCAAGCCGACATCCCACTCATACAACTGAAGGAGTTGCGTCCACTTGATGTCTTGCTTATGGTACTATGAAAGAAATACACAACACAGCCCACAAAATAAATAGATGTACTTAATAGCGCAAATATCACTTAGGTGTTTGCATCAATTTCAAACAATTCTATGGACGACAGAGAGCATTCTGAATTCGATTTTGTAAACATTTCTCAGAAATTTATAGTTTCTTTTTAATTATAACCTTTTTGATGCATGTGGGGACTACTGTATGATTAGATAATTTTAGCATCCCATACCCAAGCACTCCTTAAAATAGATTTCTGTTTAGATTTTTTTGTGTATTTTCTTGCGGTTAATATACAAAATATGAAAGACAAAATAAATCAAACATGAAACTCACGCAGAGTGTCCTTGTCTGCCGATTGTATCCTGAGTTTTCGAAGTTGTTCCTTGTAGTTTTCAGTAGATGGGGAACATCACACAGGAAAAAGATTTTCCGGTTTGGGTCAAAGGGATTCGGAGTGCAATACGTTGGAACACTTGTCTCAGAACTCTCTCCGTGTAGCCGATAGAATTTCCTATTTGGAGAGGCTCCATCGGACACCAAAGCCCGAACCTTCAGCCCAGCTGTTTCTAACCACAAAACAGCTTCCCACATGCACGGGTACAACTGGTCGCCTGTGATGCCGGTAGTTGGGAAATACGCCACTGGAGCACGTAAAGAACTGAAAATGCCCCTCACCATCAGAACCATGACATGAGTTGCTATAGGTGGCTCCTCGTCTCCTCTGCACCTCCTTTCAAAAGCAGCAATCTCGTTGGCCACACTCCCCAAATCAGTGAAACCCATGATTTTCCCAGACCGCACAGAGAAGGCCAAGCCTGCCTTCACCTTCATCTCATCAAATAGAAGAGACACATTGCGTTCGAACTCAGGAACGGTCTCCAGATGCCAGTCCTGATAAATCCTAGCAAGCATAGAGGCATTAAACCCTGTAGTGAGGCTGGCAAAATGGCTGTATGAATGCAGCGTGCTCGGGTGGGGTAGCTTAATAAAGCCTGAATCACGAAGAAGACCATACCCTGCTGAGGACTTGCTCTGAAGGGCAATGCACCATCTGATAATGGCAGGATGCCATCGCATCTGTTTGCCCTTCAGAGCCGACTCCTTTTGCTGTTCCCATAACAGCCTTGCTGGGGAGCTCAACCCAAGGATTTTCTTCATCTCGTCATCACAATCACCTACTGTCGCTGATAACTGCTTATGCTGAATTCCATCAACTGCCACATTCTCCTTTTCCAGCATGGAGGCTACTTTGTCCTTCAAGGCTAGACTTCGCCGTTTCAGGTTTCTCCTTTCGGTCTGCAGAAGAGACACTTTCTGTTGAAGCTGTTGATTTGTCAAGTTCTTGTTTGGAATTGTTGAATCGACGGACACATCCTTGAACAACTTTCCTTTCTCCCGACTTGCAAGGACCATCAAGTCACTCCGATGAATCCTGCACACATCACACCGGGGCCTATTACTAAGAAGGAGACATTTGATGTGTCTAATTGTTCCCTGACAGTAGATGTCGTTTGCTGTAATCCTGATTGGCATCTGACCTTCTGCCCCCTTCCTTGCCTCCACAACGCCATGAAGATCATTGTTTCCCTCACAAACAAATAGTGAAGACAACTTCCGCAGCATATCCTGGAAATCTTCCACACTCAGAACCCTTGGGTGCCCACAACAGACGGGAAGGTCCCCTTGTGCAACAATACCAGCTACAATCAAACGCCACGTACAGTCATCAAATACTGTAAAAAACACAGAGGGCATACCCTCACCATCCATCTTCATGACTTGAAGACGACTATCTGTCAACCATGTGTTGAGGCCTGCACTTCGAGCTGCTTCCTCCCATTCAACTTTCGCCAACGTGGTCGATTGTGAAGAGATCCCTTCACCCCTTGGAAAATTAGAAACTTGGATGTTGAGGGAGGCCTTCTTCTTTTTCTTTGTTGCATCCCACCATCTCCGCAACTTCATCTCGCATGGTCGACAAATGTAGGGTGGATGAATCCCAGTGACATCTTCTTCTACGTTGATGTTCAGGCCAGCTCGAATAATTTTCGAAACATCCTCCTTCCGTGTAGGATTTCGATGTGATTCCGAACGCCTCAAAACCCCACATAATCTACACAAGTCTTGCAACTCTGGACCTGACATCTGCATGCAATAAATAGACAGAAAATAATAGAAAACAAAATTGGATCAATGCTTCTCAGTGCAGTATTCTAACATTTGCTTGGAAAGTGGAAATGCTTTAAAGCAAAATTGCACGTCTTTACAAAAAAAAATACATAAAATAATAATCACATTCCTTTTAACTATATTTTAAATCTTAAAATGAACCACAAAAAAATTATGTTTAGAGAAAAAAGTTAACTGAAATGTCACAATTAAGAAGAAAAAAAAAATAAACGTATGTAATTAATGATTGAACATGCTGAACTTGAAGTACAAGTTCCGATAAAAAAATGGTGTAAATGGTGAAAGTGTTGATTTGTAGTTAAAAAATTAAAGAGACTTAACAATCAGACAATGATGTGCATTGGCCCTAAAAAAAAGCTAAGAGTAAGAATAAAAAAAAAAAAAATAAGTAATGAAGTGAAATATAGTTCTGTAACCATTTACTTAACCAAATATTTTTTTTAAAATCCCTATCCAAAATAAAAAAGATTTCAGTAATTAACGTTAATAAGAATTATTCAAAACATTTGAAATAATAATTGTTGCCATTATCAATCATGATTATGTCGAGCGCAATTTGAGTCCCCCACGCAAGTTTAAACTTGCGCGCGCAAGTTTAAACTTGTGCGAGGGACTCCTGAAGCACGCAAATTACACCGCGCCATTTTAATTTTCGTGCGCAAGTTTAAACTTGCGCAAAGGCGATCGCAACCTTCTTTTGCGGGCGGGATTTTCATTGATGAAGAATTTTTTTTTTCAAAACACGAGTACATGGAGAAATAATGGAATAAATGAATGAATAAAGAAATAAATAAAAAGGGGAATTCAATTAGCGTCAATGAAAAGAATCATCAAAGAAGCAGTGCTTATCAGAGAAGTTATTTAAGGGTCCGTGGGGGCGGGGCCAGGGAGGGGACCGGGCAATTAAGCAATCAACTTAAGCACACGGCGATTGCTTGGAAAGTGTACTGAAGTTGTTCAAAAATGGAGACCAGCTTCAGGTTTTTTGCCTTGTAAACCTAATTAGCATTTTATTTATATTGAATGTAAATAATTCATAATTTCCTAGGTGTAAAACCCGCTGTTTACGTAAAAAGAATGATTAAGATCCCTTCAATTGTTCAAGTTTTGACATTATACAAATTATTTACATTTTTTTAAAAATGCTTATGTATTCTACAATTAAAAAAGTACTTACTCTTAAAAAAATACTAATTAATTTATCAATTAATAAATTGTACGGTACAATAATTCATATTGTTTTTAGAAATACTTGCATAACATTTCGAGCGTTGTGTACACTTCAAAAATGCATAATTTGAAAAAAAAAAATAATGAATGCATTACTAATTTAATTAATTAATTAAATGTATTACTTTAACAAATATTTTTTATTTCAGGCTCAATAATTCATATTAAAAAAATGTTTACACCCTAAAAATGCTATGCAAATAAAATGGTAATTATTTTAAAAAGTAAATACATTCGCAAATCATTTAATTAATTAATTTAATCAAATCTTTCAAAAAAAGGAATTAAGGCATTGTCTCCCGAAGCTCAGTGATCGGAGAAAAAAATCTGCTTTAAAAATAATGTTACATATCTGCATTAGTATACCCAGGGGCAAAATAGTTTAGCGGCTCTGTATGCGTGGCCGGGAAAATCTATGCAGTGCGCAAGTTTAACCTTGCGTGCGCAATTTGTAGCAAGGAAATGAATGCGCGCGCAAGTTTAAACTTGCGTGCGCGCAGGTTTAAACTTGCGCGCGCAAGTTTAAACTTGCGCGGGGGACTCACTTTGCGCTCGACAATTATAAAACATTTGTGTCATGACTTAAAATATAGTTTGGTAACGAGATTGGGCTTTAAAAAATAGCCTATTGCTGTTATAGAGGGTAAAATAATGTTTGTTTCCCAATGGTTTCACCCAACAATGTTCGTAGCAACGCGTAAAATACATAAAAAAAAAAATCGGAAGGTCGAAAACGAAGTCCGGTAAAAATATTGCACGGGACTGCACACCTTAAGTACACAAACGAATGGTTAAAATACAGCCTGCCGATGAAACCTTTCGAGTTTCAGCCGTCGGAACTTGTCGGAAAAGCGTCAAAATCAATAAAATATGTATTCATAATTTTCCTTACCTCTCAATATGTCATTCGAAGAAAGATCGACGTATTTACGTGCGGGAAAATCGGATTCTGGTCATTTAAACATCAGAAGATCGAGAATTTTTCACCGCATTCGCTAGAAAAGATGGCGCATGAAAATAACAGCTGGGGGGTTACTGCGCATGCGAAATGTATGTTTGTTCGTTCATTCGTGTTTATCAACCCTTGGACCACGAACGATTGTTAACTCCAATGAAGCGACCAGGGCGGCAACGAAGCCTGTGCACAAAGGAGTCTTATCGCGGTCGTAAAACACTTGGTCAGTGGGCGCACAGCGGGAGGCCTCCATGCCTTTTCCACTGGTCAGCCAGGGTCGCTAATTGGTCAGTAAATACCCTGTGGCGGCTTGGCGGGCCGTTCGAACTCCTGTTAATTTCCTTCCTCCATGTTTTAGTGAACAGTGCGACAGCTCAGTCGATAGAGGGTAGGATTTTGCACCGCGAGGTTGCGGGTTCGCATCTTAATTTTGCACTCAAATTTTTTCCTTTTCTAACCTGAGGCTTTGGAGGATTTTTTTAAAAGGGAAATAAAGTCTGAATTTCATAACGTTCAAATTCACTTTTTTTCCTTCTAATTTTATATTTTCTTCTCATGTTTTTATATTTGCAGTACTACTGTAACGATAGAAAATGGGAAATGCGTTACGGCTGCCGTAACGATAGCCACTGCGGCACATGAATGATTGATCTGTTGTGCACTTTCTTGCAAATCACGCAATCTTAAGAATGAGCGCGCATTCTTAAGAATGAGCACGCAATCTGAAGAATGAGCAATCTGAAGAATGAGCGCTCATTCTTAAGATTGCGTGGGAATATCACGAGCGCAATTTATGAATTTTGCGCAATCTTAAACATTGCACGGCATAATTATGTTAAATGAAATGTATAGCTGTTAAAGGGGGAAATAATTCATATAGCGAGGAAAGAAAATGATCGATGCTTCTGTACTCGTATAACTACGATAATTAGAATCGAATTAAACCTGTTATTGGTTTTTTTTTGCCCACTATGGGAAGTTTTGTAATAACGGAGGACTGGGAACTAGTCTGGGAAGTGCTTTGTTTAGGCTAGACAAGTTACAAGTCCCTGTATGTATCATATGCATGTCACGAAAAAAACCGAACGATGTCCAGAAGCTGCCAAAATTGCTCTTTTTGACTAGATACAATCCAGCTCTGCGGCGTAATGATGGGGGTGTGAACAATAGCAATTTAAGTGCCAAATAGCATTGGCAATATGGGATGTCACAGTATTCATTCTCATTCTTCACATTCTTCATTTTTATGCGCCCTCCCCCCTTCAGCATGGTACTCCAACATTTAACCAATCAAGTGAATAAATTTTGTTTTGCTAGAAAAATAGCAAATTTACAACAAAAAAAAGGTTGAGATGAAACTTGAAATAACACAAGGAGAGCAACATTTAATTTAAAGTTGCCAATCGGTCAAAACTTCTTATTTGCTTATATTTTTTTTCTTCAGAATGGCTACAAGAGACGTAGTTGCCTCCGATGATCCCGACGCGAGGAGAGATCAGGAGTTACTGGAATCAGCCATGACGCGCCAGCTGTCTGTGTCCCTCGGACGACGCATCAGTCTGGACGACCTCAACGAGAACTCGCAGAATGAGACGGTGGCCGTGGACAGTCCACAGAACGGCGAGGTGGATGTGGTCACCGTGGACAACTGTCCAGAAGAGGACGCATCTCTAACTGCCCGGAAAATGTTTGCGACCTCCCCACAACCAGGTGATTGTTATTTGGGCCACGGATCCTCTACACGAGGATAAATGACTCATCAGAGCTTGTGTACAAAATGTACTGAACACGGCTTTGGAGACTTGTTATATTTCTAAGGACCCTGTTTCTTTTAATTTTAAAGAATGTCTTGTGGCAGAGAATGCTATTTTCGTACACATTTTTCATTTGATGGCATGCAAATCAACACGATTTTGCACTGTCACATTGCACATGCTGTGCGTTGCGGTGTTTGCCATCTTTATTGCGGTGTTTTGCCGTCTCCAGTGTTTTAAACGACAGGATGACTGAGAACGTACATGGTCAATCAATTTTTTTTTCCAGAAATGCCAAAGCCTACATCCAGGCACAAGAACACTTCATCTCCAGCAAGACACCAATCACCAGCCCGCGCATCCAGGAGCCCCAAAGCAAGCTGGCCCAGCCCCAGGAGCAGTCACTCCTCACCGGGCAGGGGAGACGCTCCCACGGTCAACAAGAACAGACGCTTTGAAGCTTGCATCCTGAACAAGGCCAAAGTGTGGCTACCATTAGAACTCATTGAGCAGGTAAAAAAATGCTTGACTATGATCACAGTCGCAAGTTAGGGCATAGTCTTGGGCCATGACGTTGTCTGTCGGATTTGCGATAACCTGCTGCCGCAAGAAGGCGTAATCATGACAAACTGCTAGTTCATGAGCGATAGCGGTTCGTCGTGATAACGCCCTCTCGCGGCCGCAGGCTTTTAGTTGGTCATGAATAGCGGCATAGTCTTGGGCCATGACGTTGTCTATTGGATTCGCGATAACCTGCTGCCGCGAGAAGGCGTAATCATGACAAACCGCTAGTTCATGAGCGAGAGCGGTTTGTCGTGATAACGCCCTCTGTTGGCGGGTTATCGCGAGTGCGAATAGCGGAACCTATATGAACAGCAAAGTCTTGGCCCAAGTTCGGGCAGGGACTTCAGTCAATACATGAAAACTTTGGATGAGAGTATAAGGTTAAGGCCAAGGTAAAAAAAGTTTCTTGTCGGGACTTGAAATTGGCGCCCTGTTTTGAGTCTATGCACTGACAATAGAGGGCGGTCTTTTCTTTCAACATAAGCAAAACATATGCTCTATGGTGTGTATTCACTTGAATAGTCATGACATCACTTATAGGTCAATTCGGTGCAACCAGGATCACTGGTTCACGCACACTGCAACGGCCAAGTAACACTGTGGTTTCGCTGTGGGTGTTGTGAACCCGTTTCATAATTGGCTTGATTCTCCTCTTTGAAGTGAAAATCAGTGCAACTGTGGTTGTAACCGGTGTGGTGACAGTCTGCTGAAAGGCAGTCAACCATTTTCAGCTACTAATTTGTGAAAGTGTTCTGTGGGCTCCGTGCGCCAGCGAAAGAGGGCGCCCTTTTACATAGCAACGATGTCCCATGGGCGGGACATTTAGCTGGTTGACGCGCACCGTTCCTTGTGTGTGACGCACGTACACCAGGGGATTCGTACTAGGTACACGCAGTGGTAAGGCCGCGGGTTGCGGTAAAATTGCAGTCAGGCAAGATGGCGTCGGTCGGTCACCCCCAACTGTACTTTCTTTGCCGGTGAGGGGGTGCTTGTGAACGGAGCGGAAAGGCTAAAAGTAGGATGTAAGATAGCTGTCTGTGATCGTGTGTTAAACACACATGACATTTTTTTTCGTAATGGAATGTACATGAACCATTGTTGAAGAAGTGAACCTGACCCGGGAGGAGGTGACGTCACACTTTCTCAGCTGCTTTGTTCTTTGTTTCCTTTTCTGTTCTTTGTAGCCAAAGATATTTCACCAGGTGGTCAGCCTGGAGACTTGGAACAATGTGCTATCAGAGGAGGACAGGGAGCGATTGTCCAAAATGCTCCCAGAATTCCCAGAGTCCGACAGCGAGGAGAAGACGCAGACACTGAGGTGAGAATGTTCGGCCACGTCCGAGTTACCTGGCTACGGCTGGCTTTAGCACAGCTGCCATTACGGCGCTCAAGCATTGAAGGAGCTTCTTCCTACCGGGTACCCATTTACTACACCTGGGTGGAGAGAGGCAATCGTAGTAAAGTGCCTTGCCCAAGCGCACAAGCACCATGTTCCCTGTCAGAATTCAAACCCAGGTACCCCTGTACACGAGTCGAACACCGTAACCACTGGACCACAGCACCCCACAATCGGGAGCAATCGGAAATTTCAAAATTTCTAAAAAAAATTCAAACCAATGAGAAAACAAATAACATACTGAAAAGGAAATACCAATATCAGACTCATAAAGGTAATTAAAAAAACTGATACCCTTACCAGAACAAGGAAAATAACTAAATTTCCGATTTCAATCATTTACAGTGAAAACAAAGGCTGTGATTTGTCTTTACAGTTTTGTTGACGCGAACAATTTTGTTGTCCTCTCATATGCACTAACCCTCAATGAAACAGACGACTGTTTGCCGGTGAGAACCTCAAATTCGGCAACCCCGTCAGAAAGCTGCAGAAGGACCTGCGGGCCGGCTACCTGTACCTGGATGTCTTCAAACACAAGAGGGCGCTGCGGCAGGCCAAGTACCGCGAGTACAAACACCAGCAGGAGCTGCGATGCCATCGCATGCTGAAGGAGGTGCTCATATCTAGACAGGTAGGCAAATTAAGC
The DNA here is from genome assembly GCA_029964075.1 of Patiria pectinifera. Lineage (NCBI taxonomy): Eukaryota > Metazoa > Echinodermata > Asteroidea > Valvatida > Asterinidae > Patiria > Patiria pectinifera. Next base: position 5,502,461 of record CM057150.1, read on the forward strand.
TCTACTAACCCTAACTCCCTTGGTATTTTTGCTAGGATGTACCTCAATCTTGCAAAATCTTCCAACTGCCGCTATGTAAAAATTGCATACATCAGCGTCAATCTCCCAAATCATCTGTTACTTCTTGAAAGTAGCCCTTAGGCTTGGAGGGGTGACCAGTGCCTCAATCCTGCAAAATCCTCCAGCAATCACTGTCAATATGTCGAGGTAGAGCCAGTGACGTCCTGGCACAGTGCGAAGTATTTCAAGTATAATCTAGGCCGAAATTTATGCAAGGCTGAGCATACATGTAAACAACACCAGGTCTGGCCTGAGACCTTGACACAGTGCATCCTCCAAAATCAGCCACATGTTTGCCATATAGCCTCACTCTTTCAAAATCCTCCATTGTGCATAGAAGATTTTGTAAGATTTGGGAAGGCAGTAAACTGATCATTCAACACTGCCTCGCTGAAACAGGAACTTCTTTAAAAAATGGAAGAGACAAAGTTGAAGGCAGAGGAACTATATTTTTATGCAGGAAAGTGAAAGTTTAAAATGATTCTGTACAGTCCAGTGCGTCTCATTTTAAGCATAACACTGCTCATTTTCAGTGTGGCACATGCAGTTTCCAGTACGATTGAGCTGTTTGCAATACCGGAGTGTATAATTACAGCTTCCAGCAAGAAATATGCCGTTTTGGGACTTTGAAACGGACCCAGGAATACAATAAAGTTTTAACCTTGCTGATCAGTGGTAATTCGGGCGATTCACAATGCAGTGCGCCACCAAGAGTTTGCCATGGAGAGTCTATCTTTCAAGTTTACGGTCGACAAAACATAGCCCATTTGAATGAGTGTCAGTAGACAGCTTGAGCTAATTTGTTATGGATTGGGGCACAGTGTTCTGCCACCTTACAAAAAAACACCATATTGTTAAAAAAAAAAAAAAGGGCAAACGTATACTCGAATCATACGCTTACGAAACTACTGACCGAAAAAATGAACAATTTCAAATGTCCTGCGCTGCAAATTTGTCGACCATCTCCCACAATGCACTGTGAAAAATGAACTCTCCGTGGCAAACTCTTGGTGGCGCACTGCATTGTGAATCGCCCGAATTGTGTTTGTTGTACTTGTAATCCGTTAGTCACTTCATCAGCGTGTAATTTTCATACTGTTTTATAATTCTGCATTTACATGAAGGAGCTGCTTGAGGCTGCACAGTTCACCGCTCCCGATGAACCCTTTAAGGTCAAGCGCCCACGACCTTTGACCATCCAGAAAGACCTGGACGGTGTAGTGACCAAGAAGTACAGAAAGTAAGTTGTATCCATGAATGTAAATGGATGCATTTGGGCAATTCCACGGTTACTCACGTTACATTTTCGTATGTGAGTAACCAATTTTGTGCATCTTGTTTATCAAACATAATACATTTTTCTGGATGTCATCTTTGGCGCTTAGGTAGGTCTAGGTCTACTCTATCTACCATGGGTATAACAGTTATTAAACCTTTTCAGTAAGGTAATTACAGCCCAAAGAAACTCAAAAGTACATCAAAAATGTAACATGAGTAATCGTGGAATTGCCCATTTGTAGTTTGAAATCAGCCTGTCTAACAAAAGAAATGTGTAAATGCAGCTTGTGATACACCTATGGGAGTGACGCAAGTTATAGGCAACAGTTCTCATGCGTATTAGATGCGTCATCCATTCCAATCACTCCCTGAAGCGTATTGAATTTAAACGGACAACTCAATACAGAGAACGAAATATGGATACATGGACATGTGGACCTTGCTTTTCAAATAACTGAATTTTAAGCATCACGCAGTGTGCACTACGCTCAATGCATGACGGACATATGGATTTTTGGCATAGGACGTTATATTTAGCAATTTAAGAATAGTATCAAGTTTTGAAGAATTAATATATAAATTGTGGAATAAACGTGTATTTAAGGAAATACAACCAATATGTTTCATTTTCACGACGACAAAACTCAAAACTTTAAAGGCCTTTTTCTCAATATTGTCCTTGCACTCCCACATATATACTTACCATATTTTTTTTAATAAAACAGTTTTATGTTTGTTTAAACCATCAGGATTTTGAAGGAATGCAGAATAGAGTGTGGGGTAAGTGTGAATAAAAAAATCTTGTTTTTCCAGCTTTTGGTCCAAACACTCTTGGCTTAAATCGAGCATGGGCTTCGTGCACCAACAAGAGAGGGCGCTATTTGAGCACTTTGGAGAGGCCAGTCGATGCTGCTGATTTGCGCGCGTATTGCACAAAGTATGCACGACTTATTTTATTCCGAGTGTGCACAAAGCCATAGCGTCTTCACGTGAGCGTCGGGCGTTGTCGCCAATGCGTTCGAATGTCTCTCCCAGTGGTCTTCCCCAACTCTCCCTTTCTTACCGTTGAGGGGGTACTTGTGCACGGAGTGGATAGCATATAATCCTTGACTCTGAAAAGAACCGAAATTATCGGGAACATCTAATTCATTCAAGTTTCGCAAGAAATCGGTGAGGGAAAGTGAAACAAATGAAAAACAAAAATTCATCATCTGATCATGAACTCTTTCAAAGTTGGCCTTCAATTTTTTTTTTAGGAATTATACACAAGTGATGAAGATGATGATGTTTCACTAGCCAGAGGTGAGTTTTAGTAAACTGGTATATTAAACCAAACACCTATTGTTTTTCTGCTGGTTACATTTTTTTACCTATCGCTGTAGAATGGCGTTACAATCACGTCAACGCAGCTTGTGAAATATTGTCCAATTACATGATATACAAATCACAACATCTGAGACAAACAAAACTTAGTGTACGAAAATTCCATAGGGTTGTCTAAGGGGCGTGGCCAACTCGTGGTACCCATTTGTACCCTGCCAAACCCAACCTAATCTCAACCTGAGTCATCACCGTTTTTTAATACTTTCCAGACAAAACACCATCCAAGAAACGATCCTCAGCCTGGTACGAAGCACCAAGTGACATTGTCCTTCCAAAGTTCACACCGCGAGTGCAGTCCACCTTCGACCATAAACCTATCAACCCACAAGTAGGATCCAACCAAGATGGTGAGTGGCACTAAATCCTATAAGAAATTAATTCGAATTGTAAAGTTGAACAAAGAAATTGACTGGAGTAGGGTTTTAACCTAAATTGGAAATACCTGTAAGGATACATTGAAGATATAGTCCATAATTTGTAATTTGTGCATTTTGTTCGTTTGAAGCAACAAAAGTGCTCCAAATCTAAAGAAGGGTGCTGAACAACTGACCTGATGAAGTTTCAGCTCAGCTTCAGCTGTATATTTCGAGAAAAACAGCATTCTAGGATCTCGATTTCACATCAAAAGTTGCTGAATCATGTTTTGAATTGGGCTTGAATTCAGCATCCGAGACACGCTCTCACTGAGCCGATTGCAGCTACGCGATGTCGCACACTGATCCGACAAATTATACCGGTAGCAACCGCGCGAGCGGTTTAAGAAGCACCGTTGGAAATCCTTCTTTTGTTGATTTCTTCAAAATGACAGCTTACCAGAAGGAAAAATTTCACAGGGAGTTTAGTCCACTTACTATCTTTCAACCAAGTATGTTTTTCAGCAATAATTATGCCAGTTACTTTTTGGATAGCTGCAAATGATGGACTCTGGCTTTAAAAGGATTGCTTTTAAAAAAAATTATATTACATGAGCTCTTTAACTCTTAGTCATTGTAGCACCCCAAACCGACCTGCCTATTACTGTAGCCCCTGAAACTGCCTGATCACTCTAAGGTTTTATTCATTCTTCATTGGATTAACACAATGTAATACAATGTAGTATAGGTGCTTATGGGTTAAGGTTTTAAACTTTTTCTCTATTGTGTTCTTTTTTTACATTAGGAAGCCCTGATGATAGGGACGATGCTGCTATCCTTCCATCCGCCCCAGATTCTCCCTTGCAGTTATCTGAGGCAGCGTACATGGACATTATCGACAAGCACCAACGCAGGAGAGATGCTGGAATGGTAGGGTTAACTTCCAGGTTACAGAGCTTCATAATAATAATAGATAATGATTCTAAAGGGACACTAGGTCCTGGAACAGCCCAATTGGGCTACAAAACACGCTTTGAACGAAATGATGTTAATCGAAAATAACATTTAAATGTAGGATGTAAACATCCACACAACTATCCTTTAAACATTGGGCATTTTTGTGTTATTCCTGTATTATGCATGCGAGAACGAATTTCGGGTCCACTTCTGCGACCCCATAAATTCGAGCTGTTTGGACGCTAGTTGTGATTTCATTCGTATTGCGTAGTGTTCGCCTTTTGCGGATGTTGAAGAAACCACTTTTTTTTTGCATTGGTGATTGGTCTCCGCTGTTCCCAAGACACACAACGTGTATATCATACACTGAAAACGACACGAAAAACGTATTCGTACTCTGTCGTGTCCGATGTAAACAAGCAGGTTTTTTTCGTCTTTTCTTGGGACCGGTAAGACATTAGGTTGGTTTCCTTTCAACCAGATGTTTGAAATAGGCTAAGTAAACAATCCAAAACATGACATTTTCTGGGATTTCAGGACCTAGTGCCCCTTTAACTAAAATCAAAGCACAAAACTAAGACTCAAAGAGCAACTTTGTACTCCAATTGACAGTGTCATTTTCCACACACCCCAGGATCACTTTGAATTGGACGCAAGCAACATCACCATGGAGGACGTCATGACAAGAACGTTCTCCACCCAGAACTCGCCCATTGTACCTTCCCGAGGTTAGTGTGCCACAGTATGTTTTTAGATCTGTTTTCATGTCACCTCTGGCTAACCCATTTCATGTTGACGATCATGATGATGAAGATGTTAATTTTGTCTGGTTAATAGAGCAACACCTGTTAGGCCAAAAAAAAAAAGTCTCCGGTTTCTGGTATGGAGCTTGTCCAAAAAGTGGTGCGGTGACGCGGCTTTTTTTTTTTTTTACCCGACATTTTTGCTTCAAATGTCGGCTGATGACTGCAAATGGTGCCCGACTAAACTTAGTGCAAATATATGGGAGTCCAGAGAGGCCACATAAAGCTTATTCTTGATCATAACCCCATATAAAAACACGTTGAAATTGCGCAGCAGCAGAAATCCAGTCAAACTAGTGAGTTTGGCGGTTTTGAGACATCATCTTTCATTGAAAAAAAAACTTTGGCTACGGCGACGCGCGCGCATACCAGAAACCGTAGACTTTTTTTTTTTGGCCTTAACTACGAAGAAGTTCATAAGTTGAAGAAAATATATCATCCATGTACGTTTTTTAAGGGGTCATGCATAATTGTCATCATTGTCTAAAGCCCCCCAAAAAGTCTCCGGTTTCTGGTCTGTGTGCCCGTCGCCGTAGCCATGCACGTCGGCAAAATTAAAAAGTTTTTTGTTCAATGAAAGATGATGTCTCTAAACCGCCAAACTCACTGGTTTGACTGGAATCCTGCTGCTGCACAATTTTAACGTATTTTTAGATGAGGTTATGATCGAGTATAAGCTTTATGTGGCCTCTCTGGGCTCCCATACATTTTGTACTAAATTTAGTCTGGCACCATTTGCAGTTATCAGCCGACATTTAAAGAAAAAAAAACCAAAACAAAAAGCCTAATAAATAAACCCGGCGCAAAGTAGTTAAAGCAGGTTATTTGTGGTGCGATCAAGCTAAATGAGTCGTTGGTTGACCCTGGTCAATTTTTTTTTTTTACAGATTTGAAAAGAGCACAATCTCAGCATTACTGCTGTAAAAACCGCATGCTGGTACCATCTTTAGTTCAAAAATTAAGTCGGAACACTTGGAGATGTGATGAAGTGATGTGATGAAGTGGCCCTATTTTGGCCTGAATCTCCAAATGAAAGTTCCCGACATATGATCTTTTAGCTTGATCGCATCACATTTTATAATTAGTGTCTAGAATCACACAAGTTTTTTCTCACACTTTGACTGTAAATTCATTGTAACTTGGAACAAAGCAAGTGGATACTCTTTAGTTACTCTTTATCGGTAATTGTTTTCAAGAGTCCGTCAATAAAATCACATCCTCCATATTGACTCTGAATAGGAAAATCGCAAAGAATTTTATCTTTTTGCTGGTAGACTTTAGAGCCAAATCCATGCCACTGTCGCAGAAGAGGAAAGCCAAAGTCAAGGACAAACTGGCCAAGAAACGGAAGAAGGGCAGACCCCCCAAGGCCACCACGCCCATCTCTGTGGTCTCTCTGGAAAGTCGCACCTCATTGGCTACCACTGAGTCCTCTGGCAGTCTGTCCACCAATCAGGAAGGGCCTACTGTGGCAGTTGATGCTGTGAAAGATGAAGACATTGGCAATGTGGAAAGGTGAAACATGAATAAAGCAAATTGTAGAATCAGCCATTTTTTTTCTCTTTTTTTTATAGCTGAAAAAAAATAATCATAATTGCATTCCTTTAACCAAGTAGGGCAAAACAAAAATGATGTGTTGCACAACTCCACTTGTGACTTTATTCTATATTTTTTTGGGTGAATTCTACAGCATGGGAAAAACTAAAAAGTGAAAAATTTTCCTACAGACTGTGTTCCAGCAACATTTATTTTATGTAATATCAGGAAAGGTCTCGACTATTAACCCTCCTATACAAACATACATTTGTGCCAAGTAGTCCTTTCAGTCAAAATCAATCAAGTGACTGTTTTGAGCAATTAAGAATTTTCAGCCTATACATAAACCCAGATTGACTGGCTGGGACTGTTTAAGTACATGTACGGTCGAGTCTTGTTATAACAAACTCATTCGGACCAAGCCAAATTGTTTGTTTTATAAGAATTTTGGAATTAAGAGGAACATCAGTCCCATTCATCGTACACATAAATGCCCAGTCGGGGCCGAGGCTTTATGGTTGTTATAACCAGAATTTTGGATTAACAGAGTTTGTACTAGCGAGAGTCGACTATAACTTGATACAGCTATGCTTTGACTCCGGGTGAGCGATCAAACAGCTGTGACCACAACTTACCTGCTTTATCTATTGAACCAGTTTGATTAGACACAGTGCTTGCTTGACATATGATCCGACTGCTGGTGACTAGCCATGTTTGAAGTTATAAATTAATAAAATGACCCATTTTAAGTTCCAATACTCTCTTTGGTTCTCCACAGTTCCTCCAAGTCCATGCTCTACCCAAACTTTTTCAGTTTCCTGCGGGACACGCTGAGGGAGTCCCCCGACGGTCACATGACCCTGGCCGAGCTGCAGATGCACACCGAGACCTGGCAGACGGCGCCCGTGAGCGCCCTCAATGTTTGGTTCATGCTCGTGTCGTCGTGGTCCACGGCCCTGGGCAGCATGCTCAAGTTTCTGATTGGTGAATTGCCGAGTATGCCCATTAAGGCTCCGATGGTGGAATACAACGACGTCGTGCACATGTGGGGCTGGATCGGTAAATATTGGATTTGATTTTTAACCCTAGTAGGCTATCATCTTCGGTCCAAAAATTGGGCCACCGGTATCAAATGATCGAAAAGAGCAATGTTCATAGTGATTTTTGGCAAGGTATACGCATCTAGAATTGGAAAATGTGTGACAGGTTTGCAGTCTGAGCAGTGGCAGTTTTTTTGGGTGTTATCACTTTTAATTTGTTTGTGTTCAAAATGGCCGCCAATATGCTTGAACCAGATTAACCATATGTGGTAACAGGCATGTTTTGGCTGCCATTTTTGTTTTAAAAACAGTGATAGCACCCAAAAAGCTGCCACCGCTGAAATCTATCACATTTTTTCCAACTACCTATACAGGGGTGCATACCTTGCCAAAAATCACAATGAGCATTATTCCCCTCATTTGATACCGACCAAACCCCCAGGCTGATGGCCAATAGAAGGAGTTGGGATAAAAAAGTGTTTTGTCAAAGAGGGTAAAACAGCATCCATTTGAGGGGCATTACAGCCAGAAATCCCTGAAAATATCTTGTTTTGGATAGTTTACGTACTATTTTAAAGGTCTCATTGAAAGGAAACAATCCTAATGTCTTACCGTTCCCGAGAAAAAAACCTGTTGTTTACATCGGACGTGGCAGACATGTTGTGGCATAACCATACATGTTTCAAGTCGTGTCTATTCATTGAACTGTTCGTGTTGAGCTTGTCTTACATACGCAGTGTGGACTTCCAAACAAAACACGCCCACATAATGTAGGTAGCAGCGACGAAGTGTGGACTTGCCCACGTCCACACTTTGTCTCCCCATTTCTGGAAAACAGGTTTAGAGGCATTTTTGGGTTAGGTTTATCTGGAGCAGAATAAAGAGAAACACTAAAGGGAATCATAGAAAAAAAATTGGGTTGAAAGAGTTTTCACAGTTTGAGAAAAATGAGTTTTTCCACTGGTGTTCCTTAACTACACGAAAAGAAAGGAACGTCCACACTACGTATGTGAAACAAACGTGTGTGTGTATTGGTGCTGTGTGTATTATTTGACACACACACACACACACCCCGTCCGTAGTTGTGGGGACATACGCTTGTCTGTACGAGGTATTTGTGGGGACCGAAAACGCTGTGGGGACAGCAGAAAGTCCCCATAACTCGGTCCTAATTTGCCTAACAATAAAAATAACTTCCCCGTAACGCAGTATAGGCCTACCCACAAATGTGATGCGATCAAGCTACATGTGTCATTTGTCAACCCTGGTCAAATTTTTTTTTATTACAGATTTGAAAAGAGCACAGTCTCAGCATTACTGCTGTGAAAACCGCATGCTGGTACCATCTTTAGTTCAAAATTTATGGAAGTGCGAACACCAAGTCATGTGATGAAGTGGCCCTATTTTGGCCGGTATCTCCAAATAAAAATTCCCGACAAACGACTCATTTAGCTTGATCGCATCACAAATGTTTTTTCTTACACATCCACAGAGTGCGAACCACCGTGGGACTGGATTCACAACTAGCACTCACAGCTAGACTTTTCGGAGACAAAATTGTGACCCCCGAATTTTTTCTTTGCATTTTTCTCGCAAGAATAACACAAAAACACCCAGTTTTTAAAGGATGGTTGTGTGGACGTTTATATTCTACTTTTCAATGCACTTTTCGTGTCATTTCATTTAAAACACTTTAGGTAGCCCAATTGGGGCATTAAACAATCAGCGAACTTCAACAATCAGTGAACTCTTTTCTTATCATTACATTACCAAGGGGAGGGAAGAGACTCGGATGAACAGCTGACTATCCTGTTCAAGCAATGGCTGACTGCTGTCCTGGAAGACAAACCTACTCCCCCTGAAATAGAACGTCAGGCCAGCCCAACGGTGCCGAGCCCCATTAAAGTGTGAGTATCTCAAACAAATTATGCATGTTGAGGCTGAATTCTCGTAATGAGTGAGGCCTTAACCCTTTCCTTACCATGGGCGACTTTTGTCGACAAGAAGAACCCGCCTGCTGGTTCCCATGGGCGACTTTAGTCGACCTGGAAACCACACACAGAACACCCTCAACACAGATATATTCACTACTTTTCAGAAAGGCGGCATGTTGATATGTTTGGCCGCCCATACATCAACTATATACCCGCTGAAAGAGTGTTTTCGGATCTTTCTATTGGTGTGGTTTTTTCATAGTGTTAACCATACAAAAAAAAATGAGAAAAGTGCTTCAGAAGTATCCACGCACAATTTGAGGTATGGAGTGCCATTTGGTCATGTGGTGAAATGGCTTGCAGTTTGATAATTGGGACCAGATGAACAAAAAAGCATAACTTTCTTATATTTGCACGTATGGACTTCATTTTTACATCACATAAAAGAGTAAGGTTCAAGGAATAAACTTTACACACAACATTTATGATTTTAATCACTCCTTGGCAATGAAAATCTGGGTTGAAAAAAGTTAGTTTTTGACTCGTGCCCATTTTGTTCACGCTCTAGTGATTTCCGCATGACTGAGCAAACAATTTGGTCCTGGGGAGAGCCTAGTCAATAAACAATGTGGTCATGAAAGGGTTAAGTCTTTTCATCTTGAAGGTTTCAGCACGAAATACAAAATATAGGTTTGTATATAGTTTTGATTTTTTTCTTTTTAACCAGGCGCACTGACTTTGTTGTCCGACCCAGCACGATTGAGGAGAAGGCTTTATTCAGGGCACAGGTAATGCAATTGTTTTGTGTGCAGTTCCTATTAATTACATCAAAACGTTAAAGAGGTTGTGGAATGCTTGAAGACATTTCCATCATTTTTCGAGTATATGTAGGTAGCCTAAGGTGTGATGAAATAAAAACGACTATTGTGTCTGTCTGTACAAAAAGGTACTTTTGAGAGCCGTTTTTCAGGTCCTGTTTTGACCCGAACGTGCAATTTGTGTAAAAGTCGTCATTCGGGGCAGCAAACAAAAATAGTAAATCGTGACGTAATAAACAGGACTCCCAATGCAGCGTAGTATGAACGATTTCTGTTTATTACGTCATGATTTACTGTGTTTTGTTTGCTGCCCCGAACGACGACTTTTACACAAATTGCACGTTCTGGTTGAAACAGGACCTGAAAAACAGCTCTCAAAAGTACCTTTTGTACTCATTTCATGACGGACACAATAGTCGTTTTTATTTCAGCACACCTTAGGCTACATATACCCGAAAAATGACGGAAATGTCTTCGAGCATTCCACAGCCTCTTTAAAGTCCCTGTTGCTGTAGTATTCAAGACGTTAGGATTCACCTAAGTTATAGTCCCATCAGAGAAACTTCCCCTTGAGGCTAACGGCCCATCTCATCAATTCATATCCAGAACAGTTCCAGACAAGTGGCGAACATTGTATTTTTTGCAGGATTCTGAAGAACTTTCCTGTAATCTCCCTGCAAAGAAGTTATTTATATCAGTATTAATGAATCAAGCAGTAGCTGATGAAAATTTTCCCGGAACATGTCCATAACAAATGCAGAGCTGCTTCTGGTTCTACCTTCAACTTGTTTGAAACTTGTCCCGGATCTGAATTGAGAAATTGCATCTTGGTCAGCGCTATCTGAATGCCCTAGTTGCATGAACAGTCCTGCGACCTCCTGCACAAGAAAGCAGGCGGTCGTGGGTTCGAGTCCCACCCGAGTGATTTTTTTTCCAACTTTCACTCGGGAGGTAATACATTGAGTAAACAGTGTTTATACGTCGGTGAAGGGCAAAACCTAATTTGATTTACATCACCCCGATGCAAAACATTTCATATTATGAACAGTCCTGCTTTATAGTCAAGCAGTGGCTCGTGAAGTTTCCCAGCAAGATTCCCCTGTTAGGCCCAAAAAAAAAGTCTCCGGTTTCTGGTATGGAGCTTGCCCAAAAAGTGGTGCGGCGACGCGGCTTTTTTTTGTTTTTACCTGATTTTTTTTGCTTCAAATGTCGGCTGATGACTACAAATGGTGCCCGACTAAACTTAGTGCAAATATATGGGAGTCCAGAGAGGCCACATGAAGCTTATTCTCGACCATAACCCAATCTAAAAACACGTTAAAATTCCAGTCAAACCAGTGAGTTTGGCAGTTTTGAGACATCATCTTTCATTGAAAAAAAACGTTTTTCATTTTGACGCGCGCGTATACCAGAAACCGGAGACTTTTTTGTTTTGGCCTTATGCAGAGTTTATATTTGGAAAAATTGGGGACATTTTCTCAGATGCATTTCTGTGCAAAGACCTTACAAGCTTGTAAATGTTCAGTGGCAAGTATGTCATGTGCATTACGCGCCATACACAGTGGACCAGTGCGTGCGGTTCGCATCCCTCATACACTGGCTTTCATAAGTAGGTGGGCAAGTCCAAGAATTCGTGTACGCTATGTCCCAAACGTACGTAACCAAAGTTTAACCCTCTTATATTCATGGATTTCAGTGTTTTCTATTCTACTATTGGGCATCTGCAAGGAGGATACCCACAAGAAAGTCTTTGCAAGGATAAAATAATCAAAGAAAACGTGCTGTTTTTATGGGACAAAAATGGGACCTTTTCTTGAACTTAACACCGAGGTGTACATTATTACAGCATGCTCTTGTTCTGGCATGGCATCCGTATACATACACAGCATGCACAAGTTAAAAAAACTAACCAATATTTATGTGTCATTTGACTTGCATTGCTAATTACCAGGAGCACGAACGTTATGAGCAGCCCCACAAGGCTTACACATACCGCATGCACGGTTACAAGTCGGTGGTCGGGCCAGTCAAGGGAGTCTACGGCAAGGAAACGTCGCTGAATAAAGCCCGAGAACACTCGCTGCTGGTGTCTGACAGACCGCCATATGTCACCATTCTGTCCCTGGGTAAGCCTGTACAAGTAACTGTAAGTTTATATATTTCTGGTAATGAAATCATGGACTATTTTTGAGTCAAGGTACTTGTGATGGATCACAAGTCATCAAATGTCAGTCACATGTCAGTCACATGTCAGTCACATGTCATTCACATGTCATAAGTCACATGTCAGTCTCATGTCAGGCACATGTCAGTCACATGTCAGTCACATGTCAGTCACATGTCAGTCACATGTCTTCCACTCACAAGCTATTCGTGTGAGCAGACATGCCAATTGACTTGTGTTTCTGGACTTTTGATATGCTTGATATGCCACGTTTGCACATAGAACAATGGAGAATAATGCGGGCACGCCATGATCGCAGACAGCTGGCGTCCTGCAAGAAATTGGACCACTGAAAGACTGCAGTCGCGTGCGCCCAGTCTCGTGCACGCACGACGCACAAGTGCCATATCACACCTCTAACCAAAAATTTGGGGAAGTCATTTATCCTTTTGTAGAGGATCCGTGCATTCATCAAAGGGTGTCCATGGCACTATAGCTCCCAGCTTGAAAAACTTGTGGCAAGATAGTCTGTCCACATTCTTTACTGATTTCTCTCGTAGAAATCAGTTGAGAAAAGTTTAATAGGAGAGGCCGGAGAAAAACTTGAGATAATTACTCTGGAGATACACACAAAATCAGGCAATGAACGAATACTTGTCTATCTGGACTGGACTGGACTGGAACCTTGGATCTCTAGTTTCTCCTCCCAAAACCTAGATTAAACAATTTTTGTTGCCTATATTATTTGGTTGGATGTGCAGATTGTAATGTTTTGGGGGTGGTCCCTAGCAACCGCCGTGTGCACCAAAAGGTTGATACCTGCATTTTGTGGAGGAAAGGTCATATTCTACAAGGCATTTACTTTAGTGTTTTTAATTTGTGTGTGTGTATTTCAGTTCGTGATGCAGTTGCTAGGTTACCAAACGGCGAGGGCACCCGGGCCGAGGTCTGTGAGCTCCTGAAGGACTCCAAGTTCCTGGCCGACGCCACCGACAATCAGATTAACACAGTGGTGAGCGGGGCACTAGACCGTCTACACTACGAGAAAGACCCGTGTGTTAAGTATGATGGTAACCGCAAGCTGTGGATATACCTGCATAGGAACCGATCCGAGGAGGAATTTGGTGAGAGATTTTTATTACGTCCCTTACTTTTGAGACCTGTCTCTAGAATAACCTCTTCGTCAACCATTTGCACAATAGGTCTCTCTCAAAGACAGCAGAACTGCAACTGCGTATTTTACACAATCAAGCACGCATTGCGCAGTGTTGAAAATGTTCCCAACACGCGCGCTTGTTACTTGGTACTTGGTACTTGGTTGGTGGTCCTCCGAAATATTCCATCTGGGGAATTTAAACAGGAGGTGTGGCAAGGTGCTGCGGCCACTGCCAGAAACACCGGGGCGAACCCTTTCTCTTAGCGACAAGCGTTACTGGGTTCTTTAACGTGCATTACACAACACATGGGACCTACGGCTTTACGTCCCATCCGAAGGACGAAGCAATAGTGGTAAAGTGCCTTGCTCAAGAGCACAAGCACCATGTTCCCACGGCCAGGATTTGAACCCGTGTACCATGGTACATGAGTAGAACACCGTAACCATTGGACCACAGCACCATTTTGTGTTCAAAATATGACACAGCCGATGTGTGCTTAGTATGCAAGTCAAATTACATACAGGTCAGGTGTCACACAGACACCAAAATGTCACACTTTTGGACCCCAGATTTATAGAATGACCCAGTTTTGTGTTTTTAATTAATCATCCTCAAAATTATGAAAAATACCATTTGAACAATTGGGCTCCTTTTGGTAGATTTTGTAGGAGAGGGGCTCCAAGCAAAAATCAAACAGAGTTAACCCTTACCGCCCTGAATCCTTCAAAATCCTCTTTGCCAAAGTGGAGGAATTTGGAGGACATGGCAAAAGTGCTTTACTAATTTTGTAGGATGCACTTTGTCAAGGTCTTAGGCCAGACCTAAGGTTGTTTTTGCTCAGCCATGCATAAATATGGGCCTGGATTATGCTTGAAATCCTCCGTACTGCTCCAGGATGTCGCTGACCAAGCCTCAACATATTGGCAGTCACTGCCGAAGCGTTTTTCAGGATTCAGGCAGTGGTCACCCCTCCACAGACCTTATTCAAGAAATAATGGAGGAATTTTCAGGATTAAGGCTACATCCTAGGAAAAAGGTCTCTTTAAAGAGAGGATTAGGTGTAATTTGATAGAGGTGCTAATTATAAGCAGAAAATAATGCTTAGCAAATTTTCTTTGCTGAGCGGAATTCAGCTAGGTACCAGTTACAAACAATAAATATCACATGATACATGTATTTTAGCTGGTAACCTGTTGTCAAATCTTTTTGGTGCTCAGTTAGCCCATAAGTTATTGTACCGCCCCAAACCGCCCTTCCTACATGTACATGTATTATTCACTGTATCGTCTGAAACCGCCCAAACAATCAATATGTGTATGTCTCAGGGAATAAATACAATGTAATGTAATGTAGAACAGTTGCTACAGGTTGATTTACGTACCAAGCATCTCTGTAAATTTGGCTCCCGTTGTTTTCATTTTTGCGAACAGAGCGACTTCATTTGGAGCAGGCTGTGACCATCAAGGCCAAGCGCACCATACAGAAGCAGCCTAAACCGATGCACAGAGCAGTGAGTATGCTTTGCTTCAAAGGCAAAACTTTGTTGGATATTAAGTTTTATAACACCTCACCCACAGATTCTTTGTCTTGGTTGGCCAAGAGTGAGTCACATGATACTTTCTATTTTTGCTATCTTTCTGTGCACGGCCAAAAGTACTTTACCCGTAGCAACCAAAGTACTATATCATTAGCAACCAAAGTACTATTTCCACAGTGTGGTATTTGTGTGCAAATGCATGCTGGTGTGCGCGTTGCGTGTTCCACGCAAAGCATTATGTTCCAAAGAGAGCGCGCCGCAGAGTTGGGTTCAAACATTTCGCAAAGGGGTAGTTTGGAAGAGAGAAATACATTTTCTTCCAGTTTTGTATTGAAATTGAAGTTTACTTCAACTGTGTTCAGATTTAAATAATTTAAATATTATAACCAAGCAGAATCTGTGGGTGAAGTGTTATAAAACAAATATTGATTGCTTTATCTCGTGGTGAAGTAAAACTAGCCTCCCTCGGTGATCCATGGAGCATTCTATTTTCCCTCGGCTTCGCATCAGAAAAATAGAATGTCCATGGATCACCTCGGGAGGCTAGTTTTACTACACCACTCGAAGCATTCAATATTTGTACACTGTCCAGACTATGCAGAAGAATATCCTAACCAATGACAAAGAGGTTAAGTTGTATCGATTCATTGAGAAGGGTGCTAGTTGACTTTGATGCTATTTTGATGTAAAGATATGACAGAAACTTGAAAGCTGTTGCTTAAATTCTGTGCAACAGCATAGCCTTGGCCAAGGCGTTCGTCATTATCCGTCCACGGGTACGGTATTCGGGGGCATATCCTCGCTATGCACTGCACGTCAGAATACAGTTTGAACAGCAACCTCATTCGGCCACTATTTATACAAACCATTTGGATCCGATTGAACGTCTTGGATCAATCGTCGGCTAAAGCTTATGTTTTTCTGTATTTTGCCCTGGATTTCTAGCGCATGACCTCATATGCGAATACAGATAAGTGTAGATATGTGATAGGTGTTTAAATACCGTACCACAAAGAGAAGATTTGCATGCAACAGATTTGTGTTTTAATTTTGTTTATTAAATTTCCATAGAAACCAGTCATCAAGGACATGCAGCTCTTCCATCAAGCTGGCCGCCCTCCCTCTGCTATGAGTGACACTAGCAACGATAGCATCATCAGTGTTGGTATGGGTCTGGAGACACCCAGCCCGTCACGGTCCCCAGGGAGTTCCTCCATCAGCCCGCACAGCTTTGCCAAGAGTCCCGCATCAAGCACCACCCAGAGCCCCATCAGTAGCCTCCTGGGGGGCAAGGCTGGACCGAGGGGCACCAAAGCCCCTGCCGCTCTCCAACCGCAGGTGTTTCAGAGGCACCTGTCATCACCTGTAGCGGTCTCTGGAAGTCACGCATTCTCGTCCCAAGTTCAAGCGCTTCTGACCCACGCAGCCATGCCGAGTGTCCTGGTGCCAAGTTCCTCCGCAGCCAGCAGCGAAGCCGGACCTTACCAGAGTGGGAATTCCCTGATCAAGGCACAGCTTCTTGCTCCGAGGGGGTTTGTGGCACAGCTGGCCAGTCAGCAGCTTGGTGCCTCCCCACAGAAAAGCAGTCAGCCTGTGATGAGAAGCGTCACCAGTACGCCACAAATGACGGCAGTGCCGGTACCCTCACTCATGATGGGTCAACTCCTCTCCCATCCTGAACAGGCACAGCAATTGTCCACTGAGAGTCCAGGAAGGAAAAGCAACACCCTTTCTACCAGTAAGCCGGGCGTGCCACCATCAACCAATCAACCCATAACCCTCACGCTAACTGGTGCTAATACAATTGCCGATACATCCAAGACACAACCCTCAAGCACCATCCCTGCAGCTCTAGCTTTCCACTCCAAGCCAGGTACCCTCCCTGTGAATGTTACATTAACCCTTAAGGGAGCAACAGAGGAGAAGAAAACAGCAACAGGTGGAGGTACATCAAGAGGACATGGGGGAAAGACCAAACTCCCGACTGTTGGAGGCCTCTTGGCTGGATTGGGTATGTCGCTAGAAGGGGTGTCTACACCGAGGGCTGGAAGAAAACCCTCAACAAAGTCCAAGTCCCCTCCGCGTGCTTCAGCTGCAAAGATAGCATCTTCTCAGAGCCCTTCTCCAGCCTCCAGGAGAAAGTCCCAGCCAAGAGCTGATGCACCTGTCCAAGACCAAGTCATCACTCTTCAGGCGGCCACATCAGCTACTTTGGTTCCTCCTCAGAAGGGGTCCCTCTTAACATCTCCCATGTTCCTTGGCAACATTGCTGCTGGCGTCCACCAGCCATCAGCCTCTGGCCTCATCTTCCAACCCCAAAGTGGGTCCTCGTCAACTCAGCCCACTACCACCACAAGCTCTAAAAAACCACCTGTTTTCACAGCATCCCAGGCCTCTGCCATGCGCACATTGACATCCTTAGCATCTCAGCAGACACTTCAGGGAAAAGCGCACTCTGATGGAACCAGCATCGCAGCCAGTCATCCAGCACATGCAGAACTTCCATCCATACCCATGTCTCTTCTAATGGCTTCAGCGGGACCTCAGAGTGGCACAGCGGGTCAAGGGGTGAAAGCGGTGTCAGTGGTGGGATCCCTGGGGCACTCTCTTTCCCAAGGTACCATTCCATTGATCACAAACCCGTTACTCTCCACGGGGATTCCAGCCAGCCTTACCCCAGGGAAAGGCGTAATCCTTCAGGTCCCTATTGGCTCCAAGCGGGTCTCTACCATACCAGCCACTCTCAGCAAGCAGAAGTGCGCAGCACCTGTTATCCTGACCTCCTCAACTTTGACCTCATCTCTCATGACCCCAATGGTGACCAAGGGGTCAAGCAGCACATCAAAGAACCAGGCTGAGAAACCTGTACAAGAGTCAAAGGAAGGTTCCGTAAAAGAAACTCACACAAAAGAAGCCGTCAAAGAATGAACAAAAAAACCTGATCACATTGAACACTTCTGATGATAGACCGAGACCTTTTTAAAAGAAATGGGGGTTAAAAGGTCGTAACATCATGGTCAGGTATTAAGTGTGTATAAAGGCAATAGATTTGTTCAATCGGATGTTGCAGTTAAACTCAATGTACAGAGTTGCTCTCAAAACTGATCGTGCTTGTCCAATTATGCCCGAGCAGATTCGCCTTCTCTGGCACTATCTGCCAGTTGAATGACACTTTTAAGTTATTCATAAAAAGAGATCAGGTAAATGAAAGGAATGTGAAGACAACAAGTCAATGTATGTTGAAAAAGGTCTTTTATTGAAAGCAAACCCCCAAGCAAACAGATTATTTGACAAAAAATATAGTACAAAATTATGACTTCTATAAATTTATAAATTTGGCCATAGCTGGTGCATGTGTTTCTAGACTTAATTACTTTATGTAATCGGCCATTGATCAAATCATGTCCTTCATCCTTTAATAGCAACAGAAACTAGCATTTGGGGGTTTCACAAAGCGAACTCTCATGCACACAGATACATGTACATGTGGCTATTGTTTCAATCAATTTAGGTTTTGCCCTTTACCGACTTATAAACACTGTATACTCGGTGTGCTACCTCCCGAGTGAAAGTTCGGGGGAAAAATCTCTGGTGGGACTCAAACCGACAACCTCCTGGTTTCTAGTGCAGTACCCGCTGCTATGTACATCAGATTCGAACCAGCCAACCGATCCCGTTAGCTCGGTGGTCGAGTGGTTAGACGTCTGCGCTAGAAAGCAGGAGGTCGTAAGTACGAGTCCCACCTGAGTGATTTTTTTACAACTTTCACTCAGGAGGTAACACACTGAGTATACAGTGTTTATACGTCGGTGAAGGGCAAAACCTAATTTGATTTACATCACCCGGACGAGAAAAAAATTCCATCTTATGAATAGCTATTGTTTCTTACGATGAAATGCCTCTGCACTCAAGGATATGGTAGGAGAGGAGAGTCACAAAATGAGTGTTTTTTTTCTTGAAATGCCGCAAAAACAACACGTATTTGAAAATTAGAAATCCTAGAAAAGCAAACTTTCCAACTACATTGTATTTAAAGTTTAATGAACTTGCTATGTTATTATGCATTATATAATGTAATACAATTCCGATGGTATCTAATGATAGTGTACAGTAGATGGGCCTAAAATGGATTATTGGACGAATTCAGTAGAAAATAAAGTATAAAAAGTTGTTCTAGTAATATTGTATCTCTTACACTTATATTTCTATGATTGTTTACCATTTTCAGCAATCTATCTCTATAAACTGTACCCATTAACGTTACTCTTCCCCACATTAAAAGTCCGGACACATTTATAGGCCCACCCGATCACGATCGGGTAAGTTTTTTTTTTTAATTGTTGGATTATTTATCAGACGAATTCAGTAAACAATTTCTTGACGAAATATATGTAAATCAAACTGCTGTGGCACAAGTGGAGGCAAGCACTGTGGTTACCAATTGGAACAGATATCAACTTGAAAAGATGATGTTGAATTTTTGCAATTAAGCCCCGACAATATACCAGACCCCGTTAAAAAGCTTGAATCAAAATGGCAAATACGAAGTTGCAAGAACGAGCCTGTTTTAAAATACATTTGCGGAAATAGTTAGCAAAAAGCGGAAACTACATGCTATAGAACTACAAGTACCGGTACATGCACATGTACCTTCTAACTAGCTTCCAATGAGTAATGTTTTAAATGTAATAACCGTTTCCATATCAACACGTTTTCATTGGTACGATTGGGTTCGGCATACATTCTAGAGTAATCCCAAATACCCAACGAACACAACCGTTTTAAACGTAATAACCGTTTCCATATTAAGCACGTTTTCATTGGTACGGTTGGGTTCGGCATTCATACTAGAGTCATCCCAAATACCCAACGAACACAACCGTTTTAAACGTAATAACCGTTTCCATATTAAGCACGTTTTCATTGGTACGGTAGGGTTCGGCATTCATACAAGAGTAATCCCAAATACCCAACGAACACAACCGTTTTAAACGTAATAACCGTTTCAAACGTAATAACCGTTTCCATATATACACGTTTTCATTGGTACGATTTGGTTCGGCATTCATACTAGAGTAATCCCAAATACCCAACGAACACAACATTGACATAAAAGGTGAATAATATGTAAGTTGGTTGTACTTTAGCACGTCATCACTACAGATAATATTTGCAGCTGATCTCTGTCCCTTTACAATGCTTAAAAAAGTGGTTATGGTGATGTCTAATAATAGGCCATCAGCCTGGGGGTTTGGTCAGTATCAAATCAGGGCATAAAGGATTATAGTGCGCATGCGCAAGGTATACCGCCCCTAGAGTGGTAACAAGCATTTCAATTGACATTTTGAAAAAAGGTGATAACACCCAAAAAGCTGCTACCGCTGCAATGCTGTCACATATTTTCCAACTCTGGAGGTGTACACCTTGCCAAAAATCGCAATGACGATTATTCCCCTCATTTGATACCGGTGGCCAAAATCTTGGACCGAGGCTGATGGCCTATAAGTGAAATTTAGTAAGAATGACGTTTTGTGACTTTAATAATTACATGCGTTTTGGTTATTGATTTGAAATTAAACGGCACAATAACATTACTTGAAGAAGGGTCGAATGACCACTTTTTATGATTTATAATGCGACATACCATTATATACAATGTTGAAATCATATTTGTACAGAAACTAATGCAGCCACTAATCTCCAATGGACCCAAAATAAAGTAAAAAGAAAAAGAATACAAACCAAAAGTTGAGTGAGATTTGAGGCTTTGCACGGTGGAGATACTACATAATGAAAGGTTTGCGGAAACACCATGTGCGAATAATTTCTCAACTAAGAGAATGGTTCTGAAAAGAAGCAGAGGTATAAACTCGACGTTCCGGTCAGTATGCTCTGACCGTCTTCAGGAGAGTGCCTAAACTCTAAGAAAGTGAATACTTAAGAAGCAAAAGGCGAAGTCAATGAAGTCAGAAGTTGCATCCTGTGAGGATGCCAAGTAAGTTGGTTTGAGTTACAAACATGGACACCAATTATCTATCGGACACTAATCCTACATGTGTTGTAAATTATGATTGTTAACAACGCATACAAAGAAAATTTTAAATTCAGTTATTGTTGGAAGTTTTTGAATAAGTTTGAGGGCAACAAATACAATTAATGTATCCGTTTACGTCCGTTTTATCTATTAAAACAATACTTACAAAGTTTACTATCAATCGTATCATGGTGACAACTACTTTCTAAAGCAACTTATAGAGAATAAAAAAAAACATTTCTCTTTTTTTCCCCAACAATGAACAACAATCCTAAGTGTTAGAATTGGAAACTACGTATGTCATTGTATTCGTGTCAGACAGGGTTAATAAACAAAACGAAACCCAAATGTTGGGGCCATTGTTTGAGTGAAGTACTGCATGTAGCACTTTCAAAATGTAGAATATAAAAGTCCAATTCATTAGCTTTCCTTTAGTACAAAAAAATATTCAAATCACTCCTGTACTTTTCAAGTTACGGAATTTTAAACACAACCACCGTTTTAAGGTTCTGTCCCTGGATCACAAAAAGAAAGTGTTCTTTCAGCAAAAGGAAAACAAATCACATAGGGATGTGTGTGAATTGTTTTTGTGTTGCTGAAAGAACACACACTTTTTGTGTGATCCGTGGACAGAGCCTTAAAACGGTGGTTGTGTTTAAAATTCCGTAACTTGAAAAGTACATGAGTGATTTGAATGATACTTGTACTTAAAGAAAGCTTATGGAATAGGCTTTTATATCCTAGATTTTGAAATTGCTGCATGCAGAACTTCGATAAAGCAATAGTCCCGACATTTGGGTCTCGTTTTTTACTCGCCCTGTATAAATCGGCATGTGTTAAGATGAATGGTGCAATGGACATTAAGTTAACAGTACAGAAGTATGGCTGTCGCCTCACATCTCTGTACCGTTCAAATAGTAAACGGGGTGGAGGGTCCAAAGTCATGTGCAGTTTGTTCTGTGCAGCTTATAGCAACACATTGTCAATGCACAGTTTGGGATTCTGTACTTCGCTCGTTTTTACGCGCTTATCAATTTGTTTGTTTGTTTTGTGGTTTTTTTTAAACCAATCGATAGGCCTAACGCCTTTTATTTCACAAACGACAGCGTGAAATGACAGGATTAGTGTAAAACTAAAATGCGCATGAATAAATGATGATATAAAAATTGGTTTTTAGACGAATAGTTATGAAGTACAAATCATTTATCGGAACCAACAATAAAATGGGACTTCATGAAAGTCATCACTTCAAAAATATCTTTTCCGCCTCCACGAACACAGTTTGAATTTGTAGGCTAAATTTTGTTTTAAATTATGAACACCAAAATATTTGCACCGGTTCAAATTTACGTGTCTTGAAAAAAGAACAGACATATGGACTGGAGACCCATCATTGTGATTTTGACGACCGGTAACTGCCTCCTATTACATCTAACCTTTCATTGGTTGCTACGTATTGGGAATTTCCTGCATTCTGATTGGCCAAGTCCACAAACAAATGCATAAATTATGCCTATGCAACATAGCGCGTCAATTCTCATGGGCCTGACACGGTGCAGCTCTCAGGTTAGCAAGACGAAGGAACACAGTATGTCATTTAATTTTCTGCACAGTTTGTGATGGTTTGGTGCAACTACAATGTAGCTTTATAAATTTATGGCTCTTTATAAATTTCGTTTGATTGATTGATTGATTCAGCCCTACGTACATACACATCTAGGCTAACACAGCTTCAATTCTTTGGGGAAATATTAATCATAGACATCCGTCGCGCGATCTCTGACAACACAAAGTAGTTATTATAATAACTGATAATTTCATTATAAGGGTTTACACGTACAGGCCAGTAGTCTTTTCTCTAGGCAATAGTCCTGATGCGTTGCAGCCATCTCAGAGGGCAATGCCTTTGTTTTGCTGGGATATGCACGAGTGAACCTTTTGTGCATTGTTAGTAAATCAAAATAACAAAAGCTACTCTCTAATCCACTCTGAAACGGTTGACTATGCTGCATACATAATGTAATAGTATTTGCTCTTTGCACGCTTCCGCCGTCAGCATAATTATGCAAAGCCTCGATCGGGCAACTATTTAGCCGGTTCAGTGATTCCCGTGTATAAAAGGGAATCACTAAACCGGCTATATTTATTGTGTAAAGTTTGCCAGATCGAGGCTCTGCATGCTGATGGCGGGGCGTTAAAAAAGCGAATTCAGTCAAACGTGCACCCAGCTGATCTTACATGTATAGCAGGGTGAAAGTTTGAATGTTTTCTAGTCAAATCTAACCATGTGTTTGAAGATGGCCGATATGCATAAGGTCAATTTTCTAATGTGTCCATGACTCCTTTGTGCTCCAGCTCCATAACTCCAGGTCCGTAACGCTGGATCGAGTCTCTTGCTCAAGATGTGTTAATGTGATATTAAAGTCAGTGTTAAGTCTGTTTTGATTTTACCATGTGTGTGTCCAGTGACTCCAGTTGATTCTAGACGAAGTAGCAGCGAGAGACTGAGCTTAGGACTTAGAAGTTGCATTACAAATGAATGATTCTACTACTGACGTATAACAAAAGCCTCAACTTGTGCTCATTAGCTATCACCAGCATCCCGTCTCCTGTAATTGCTGTGCCTTGGACTGGTTCCTCAGCTTCAAGCACTGAACACCCAACGAAACTGCCAGCTTGGTTGTACTGATGAATGTGCAACCGTTTCTGTGCAGAGCTGACCGACAGAACCACATAGATGTAGTCCGTGCCGTCGCTACAAAGGCCGAGGCAGTTTGGTTTCTCATCCTCCTCTGGAGAGCAGTCGACGGTAGGGTCGATGGACAGGAACGTGTCCCCATTGATCTTCAGGCCTTGCACGCTAGCTGGGTTTCTTGCACCTATAAGTACGCGTTCCTCCCCCATGGACGCCATGAAATCTGGTTTGATTTGGACTGACAGCTGGCGGGTCACGGTGCAAGAGCGGCGGTCAAAGACATTTAGATATTGCTGATTCCCTTCGCAGCTGACGACAAGATTGTCCTTTCCGAAACTCGAAACAGCAATAACACATCCCAATCGATTGCCGCGATAGTCTAGGTTGTAATATGTACGATCAGAAGATTGAGTGCCAAAAAGGAAAATACGATCGGGTTCATTTCGTGAGGCTGCTACGAAAGTCCCATTCGGAAAGGATGCTATGCAGTCCACTGGCTGTCCTATCAGATAAAAAGGGAAGAGTAAACGAAAGAAAAAGCAATGAGCCGAACGATTAAGCATTCCAGACTATCCTTTGTTCTGCTACAGGTGGTTGCAAATAAAACAGAACATGCCAAAAGAGAAGTTTCATAGAAATCTGAAATCGTTTGAATTGTTTTCAGGCTTTTTTCAAATTCAAGGGGAATCATGCTCATTTATAACTTGAATTGCTACGAATTTTAATTCACCAGTTAGTTTAGAATATCTTACTATTTAGGAGCTAATATGTTTAATAACAGTAACGATTTTGGTTACTTTGCTGTTTGTCGGGTATGTGAGATTTTTGCGCCATCTTCATGATATTTCACGATTAATACACCGAGCACAAGTTTGAAGATGAAATAAAATACCTCTGAACAGATTGAGTACTGGGCTGATGTGCATAGTTAGGGTGTTGGGGATTTATTTGCTATCCCACCGATTATAAGAAAATCTTATTATTACATTTTTAAAAGCGATCTAGTTTAGGGGTTCTCTGTTCAAATTATGAACCTAATAATTTGCTCATTGTAAACATTTTGTGCGAGCAGTTTGCTCATTGGCTTACTGTCATTTACTGACACAACTACATATTGTTACCAAAGAAAAGAACATTACAGCAAAAAATCCAAAGTTTTGGCACCTTTAGGTACTGAAAAAGCTGTGACATTGAGGTCTCTGCCTCAAATGACATCACACATTTTCCTCATGAATATGCAAATTGCATTACCACAAAAACCAAAAAGGCGCCAAAAATACCGTTGAATATGGCAAAAATTAAAATTGAAACAAAAGTAAAGGAGACAAAAAAGGTGAATTTTCAAGTATTGCATCAAAACAATTACATGGGCATTTTGAAGTGACAATTGTTCAGTTTTTGTTGATTTTTGTGACATTTTTCTCTTTTTACCTGTCATATTGTTATCCATCGTGCGCTTTCCAGATGTGTTGTACACAACAACAGCCTCCGTACATCCAACCAGTATTTCGTCTTCGCCAAGCGCAGCAATGCTCGTTATGGTGGCTGCAACTTCTGGTATCTGGTATCCATGATACCCATAGCCACGACGCTGGAAAGTAGGTTCGATCTCGTTCGCTGATGTCCAGGTTGCACCGATGACTACTTCACCTAACTCGGTATCGCTAGTTCCCTTGAAAGCGATCGTCTGGT
This sequence comes from Patiria pectinifera, assembly GCA_029964075.1. Taxonomy (NCBI): domain Eukaryota; kingdom Metazoa; phylum Echinodermata; class Asteroidea; order Valvatida; family Asterinidae; genus Patiria; species Patiria pectinifera. The sequence goes on from CM057150.1 coordinate 5,527,902, forward strand.
AACCACTGGGAATCTTAGGTGGCCTTTGCTCAAGAAGTAACCGGATGTCGCTGTCAATGATCGACTGAAGACTGAGGAAGTCAGCGTCGGAGGCAGATGTCACCAGGTCGTTGGCAATTTCCAACGCATGACGCATGCGCTCTATCTTGGAACTCACGACCTTTAAGCATGATTGTTTCTCAGCGAGTATGTCTTGAATCTGTGACAGAAGGCGTTTCTTGCTGTCTGCGACCTTAGATTTACCATCTTTGGCGTCTTCTCTAGCCGTGCTGATGGATTGTTGAATCAGAGTACGGACATCTTGATCGGCTTTTATCAGCTCTTCAGCCCTATCGTTCAAGAAACCAAGTTTTCTATTGATGGTGGAAAACATATCGTGGGCAAGTTCAGGGTTCTCATCCTGTGGAAGCGGCACTAACACGAACTTGGATGCCAAGAGTGGAATTCCATTTTCTTGCAGTGTTTGGCTGCGATAGTCACTGCGACAGGAGATTCCTTCAAGAACAGCTCTCAAGTGTTCCTCTATTTTGTTCTCCTCAGCCGAGGCTTGCTCCTTCACTTCCTGCTCAGCCAGTGATGCAGAACGAATCAACTCAGAATCCATTTCTCGAATTTCAGTCTCAGAGTTTTGAAGGTGCAACATTTGATGTTCCAGCTCTTGTATCAGCGTTTTAACGTTTTGCCTCAAGCGAGGTGCAGCATCATCAATCGTAGTGAACTGGTGCGTGCGGTGCTCCACCACCGTGCAATCTCTACAGATCAATTCTTTGCAGGTCTCGCAGAAGAATCTCTTTTTCTCTCCCTGATGTTTTTGGCAGAGGGGCTCCACTTTTCTTTTTTTCTGGAGATCGGCCACACCCGTCCGCAGTACGTCGAGAGCCAGCACCTCGTGGTTGGCTGTGGCAGCAATTCGCTGGTGGACAGCTCTGCACTGCTTGCAGAGTAAGAAAGGACAGTCCATGCATCTCGACTGCGCCTCACGCTGATCCTCGCAAAGCTCGCACAGAATCTTCACACCTCCCTTTTGCGTCAGTTTCTCCTTCAGGGCGAAATCCTCTACGATCTCCTTCAGATGGAAGTTGGTCTTGAGTCCCGAGACCCCGTCCGACGGGATCTTAGACTCTCGTCGGCAGACGGGACAAGGAATCACGGACGTATCTTGGAGTGTTTTCTGGTATTTCAGAAGACACTTCTCACAGAAGCTGTGAAGACAATTGAGAATCTTTGGTGTCTGGTATCTCTCATGACAGATGCCGCACTCCAAGTGATCTCGGCTGATCTCACCCAAAACTGTAGCCACACCTGCAGCCATCTTGAAAGTGAAAACCTGTTGAAATAAAATGAAAAACCTTTCCTTTAAGTATTTGATAACCTCTTATTATTATGTGTTAGGACCTTTCAGAAACAAGCAAAATAATTCTTTCACCAACAGTCCAGCTGTTTTATCACCATCGCATTTGGCACACATGTTATTAACCGTGAACAACCATAATAACATGTTGTTACTGGTCTCGGAGGGCACGCCGCGTCGTCTTTGTACATGGGTTAACATGTTGACTCACTAACTGGCTGACTGTCACTTGAGATTTGACTAGACTGTGACCAGCTTCTCTCGCCTTGCTTAGTCTTAGAAAGATTGGCTTCATATTTTACCAACTAAGCTTTCCGCAAGATATAAAATCATACCGGTAATTAAGTTCAAAATACCAGTTCATGCACTGTACCTTTCCTTGAAACAGTATGCAGAAATAATGCTAGTCCGTGGGACCAAACACGTTATTGTTCTCTCACAATCACCAGGCGTAGATCTATACGTACAGTGTGAAACTCTCAATTCAACTACGGCAGTAGTTATATTTCTACACTCAGATGCCGTTGCACTAATTACTATCACATATTGATAACCTCTAATCCGAAGGGCGTTGAGTCTAATTGATGGCCAAAGTCTGGGCGAACTTTCAAGTTGGTCTGTGCACATAAACGCACTTTAGTTGTGCCTATCGCACACGTACACGCCCGCCCTACCCCAGGCATTCGGCAGAGGGCGCACGCACTGTTGTGCACAACTGAACCGACGACACAATTTGCAGTCCAGAAATAGGCCCAAACTTGCCTACGCCGGCCAACTCACGATTTGCACGCAGGCGCGGATCGGGGGGCGGGGGGGGGGGGAGAACCCCCCAGCTCTGTAAAAATTTTCATAGAAATTCCTTAAAAATAATGCGAACCCCCCCCCCCCCCGACATCCCCCCAAAATTATACTCTGGTAATAATATTGTCCGCCTGTGCACAAAATACGGTTAGAACCAGCTAAATGGTTATGGGGTATTTGTACACTATTGTACGAGCCCCTCCCCCTTGATATTTGGACATATTGTCCGGAGAAGAAAACTGTCTACATTTCAGACTTTTTTGCTGATGAAACCCTCCCCCCCCCCCCACGCAAAAAATCCTGGATCCGCCCCTAGCACGCCCTCAAATTCTCTGGTGCATTTTTTGGACAATGAACTGGGGTTATAAAAAAAGAAGGTCGGAAGCCGTGAGTAGTGTTGTAGTGTTTGTATTTTTGTGCAATTTGGATGAAATTTGGCCCTAAATTTAAGTATTTTGCAATGGAGCGTTGGCATCGGTTTTTAAAATAGCGATGGTCTAGAGGACTAAAGGGGTGATCATCTTTGGATGGAAATTTCTCCCGAAAGTCATGGGACGATTCCCCAAACATTGAACCACTGGGTCTATGACAGTGTATTTATTGGTCTGCATTCAGCGGCTCCACAAAGCCACCTTTCAAGCACACAGATAGTCCTAGCTATCGTTTCGTCTAATAACGTGCACATTCATGACTGCCATAGAAACAAAAAAATCATAGCAAAATTTCAAAACATTTCATGTTTAATGAACTTGTTATGTAATTATGCATTAAACTATCTTTACAACAAACTTCCATGCTACCAATATAACATTTTGGGCATGTTTATGAAATGTTACATTTTTATCAGGTTGTGGTGTTTTCTTTCCAGAGACAAGGCTTTTGGTTTGGCACGGCACTGTGGTTGTCGATTGCAACAGGTCTTGAATGTTTCTTTTAACGTGTTTAAAACAAAAGGATTGAAATGATGTGTTGAAATTGGTGGCCTGTGTGTATGAAAAACCAATAATCTTTGACCAGTTTCAAGCTTGAAGCAAAACAAAGAAGGCGAAGTTTAAAAAAGGACCCTGTTTTAAAAAAAATACATTTGCGGAAACTAGTGCGCAGTAAACGGAAACTACATGCTACAGAACTACAAGTAGGCCTACTTCCTAACCAGCTTCGTATATCCGCTTTCCTTGTATGCTCGTTTTCATTGGTCCGTTTTGGGTTCGGCATAGTCCTATTTTATAAGCCCAAATACCCAACAAACCCCAAACGGACATAAAAGACGCAAAATGTGAACTTTGGGTGTACATTGTAGTTTAGTTACGTTACTAGATTTAACATTTATAGCTTGATCTTTTTCCCTTTACCTTGCTTAAAAGAATGGCCAATGATGTATGATACTTAAAATATAACACATGTAGGCCTACTGATTCTGATTGCGAACACAGTACACACGTACGTTAAGTAGATGCATGCACTTTGTAACTGAATTCAAATTAAAAAAAATAACATTACTTGAAGAGGGCCTAACAAGCTTCCTTTTTATAATTTTATGATGCAACGTAGGCCTACCAACATACAATTCTGGAGTCCTTTGTACAGAAACTAACAGAGACACCATTTTCCCACTTTTTTCCATTAAAAATAAAACATTGTTAAAATAAAGTTTAAAATTAATAATACCAAAAGGGGGATTTTTTCTGGGGTTTTTTTTTTGGGGGGGGTGGGGAAAATACCATGAATGATATAGAGGATTACAAATAGGGGTACATGTATAAGTTAACTTGCATACAAAAAACTATTATGTCTAGTATATCATTCTGAAACATATTTATAACACAGTCTTACTACTTTTCCATATTAATAATGGTAACAATGACAGTTCTATAAGCTACAGATTGAGAATTAAATACATTTTATTCGAACAATAATCCTACATGGTGATTGTAAACAACGCATGAAAAGAAATCTGTAAACTCATAATTTTCTTGAATAATTTTGAGGGCTACAAATATAAACACAAATAATGTACAAATTAATATCTGTTATATCAATTTAATTCATATTTATATCAGAACAGTATTTCCAACAAGTCTCATCAATCCGAGCATGGTGACAACTAGAGATCTGAAGCTACGGATTGAGAATAAGCCATTTTTTTTATCGAACAATAGTCCCACTTTTTATGATTGTAAACCATGCATATCCTTAATATTTGGTGCATATCAAGGGGGCGTGTGTAAGATGAATTCAATGATTATGGAAATTAAGCAAACATAAAAACGTAACTTGTTAATGTTATACATGAAGTATTGCTCTTCATATCACACCACTCTACCGTTCAATTAGTAAACGGGGTGGCGAATCCAAAGTTCTGTGCAGCTGAAATTGTGGCAATTTTTTTAGCCGAGTGCAGCAGTAAAATAACTGCTGTAAAAACCTGTGCGGAGATCTTTCAGGAGTTTTCCCGATTCAGATTTCAGGGTTTTTCCAGATTTCCTGATTTATTTTTAAAAACCCTTTTGAATTCTGGTGTTCCGAGGTTTTTACTTTGGGTGTTTCTGCCGATAAATGAAACGAAAAGGGGTGCTTTAATGTGTACCTTATAAATGTATAGGCAAATACATGTGAATTATAGTACAAACCATTATACCAAGACCGCAAAATGCTCAGGAGCCATGGTTACCCTCGAACCCTCAGCAAATTATGTCGTGAATATTTTGTATGTCCCCAATCTCACCCCTGATTTTCTTTCTCATAAATGTAAGATCAATCATTTTAATGCACTAGAAGTCTGAACTTGGTTAGCTTTACGCGACGATTATGATTGATTTTTTTTTCACAAAAAAATATAACGCATCCAATTCACGAACAATTTTGTGAAATGAAACATTCAATTGTGTGAAATATCGTAAAACTGAAATATTGATGAGATTTGAAGGTTTGCATGGTGGAAGGATACTAAGACAAGATAAGTTTGCGGTAGCACCATGTAAATCTCTTTTGTGAGTATGTGTGGTTCTGAAAAGAAGAACCAGAACTGTTTAAGCCAAAAACGTGTCATTTAACTACGTATTGAATTCGGACCTGCAACCACCTGATCCTATACATGTAGCTGTAGTCAGCTGGGTGAAAGTTGGCTGTATTCTAGTCAAATCTAACCAGGTGTTTGAAGAATTTCGAAGGCTGCTACGCATATCTAGGGTCTATTTCCAAAATCTCAGCTTCGTCCATGACTCCTACTTCGTGCTCCAGCTTCATAACTCTACGTCCGTGACGCTGGATTATCTTGCTCAATATGCGTCAATATGATATGAAGTCAGTGTTAATTAGAGTCTGTTTTGATTTGACCATAGTGTTCCAGTTGATTCTAGATCAGCGAGAGACTGAGATTTAAGCCGTTAAGTTGCCTTAACAAAATGATTTACCATCAAATGATTCTACAACTGACGCATAACAAAAAGCCTCAACTTGTGCTCATCAGCTATCACCAGCCTCCCGTCTCCTGTAACTGCTGTACCTCTGACTGGTTCCTCAGTTTCAAGCACTGAGCACCTAATAAATCTGCCAATTCGGTTGTACTGATGAACATGCACGCGTTTCTGTGCAGAAATCACTGACAGAACCACATAGATGTAGTCCGTGCCGTCGCTACAAAGGCCGACGAGGCAGTATGGGTTCCATATCCCCGGCCCCGGAGAGCAGTCGACGGTTGGGTCGATGGACAGGAACGACTGGAACGTGTCCCCGTTGATCTTCAGGCCTTGCACACTAGCCGGGTTCCTTGCAGCGATAAATACGCGCTCCTCCCCAATAGAAGCCATGAAATCAGGCTTGATTTGAATGGCCTGCTGGCGAATCACGGAACCAGAGGAGCAGTCAAGGACCATGACCTCGTGATCACTGTAACTGCCTTGGCAGCCAACGACAAGTTGGTCCTTTCCGAAGCTCGAAGCAGCAGCAATGTATTGCCTTTGTTGCAAGGATATGTGGGATGTCACGGTGTTTTGTGGCGCAGAGCCCGCAGACCAAATGGTTCCAAACGTAGCAAGACATGTACTCGGTGTGCATTGTTGTCTAGCTAATAGGACTGCTACAAAAGATCCATTGCGAAGGGATGCTACAGTTACATGGTCCACTGACCCTCTTCCTGATAAAAGAAAGAAAAAACGAAGAAACAAAATTACCCGATAAGGCCAACAAAAAAAGGCTCCGGTTTCTTGTATGGAGCTTGCTTCAAATGTCGGCTGATGACTGCAAATGGTGCCCGACTAGACTTAGTGCAAATATATGGGAGTCCAGAGAGGCCACATAAAGCTTATTCTCGATCATAACCCCATCTAAAAACACGTTAAAATTGTGCAGCAGCAGGATTCCAGTCAAACCAGTGAGTTTGGTGGTTTTGAGACATCATCTTTCATTTGAAAAAAAAATACTTTTTTCATTTTGCCGACGCGCATGGCTACGGCGACGCGCGCGTGCCAGAAACCGGAGACTTAATTTTTTTTGGCCTAAAACTCAATTCTCATAAGTATTCCAGACCGTCCTTTGTTCTACTACATTATTTACAAGCGTTACGAATTTAAACAGAACATGCCAAAACAATTTAAATCTGATTTAAGATTCTTTAACTGCTTCTTTTCAAACCCAAAGGATTTATGCTCATTTAGAACTTAAATTGTTGCGCATCATTCAATACTTATTTCAGAATATGTTATTTGAAAGCTAATGCAACTTATTTAGACATGAACTTTAAAAGGAATGAGTGAAATATCCGTGGTCTCGTGGTCTGGTGCATTGAAGTCGTGGTCATGGATAATTCTGCAGGTTGTGGTTGTCCAGCCAGGGGTTATGGTGCGTGTGCCCTTGAGCAAGGCACTTTGTCACCCATTGCTTCTTTCCACACAGGAGTAAATGGGTACATGTGAGGGTAGACATGGTTATTGTGATTGATTTAGCCGATGTGCGATAATATGGCAGTATCGCTCTTGATAGCACTCCACAGAGAGCTGAGATGGTTTTTGGAATGTTTTCATTGGCCCATTGTGCAGGGCTAATAGTGTTGCACCGGACCACGATAACATGTTTGGTTAAAAATGTACGCTACATAATATAAATCGATCTCTTAAATAACTATGGGCTGGAATGTTAACAAGATCCGGGTTGGTGGTCTTTGTCAACAATAAAAAAAAAACTGTTTTTTTTTTACTTCGCTGGACCCAAGGTCTTCGTCGCGGATACGAGCTTTTCGTGCCATCTCCAGCTATTCAAAAATTGTGATACACGGGTTTGAAGAGATCTTTGAAGATGAAATAAATTGGTACTCAGCATATCCCTCTGATTAGATGGAGTTTTGATTAGACCGATGGTTATGGTGTTGGATTTGAATTGTTTGCTATCCCACTATTAAATATGAAAACAGAAACTCCGAAATATACTTCTGATGGCGATAGGTATTGTCAAAAATGCATTGGTCTGTAAGAGATATGTGATTTCACTGAACTAAACAGAGCATGACAATACGCATAGACGGTTATATTCCTTGAACGCAATTCTTTTTGAATGCACAATTATAAAGAGTGTTATTTGTGCAAACTGTACATTTATTAAAATAAAAATCACATTTTGTCACTGGGATTGATCAGAAAAAGATTATTACATTTCATGATGGAACGTACATTGCTTCGTATCAAATCCTTATCATGTACATATCTACCGTATTTTGATTTCAAATTGTTGAGTTTAGCTGAATTTCTGAAACCTGTTTTATTTAATTTACCTGAACACGTCTTAATCTTATGCTCCCTTGTACGCTCCCCAGATGTATTGTACACAACAACAGCCTCCGCATGATCCCCACATCCGATCAGTACTTCGTCTTCGCCAAGTGCAGCAATGCTCGTTATGATGACTGCGGTATCTTCCTTCACTTCATAATTCTCGTGCTGGTTATATTGATGGCGATAATATCCTGATCTCGACGCTTGTGCCTGACGGGTGGGAACAGTGGTCTTAGTATAGTAAGGCTCTATTTCACTCGCTGATGTCCAGGTTGCACCGACGACTACTTCACCTAACATGGTATCGCTAGTTCCCTTGAAGGCGATCGTCTGGTAACCACTGGGAATCTTAGGCGGGCTTTGCTCAAGAAGTAACCGGATGTCGCTGTCAATGATCGACTGAAGACTGAGGAAGTCAGCGTCGGAAGCAGATGTCACCAGGTCGTTGGCAATTTCCAACGCGTGACGCATGCGCTCTATCTTGGAACTCACGACCTTTAAGCATGCTTGTTTCTCAGCGAGTATGTCTTTTATCTGTGACAGAAGGCGTTTCTTGCTGTCTGCGACCTTAGATTTACCATCTTTGGCATCTTCTCTAGCCGTGTTGATGGATTGTTGAATCAGAGTACGGACATCTTGATCGGCTTTTATCAGCTCTTCAGCCTTATCGTTTAAGAAACCAAGTTTTTTATCGATGGTGGAAAACATATCTTGGGCAAGTTCAGGGTTCTCATCCTGTGGAAGCGGCACTAACAGGAACTTGGATGCCGGGAGTGGAATTCCATTTTCTTGCAGTGTTTGGCTGCGATAGTCACTGCGACGAGAGATGCCCTCAAGAACAGCTCTCAAGTGTTCCTCTATTTTGTTCTCCTCAACCGAGGCTTGCTCCTTCACTTCCTGCTCAGCCAGTGATGCAGAACGAATCAACTCAGAATCCATTTCTCGAATTTCAGTTTCGGAGTTTTGAAGGTGCAACATTTGATGTTCCAGCTCTTGTATTAGCGTTTTAACCGTTTGCCTCAAGCGAGGTGCAGCGTCATCAATCGTAGTGAACTGGTGTGTGCGGTGCTCCACCACCGTGCAATCTCTGCAGATCAATTCTTTGCAGGTCTCGCAGAAGAATCTCTTTTTCTCTCCCTGATGTTTTTGGCAGAGGGGCTCCACTTTTCGTTTTCTCTGGAGATCGGCCACACCCGTCCGCAGTACATCAAGTGCCAGCACCTCGTGGTTGGCTGTAGCGGCAATTCGTTGGTGGCCAGCTCTGCACTGCTTGCAGAGTAAGAAAGGACAATCCATGCATCTCGACTGCGCCTCACGCTGGTCCTCGCAAAGCTCGCACAGAAACTTCACACCTCTCGTTTGCGCCAATTTCTCCTTCAGGCCCAAATCCTCAACGATCGCCTTCAGATGGAAGTTGGTCTTGAGCCCTGTGACACCGTCAGACAGCAGCTTAGAATCTCGTCGGCAGACGGGACAAGGAATCACGTACGAAGCTTGGAGTGTTTTCTGGTACGTCAGAAGACACTTCTCACAGAAGCTGTGAAGACAATTGAGAATCTTTGGTGTCTGGTATCTCTCATGACAGATGCCGCACTCCAAGTGATCTCGGCTGATCTCACCCAATACGGTGGCCACTGATTCACCACCTGCAGTCATCTTCACAATGAAAACCTATTAAAATTAAATGAAAAAAATTCCTTTCATTTAAGTCTTTGATCACCCATTGTGCATACTCAATGTTACGATCTTTCAAATGTTGTGGTTACACAACGAAACAAGCAAAAACAGTCTTTCCCCAACAGTCCATAACTGTTTGATCAGCATCGTATTTGACACATGTTGTTTACCGTAAACAGCCTTAATGACACGTCGATCGTTACTGTCTCGGAGGGCAAGCCCGTGCCAACTTTGTACCTGGGTTTATATGTTGACTCGCTGGCTGACTGTCTGGTCTGTGACCAGTTTCTCTAGCATTGCCTAGTCATATAGAGAGCTTAAATGGCGTCACATTTTACCAACACATGTTTCCGCAAGATATAAAAACGTAGTTCAGTTCAAAATATACAATGCACTTTACCTTTTCTGCCGGCTAAGAATTACTGCTATAAACGTTGGTCCACAACACCAGATAGTTATTTGTTCTCTCAAACACTAGACCCACGCCTACACTGTGAAACTCATATTAATACATTGAACTACGACGGGGCAGTATTTATAGTTTTTACACTAAGTACCGCCTTTGTATTTTCACAATGATGTGATCCGAAGGGCGTCGTCTAGCCCATTGGCCAAAGTCTGGGTTTCGCTTTCGTATGTGCATGTAGACATGACGATGTGAGTTAACGCACTCGGATCGCATAGATACACACATAGGTACACCCATTGATCTCCATTAATGGAGATCAATGCTCGACCCAAGGCATTTGGCAGAGGGCGCACGCACTGTTGAATGTACATGCCCCATGACTGACGATATCACGCCGCAGGTCAGGAAATAGACCCAAAATGATTTCCTACGCTGGCCAAATAACAATTGGAATGCCCTCAAATTCTCTGGTGTTGGAACATTTTGTGTGCCATGAACGAGGGCTGCAAAAAGGAAGGGTGGAAGGTCTGAGCAGGATTGCTAGTTTGTAAGGATGAAATTATTGCCCTAAATGAGATCTACATGTGTATTTTGCAATTGAGCGTCACTGTGGTGTTGGCATCATTTTTCAAAATGGCGATATAGCTTCAAGCCACCGGGGGGGACGTGGGGGGGGGGGGCGACCCCCATGAAACCTTGTCGACCCCCCCCCCCCCAGTCGCCCCCACTTAGATTTTGAGTTTCTAAAAAAATTATCACTGATCTACATGACGCCATGAGCGTCAATCCTGGGAGGGGGGACAGGGGACATGTCCCCCCCCCCCCACTTTTTGAAGGGTGGGGACACAATATTAAATGTCCCCTTCCCCAGATTTTTGAAGGGTGGGGGACACAATATCAAATGTCCCCCCCCCCAGATTTTTGAACTCGTGTCTCATTTACAGGGCCCTATTATGTACTACCATGTATCTTTTGCTTAGAAAATATCGGTTAAAGTGGTCAGAAATTGCCTCAGATAGCACCACAGAGCATTTAGAATCCAAAAATTGTCGGGGCCCTTAAGCGGGCCCCGAACCCTACGCCTATAGCTCAGAATTCTGGTAGCTGATTCAATGACTCCAACCTCGAAAACAATGTTCAAAAAATTGTCTAATGCCTTTAGCTGAGAAAACCTCGAAAATTATGTTTAAATTATTTTCTTTTGTGCTAAGATAATTATTGGTTAAAGTGGTAAGAAATTGCCTCAGATCACAACACAGAGCATCGAGAATCCAATTTTTTTCGGGGCCCCCGAACCCCACGCCTATAGCTCAGAATACCGATAGCTGATTCAATGACTCCAACCTCGAAAACGATGTTCAAATAAATATATTAGTTAAAGCATGGAGGAAAGTGGTAAGAAACTGCTTCGGATCACACCACAGAACATCTAGAATCAATTTTTTTTTTCGGGGCCCCGAACCCCACGCCGCGCTCGCATCAGTTCTGATCAAGGTATGTCCGCCCCCCCCCCACTTTTGAGAAGCGATTGACGCCCCTGCATGACGCCCCCATGAAATGTTCCAGCCCCCCAGCGCCCCCCACTGAACAATTCCTGGCTACGCCACTGGCTTCAAGACTACTTTTAGAGGTGATCATCTTTGGGCGGACATTTCACATTTTCTCCCAAAAGTCATCAGATAAGCCCAAACAAACAATAAAACTGAAAACGCAAGATGATGAAATGAGCTTTAATTGTATGTGTATCTTAAACAACATGGAGAGTTGTGAGTATTTTCTTCCTGATATGACAGGATGTTATGTTTATCAGTATCACTGGGGTCTATGGCAGTTTTTTGTTAAGTGGCCTGCATTCAGGGCTAAGCTAGAGGGGGAGTGTGGCCCAGTGGTTAGGGTTCGTGACTCATGAGTCAGAGGGTCAGGAGTTCGGATCCAGCTGCTGGTCATACCTTGGGCAAGCCACATTATCCCCACTTGCCTCTCTCCACCCAGGAGTATTCACTGACATTAGCTGGGGAGTAACCTGCGATGGACTGGCATCCCATCCAGGGGGGAGTAGAAATATTCTCAGTCGTTTCATTTCAAGCTACTGAAACCGTTAAAACGCTGGTCTGAAGATGCACATTGGCTCGTGATAGACTTTACTATTCAGGACTACTGTTTGTTCTGACAACATGAATATTTAAGACTGGAATAAAACAAGAAATCATAGCAAAAATTCCAACCATTTAATGTTTAATTAACTTGTTATGTAATTATACATTGGAGTACTTTTGTACAAAACTCCCATGCTTTTGTAGTATACAAAGCAAACTAATACCATTGTTTGTGTGTATTCATGAAAAAGCAATTAAAACTGCCTGGTATTTTGCGATGTCAGTCATGAATTTCGGTCTAACACCGATTTTTTTAAACGCCTAGTTCTCAACAAAATCAACAAACAATACCTAGCTAGCTCAAATGACAATACCTAGTTAAGTTAGCAATTAATAACTAGTTTTATAATAACTAACAGCTAGCTTTATAACAATTAATAGCTAGCTTTGTAACCATAGCTTTATAGGTAAATGATAGCAGTATTCGAGTACTTGCAATTTATTGCTTTTACCATGATCTCTCTGTTAATTTATCATTTTACACCTACGAATATCGTGATTATAGTGCGCATGCGCAGGTATACCGCCCCTAGAGGGGTAACAAGCATTTTGATGGACATTTTGAAAAAAGGGTGATAGCACCCAAAAAGCTGCCACCGCTGCAATGCTATCACATATTTTCCAACTATGGAGGTGTACACCTTGCCAAAAATCGCTTTGACGATTATTCCCCTCATTTGATACCGGTGGCCAAAATCTTGGACCGAGGCTGATGGCCTATAAGTGAAATTTAGTAAGAATGACGTTTTGTGACTTTCAATAATTACATGCGTTTTGGTTATTGATTTGAAATTAAACACTACAATAACATTACTTGAAGAAGGGTCGACTGACCACTTTTTATGATTTATAATGCGACATACCATTATATACAATGTTGAAATCATTTTTGTACAGAAACTAATACAGCCACTAATTTCCAACGGACCCAAAATAAAGTAAAAAGAACAAGAATACAAACCAAAAGTTGGTTTGAGTTACAAATATGGATACATGGACACCAATTATCTATCGAACACTAATCCTACATGTGTTGTAAATGATGATTGTTAACAACGCATACAAAGAAAGTTGTAAATTCAGTTATTGTTGGAAGTTTTTGATTAAAGGGAATGTACAACATTTGCTTTTGCTGCAATTTTCAGAAATACATGGATTTGGAGGTTTAGTATGTTATAGCAAATATTGTTAAACTGACTTGTTTCAGGTTTTGGGCTTGTAGATGCTGGAAAAACCAAGAAAACTAATCATGTTCTTGTAGTCTGGTTCCCTGACTCCACTTAAGATGAAACAGAGCAATTTACAGACTTTTGGGAATTGTAAATTCAGAGAATCGGTCTAGCTTGCTTGTACCCCTTCGCAGGTGTGTAATCTATTGCAAAGAAGATGCGGAATAACTAAATATAAAAAACAGGAGCATTTTTTGAAAAAAGCCAGTTTTCTCCAACGCTGGTGGGCCGACCAGCGTTGGAAAAATACAGGTTTTCTTGAAAATGTCAGCACACCAGGAGCCACGATTTTACAGGATGCTTCAGACTGTCATTCCTTAACAATCCAGTAAGGTATTTCGTGATAATTTGATCATTTCATTTTTTGATGTTTGCAAATGTTGTATCTTCCCTTTAAGTTTGAGAGCAACATCTACAATTAATGTAAAAGTTTACGTCCGTTATATCAATTAAAACAATACTTACAAAGTTAACTATCAATCGTATTATGGTGACAACTACTTTCTAAAGCTACTTATTGAGAATAAAAAAAAACCGTTTCTCTTTTTTTCCCAACAATGAGCAACAATACCAAGTGTTACAATTGGAAACAACGTATTCGTGTCATACAGGATGAGTAAAAAAAACAAAAACAAAAAAAACCGAAACCCAAATGTTGGGACCATTGTTTTAGTGAAGTACTACATGTAGCACTTTCAAAATCTAGGATATGAAAGTCTAATTCATTAGCTTTCTTTTAGTACAAACAATATTCAAATCACCCTTGTGCTTTTCAAGTTACGGAATTTTAAACACAACCACCGTTTTGAGGTTCTGTTAACGGATCACAAAAAAAGTTTAGTGTTCTTTCAGCAAAACGAAAACAAATCACAAAGGATGTGTGTGAATTGTTTTCGTTTTGCTGAAAGAACGCACACCTTTTGTGTGATCCGTGGACAGAACCTTAAAACGGTGGTTGTGTTTAAAATTCCGTAACTTGAAAAGTACATGAGTGATTTGAATGATTCTTGTACTTAAAGAAAGCTTATGGAATGGCCTTTAATATCTTAGATTTTCAAATTGCTACATGCAGAACTTCAATCAAACAATAGTCCCGACATTTGGGCTTCGTTTTTTTTTACTCGCCCTGTATAAATCGGCGTGTGTTAAGATGAATGGTGCAATGGACATTAAGTTAACAGTACAGAAGTATGGCTGTCGCCTCACATCTCTGTACCGTTCAAATAGTAAACGGGGTGGAGGGTCCAAAGTCATGTGCAGTTTGTTCTGTGCAGCTTATAGCAACACATTGTCAATGCACAGTTTGGGATTCTGTACTTCGCTCGTTTTTACGCGCTTATCAATTTGTTTGTTTGTTTTTGTGGTTTTTTTTTAAACCAATCGATAGGCCTAACGCCTTTTATTTCACAAACGACAGCGTGAAATGACAGGATTAGTGTAAAACTAAAATGCGCATGAATAAATGATGATATAAAAATTGGTTTTTAGACGAATAGTTATGAAGTACAAATCATTTATCGGAACCAACAATAAAATGGGACTTCATGAAAGTCATCACTTCAAAAATATCTTTTCCGCCTCCACGAAAAAAAGTTTGAATTTGTAGGCTAAATTTTGTTTTAAATTATGAATGCCAAAATATTTGCAGCAGTTCAAATTTAAGCGTCTTGAAAAAAGAACAAACATATGGACTGGAGACCCATCATCGTGATTTGACGACAGGCAACTGCCTCTTAAATCTAACATGTCATTGGTTGCTACGTACTGAGAATTTCCTGCATTCCGATTGGCCAAGTCCACAAAAAACGCATATATGCAACATAGCGCGTCAATTCTCATGGGCCTGACACGGTGCAGCTCTCAGGTTAGCAAGACGAAGGAAGACAGTATGTCATTTAATTTTCTGCACAGTTTGTGATGGTTTGGTGCAACTACAATGTAGCTTTATAAATTTATGGCGCTTTATAAATTTCGTTTGATTGATTGATTGATTCAGCACTACGTACATACACATCTAGGCTAACACAGCTTCAATTCTTTGGGGAAATTATTATAGACATCCATCTCGCGATCTCTGACAACACAAAGTAGTTATTAATAACTGATGATTTCAGTATAAGGGTTTACACGTACTGGCCTGTAGTCTTTTCTCCAGGTAATAGACCTGATGCGTTGCAGCCATCTCAGAGGGCAATGCCTTTGTTTTGCTGGGATATGCACGAGTGAACCTTTTGTGCATTGTTAGTAAATTAAAGTAACAAAAGCTGCCCTCTAATCCCACTCTGAAACGGTTGACTATGCTGCATACATAATGTAATAGTATTTGCTCTTTGCACGCTTCCGCCGTCAGCATAATTATGCAGAGCCTCGATCGGGCAACTATTTAGCCGGTTCAGTGATTCCCATGTATAAACGGGAATCACTAAACCGGCTATATTTATTGTGTAAAGTTTGCCAGATCGAGGCTCTGCATGCTGATGGCGGGGCGTTAAAAAAGGGAATCCAGTCAAACGTGCACCCAGATGATCTTACATGTATAGCAGGGTGAAAGTTTGAATGGTTTCCAGTCAAATCTAACCATGTGTTTGAAGATGGCCGATATGCATCAGGTCAATTTTATAATTTGTCCATGACGCCTTTTGTGCTCAAGCTCCATAACTCCAGGTCCGAACGCTGGATCGAGTCTCTTGCTCAAGATGTGTTAATGTGATATTAAAGTCAGTGTTTAGTCTGTTTTGATTTTACTATGTGTGTGTCCAGTGACTCCAGTTGATTCTAGACGAAGTAGCAACGAGAGACTGAGCTGAGGACTTGGAAGTTGCATTACAAATGAATGATTCTACTACTGACGTATAACAAAAGCCTCAACTTGTGCTTATTAGCTATCACCAGCATCCCGTCTCCTGTAACTGCTGTGCCTTTGACTGGTCCCTCAGCTTCAAGCACTGAACACCCAACGAAGCGGCCAGCTTGGTTGTACTGATGAATGTGCAACCGTTTCTGTGCAGAGCTGACCGACAGAACCACATAGATGTAGTCCGTGCCGTCGCTACAAAGGCCGAGGCAGTTTGGTTTCTCATCCTCCTCCGGAGAGCAGTCGACGGTAGGGTCAATGGACAGGAACGACTGGAACTTGTTCCCCTCAATCTTCAGGCCTTGCACGCTAGCCGGGCTCCTTGCACCGATAAGTACGCGCTCCTCCCCAAAAGAAGCCATGAAATCAGGCTTGATTTGGACGGACTGTCTAAGAATCACGGAACCATTGGAGCATTCAAGGACTATGACATCGTGATGAATTCTGCCTTGGCAGCCAGCTACAAGTTTGTCCTTTCCGAAGCTCGAAGCAGCAGCAATGTATTGCCCTTGTATCAAGTAAATGGGGGATATCACGGTGTTTTGTGGCGCAGAGTCCGCAGACCATTTGGTTCCAAACAAAGCAATACATGTACCCGGTGAGGTTTCTTCTTTTAAGACTGCTACAAAAGATCCATTCCGAAGATATGCTACGTGGCGCACACACCATGTTCCTGATAAAAGAAAGAAAAACGGAGAAAAAAAATTACCCGATAAAATTCAATTCTTAAAAGCATTCCAGACTATCATTTGTTCTATGTACATGTACTACATGAACAAGCGTTACGAATTAAACAGAACATGCAGAAAACGATTTAAATCTGAAATCATTTGAATAAAAAAATTCTTCTTTTCAGTGCTTTTTATTTTCAAAATTCAAATCCAAGGGATTCATGTTCATTTATAACTTTAATGTGGCCTTGTGGTCTGGTGCATTCACTGAACTCGTGATCATGGATAATTCTGCAGGGTTGGGTGCGAGTCCAGGCTAAGTTTGTGATGCGTGTGTCCTTTAGCAAGGCATTTTTGTGACTCATTGCTTCTCTTCACCCAGGAGTAGTATCTCTTAAATAAAGACCTATAGCATGTTAACAAGATAAGGGTTACTGATCTTCACGGTCAACAATACAACAAAAGATTTTTGTTTACTTACCTGGATCCAAGATGAATGTTTTGCCGGGGATGTGAGTTTTCGTGCCGTCTCCAGCTATTTCAAGATTATAATACATCCACACGAGTTTGGAGAGGTCTTTGAAGATGAATTTGACTCAGCATATTCCTCTGATTAAATGGAGTTTTGATTAAGGCCGATAGTAATGGTTATGGTGTTGGATTTTAATGCTATCCCACTATTAAATATGAAAATAGAAACTCAAAAATTCTGGTTGCGATAGGTATTGGGTCAGGTCTGCAAATGATATGTGATTTCACTGAACTAACAGAGTATGAATATATTCCTCAAACGTCATTATAAGCATGTCTTTTTGAATTCAAAATTATAAAGAGTGCAATTTTCGCAAACTGCACTTAAATATAAAAAAAATAAATAAGAATCACATTTTGTCATCGGGGTTGATCAGAAAATTAAATTACATTTCTGTTTCATTTCATGATGAAACATTCATTGCTCAGATAAAAACTATATGTATATCAACCGTATTTGATTAAGTGCAAATTGTTGAGTTTTAGCTGATTTTCTAAAAACTTTTTTTATTTTTTATTTACCTGAAGGCGCCTTATGCTCCCTTGTACGCTTCCCAGATGTATTGTACACAACAACAGCCTCCGCATGATCCCCACCTCCGATCAGTACTTCGTCTTCGCCAAATGCAGAGATGCTCGTTATGGTGACTGCGGTATCTTCCTTCACTTCATAATTCTCGTACCGTTTCTGTTGATGTTGATGGGAATAACCCCATTGCTGTTGAGGAGCATTGATCTCACGGACACGTGCAGTGGTCTTAGTATAGTAAGGCTCTATTTCACTCGCTGATGTCCAAGTTGCACCGACTACCACTTCACCTAGCATGGTATCGCTAGTTCCCTTGAAGGCAATCGTCTGGTAACCACTGGGAATCTTAGGCGGGCTTTGCTCAAGAAGTAACCGGATGTCGCCGTCAATGATCGACTGAAGACTGAGGAAGTCAGCGTCGGAGGCAGATGTCACCAGGTCCTTGGCAATTTCCAAAGCATGGCGTATGCGCTCTATCTTGGAACTTACGACCTTCAAGCATGATTGCTTCTCAGCGAGTATGTCTTTTATCTGTGACAGAAGGCCTTTCTTCCTGTCCGCGACCTTAGATTTACCATCCTTGGCGTCTTCTCTAGCCGTGTTGATGGATTGTTGAATCAGAATACGGACATCTTGATCGGCTTTTATCAGCTCTTCAGCCTTATCGTTTAAGAAACCAAGTTTTTTATCGATGGTGGAAAACATATCTTGGGCAAGTTCAGGGTTCTCATCCTGTGGAAGCGGCACTAACACGAACTTGGATGCCGGGAGTGGAATTCCATTTTCTTGCAGTGTTTGGCTGCGATAGTCACTGCGACGAGAGATGCCCTCAAGAACAGCTCTCAAGTGTTCCTCTATTTTGTTCTCCTCAGCCGAGGCTTGCTCCTTCACTTTCTGCTCAGCCAGTGATGCAGAACGAATCAACTCAGAATCCATTGCTCTAATTTCAGGTTCGGAGTTTTGAAGGTGCAACATTTGATGTTCCAGCTCTTGTATCAGCGTTTTAACCTTTTGCCTCAAGCGAGGTGCAGCATCATCAATCGTAGTGAACTGGTGCGTGCGGTGCTCCACCACCGTGCAATCTCTACAGATCAATTCTTTGCAGGTCTCGCAGAAGAATCTCTTTTTCTCTCCCTGATGTTTTTGGCAGAGGGGCTCCACTTTTCTTTTTCTCTGGAGATCGGCCACTCCTGTCCGCAGTGCATCAAGAGCCAGCACCTCGTGGTTGGCTGTGGCAGCAATTCGCTGGTGGCCAGCTTGGCACTGCTTGCAGAGTAAGAAAGGACAGTCCATGCATCTCGACTGCGCCTCACGCTGGTCCTCGCAAAGCTCGCACAGAATCTTCACACCTCCCTTTTGTGTCAGTTTCTCCTTCAGGGCGAAATCCTCTACGATCTCCTTCAGATGGAAGTTAGTCTTGAGCCCAGTGACACCGTCAGACGGCAACTGAGAGTCTCGTCGGCAGACGGGACAAGGAATTACAGACGTATCTTGGAGTGTTTTCTGGTACGTCAGAAGACACTTCTCACAGAAGCTGTGAAGACAATTGAGAATCTTTGGTGTCTGGTATCTCTCATGACAGATGCCACACTCCAAGTGATCTCGGCTGATCTCACCCAAAACTGAAGCCACTGATTCACCACCTGCAGCCATCTTCACAATGAAAACCTATTAAAATGAAATGAAAAACCTTTCCTTTGAGTTTTTGATAACCTCTTAATATTATGTGTTAGGACCTTTCAGAAACAAGTCTTTCCCCAACAGGCCAGCTGTTTTATCACCATCGCATTTGGCACACATTTTGTTTACCGTGAACAACCATAATAACATGTTGTTACTGGTCTCGGAGGGCACACCGTGTCGTCTTTGTACATGGGTTAACATGTTGACTCACTAACTGGCTGACTGTCACTTGAGATTTGACTAGACTATGATCAGCTTCTCTCGCCTTGCTTAGTCTTAGAAAGATTGGCTTCAGATTTTACCAACAAAACTTTGCGAAAGATATAAAAACATACCGGTAGTTAAGTTCAGAATATCAATTCATGCGCTGTACCTTTCCTTGAAAAAGTATGCAGAAATAATGGTAGTCCGCAGCACCAAACACGTCATTGTTCTCGCACCATCACCAGGCCTAGATCTATACGTACAGTGTGAAACTCTCAATTCAACTACGGCAGTAGTTATATTTCTACACTTAGATGCCGTTGCACTAGTTACTATCACATATTGATAACCTCTGATCCGAAGGGCGTTGAGTCTAATTGATGGCCAAAGTCTGGACGAACTTCCAAGTTGGTCTGTGCACATAACGCACTTTAGTGCGCATCGCACACGTACACGCCCGCCCTACCCCAGGCATTCGGCAGAGGGCGCACGCACTGTTGTGCACAACTTAACCGACGACACAATTTGCAGTCCAGAAATAGGTCCAATCTTGCCTACGCCGGCCAACTCACGATTTGCACGCAGGCGCAGATCGGGGGGGGGGGCGGGGGGAACCCCCAGCTCTGTAAAAAATTTCATAGAAATTCCTTAATTATAATGCGACCCCCCCCCCCCCGACACTTCCCAAAAATTATACTCTGGTAATAATATTGTCCGCCTGTGCACAAAATACGGTTAGAACCAGCTAAATGGTTATGGGGTATTTGTACACTATTGTACGAGCCCCTCCCCCCTTGATATTTGGACATATTGTCCGGAGAAGAAAACTGTCTACATTTCAGACTTTTTTGCTGATGAAACCCTCCCCCCCCCCCCCACGCAATCCTGGATCCGCCCCTAGCACGCCCTCAAATTCTCTGGTGCATTTTGTGGACAATGAATTGGGGTTATAAAAAAAAAGGTCGGAAGCCGTGAGTAGTGTTGAAGTGTTTGTATTTTGTGAACTTTGGATGAAATTCGGCCCTAAATTTAAGTATTTTGCAATGGAGCGTTGGCATCGGTTTTGAAAATAGCGATGGTCTACAGGACTTTAGGGGTGATTATCTTTAGATGGAAATTTCTCCCGAAAGTCATGGGATGAATCCCCAAACATTGAACAAAAAATTAACGACGAAGAAATAATTTCAATTTGATGTGTGTCTCAAACAACATGGAGAGTTGTGAGTATTTTCCCCCTGATGTTTGAGGGTGTTTATCACTGGGTCTATGACATTTTATTTATTGGTCTGCATTCAGGGGCTCCACAAAGCAACTTTCAAGCACACCGATAGTCCTAGCTTTCGTTTCTTCTAATAACGTGCACATTCATGACTGCCATAGAAACAAAAAAAATCATAGCAAAGTTTCAAAACATTTCATGTTTAATGAACTTGTTATGTAATTATGCATTCATAAATACCTAAGACAGTTTACGCATTCCTATTGGTCGAGAGCCCGTCACGTGGCCGGTATTAAACGGATGATAAAGACATGGACAGACATGGAAAAGTGTTTAAGACCAGTCTTAAACACTTTTCCAGTGTCACATAAAATGTGGACTCCTAAAAATCCAGTGCCTCTTACCGTTTTATTGGTTGAACGATCACAGTCCTCACGTAGGCATGCGCAACACTACCAGCGAGTCAGAATTTTATCTATACTACAATTCAAGGAATCTCTGTCTGTCTGTCTGTCCGTCGATTATCTCCAGAACCGGGCACCGTATGAAGTTGAAAATCGGCGGATATATTTTTCGGGACAACAGAATGTGCAGTGCAAAGTTTGAAGTTGTTTGGACCAGCGGTTCTCGAAAAAGCTGCAAAAAGCAGTATTTTCGGAGGCAAACGTGGCAGTATATAGCTTAGAACATAACACCCGCACGCACTGCCGTTCTTTTCAATTGTTTACGTCATGTTTAAGCTAAAGCGCGCGTGCTCAATATGACGCCATGCAAAAAGGACGGGCACGCGCACGTGCATTACAGGGCGATACATTGTCCAGTATGGATGAATACTAAGGGAATAAATGTTTGCTTCGGAGATTTTTTTTAACTCTGTTTAAGACCGCTTAGAGTCTGGGTGCTGATAATTACCCGAGCCGGAGGCGAGGGTAATTATCAGCACCCAGACTCTAAGTGGTCTTAAACAGAGTGATAAATACCGACGGAGCACATATTTATTCCCATTCATAAATACCTTTTCGGTAAGAAAAAATCATATAATTCGTTCAAAACATCCCGATTTTGTTCAACAAATTCAATTTATGCTTTTTGAAACATCCCTCTTGCAAAATAATGGAGTGTTCAGCTGGCGAGTAAGATGTAAACAACCCTTTTATGGAGATTGACGCGCGCGTATCATGTTCTGCGCGATGTCGCGCAGAACGCACCTGGCGCGTTGCATTTTGAATTAGAACTATAAAATTCTGACTCCCTGGTAGTGTTGCGCATGCCTACGTGAGGATTGTGAACGTTCAACCAATGAAACGATAAGTGACTGGATTTTTAGGAGTCCACATTTTATTGTGACACTGGAAAAGTGTTTAAGACCAGCTAGCCATGTCTTTATCATCCGTTTAAGACCGGCCACGTGACGGGCTCTCGACCAATAGAAATGCGTAAACTGTCTTAGGTATTTATGAATGATGGATCAATGGGTGAATAGCACTGCATACCATGTTTTCGTATGTACACGGGCACATTATTTTTGCAGTCGACTGAGCGACCATTGTAGGTGGTCGAACTTCAAACTTGGCAAAAAATTTGGCGTAAGTGTGCGTTCAACCTGTGAAAACAACACCATTGAATCGCGTGCGTTGTTTGCACGAGCAGTTCTCCAAAACTCTGCAAGTATGCAACCTATACCAGCGGCAAAGCAATTTGCGTTTCCCGAACATGCACATTTTAGACGGGCACTGCACTAGTCTTACTATAATTCCAGGAATCTCTGTCTGTCTGTCTGTCCGTCGATTATCTCCAGAACCGGGCACCGTATGAAGTTGAAAATCGGCGGGTATATTTTTCGGGACAACAGAATGTGCAGTGCAAAGTTTGAAGTTGTTTGGACCAGCGGTTCTCGAAAAAGCTGCAAAAAGCAGTATTTTCTGAGGCAAACGTGGCAGTATATAGCTTAGAACATAACACCCGCACGCACTGCCGTTCTTTTCAATTGTTTACGTCATGTTTAAGCTAAAGCGCGCGTGCTCAATATGACGCAAACAATGCAAAAAGGACGGGCACGCGCACGTGCATCAGGCGCGGTTCTAGAACCAATATTTTTTTTTGGGGGGGGGGGCTAGCACGGTGGATCCAGAATTTTTTCAGGAAGGCGTGCTGAAATGTTGACCGGTTATTTTTTCCAAACACTAAGGCCTCCGAAAATCAATAGTGGGGGCTCATGCCATATTTTCAATGGGGAACGCCAATAAATCCTAAAATCATTCACACTATATTAACTAATGCACCCTTGTCACGGCTATTTCTTCTTTAGGGGGAGAGCGTTCGCTAGTACATCACAATCCTTCTTTTTGCTAATGCAATTTTTTTTTTTACGGAATTTATTTTGGGGGGGGCTAGACAAAATTTTTGGGGGGCTACAGCCCCCCCTAGCCCCCCCGTAGAACCGCGCCTGACGTGCATTGCAGGGCGATACATTGTCCAGTATGGGTGAATACTAATGGATCAATGGGTGAAAAGCACTGCATACCATGTTTTCGTATGTATACCGGGCACATCATTTTTGCAGTCGACTGAGCGACCATTGTAGGTGGTCGAACTTCAAACTTGGCAAAAATTGTGACGTAAGTGTGCATTCAACCTGTGAAAACAACACCATTCAATCGCGTGCGTTGTTTGCACGAGCAGTTCTCCAAAACTCTGCAAGTATATGTGCAACCTATACCAGCGGCAAAGCAATTTGCGTTTCCCGAACATGCACATTTTAGACGGGCACGTGCATTGTAGGGCGATACATTGTCCAGTATGGGTGAATAGCACTGCATACCATGTTTTGGTATGTACACGGGCACATTATTTTTGCAGTCGACTGAGCGACCATTGTCGGTGGTCGAACTTCAAACTTGGCACAAACTTTGACGTAAGTGTGCGTTCAACCTGTGAAAACAACACCATTGAAACGCGAGCGTTGTTTGCACGGGCAGTTCTCCAAAACTCTGCAAGTATGCAACCTATACCAGCGGCAAAGCAATTTGCGTTTCCCAAACATGCACATTTTAGACGGGCACTGCACTAGTAGTTCTAAATTCAAAACGCAACGCCCCAGGTGCGTTCTGCGCGACATCGCGTCCATGTCGCGCAGAACATGCTACGCGCGCGTCAATCTCCATAAAAGGGTTGTTTACATCTTACTCGCCAGCTGAAAATTCCATTATTTTGCTAGAGGGATGTTTCAAAAAGCATGAAGTGAACTTGCTGAACAAAATCAGGATTTTTGAATGAATTGTTTGATCTTTTTTTAGCGAAAAGGTATTTATGAATGGGAATAAATGTGTGCTCGGTCGGTATTTATCACTCTGTTTAATACCACTTAGAGTCTGGGTGCTGATAATTACCCTCGCCTCCGGCTCGGGTAATTATCAGCACCCAGACTCTAAGTGGTATTAAACAGAGTGATAAAAACCTCCGGAGCACACATTTATTCCCTTATTAAAATAGTTTTACAACAAACTTCCATGCTATACCAATATAACATTTTGGGCATATTTATGAAATGTTACATTTTTATCAGGTTGTGGTGTTTTCTTTCCAGAGACAAGGTTTGTGGTTTGGCACGGCACTGTTATGGAGGCAAGCACTGTGGTTGTCGATGGCAACAGGTATTGAATATTTCTTTTAACGTGTTTAAAACAAAAGAATTGAAATGATGTGTTGAAATTGGTGGCCTGTATGTATGAAAAACCACCAATAATCTTTGACCAGTTTCAAGCTTGAAGCAAAACAAAGAAGGCGAAGTTTAAAAAAGGAGCCTGTTTTTAAAATACATTTGCGGAAACTAGTGCGCAGTAAAACGGAAACTACATGCTACAGAACTACAAGTAGGCCGACTTCCTAACCAGCTCCAAATGTCCGCTTTCCTTGTATGCTCGTTTTCATTGGTCCGTTTTGGGTTCGGCATAGGCCTATTTTATAAGCCCAAATACCCAACAAACCCCAAACGGACATAAAAGACGCATAATGTGAACTTTGGGTGTACCTTGTATTTAAGTTACGTTACTAGATTTAACATTCATAGCTTGATCTTTCCCCTTTACCTTGCTGAAAAGAATGGCCAATGATGTATGATACTTACAATATAACACATGTACTGATTCTGATTGCGAACACAGTGCACACGTACGTTAATAAGTTGCATGCACTTAGCAATTGAATTCAAATTAAAAAAAAAAATAACATTACTTGAAGAGGGGCTAACAAGCATCCTTTTTATAATTTTATGATGCAACGCAGGCCTACCAACATACAATTCTGGAGTCCTTTGTACAGAAACTAACAGAGACACCATTTTCCCACTTTTTTCCATTAAAAATAAAACATTGTTAAAATAAAGTTTAAAATTAATAATACCAAAAGGGGGATTTTTTTCTGTTTTTTTTGGGGGGGGTGGGGAAAATTCCATGAATGATATAGAGGATTACAAATAGGGATACATGAAAAACAACTACAATGTCTAGTATATCATTCTGAAACATATTTATAACACAGTCTTACTACTTTTCCATATCAATAATGGCAACAATGACAGTTCTATAAGCTACAGATTGCGAATTAAATACATTTTTTTCGAACAATAATCTTACATGATGATTGTAAACAACGCATGAAAAGAAAACTGTAAACTCATGTTTTGTTGGAAATTTTCTTGAATAATTTTGAGGGCTACAAATATATACACAAATAATGTACAAATTAATATCTGTTATATCAATATATTTCATATTCAGAACAGTATTTCCAACAAGTCTTATCAATCTTAGCATGGTGACAACTAGAGATCTGAAGCTACAAATTGAGAATAAGCCGTTTCTTCTTTTTTATCGAACAATAATCCCAGGTTTTTATGATTGTAAACCATTCATATCCTTAATATTTGGTACATTGGGGCGTGTGTAAAGGTGAATTAAATGATTATGGAAATTAAGCAAACATAAACACATAAGCTGTTAATGTTATACATGATTATGGCTCTTCATATCACACCACTCTACGGTTCAAATAGTAAACGGGGTGGCCAATCCAGAGTTCTGTGCACGGAAATGATGGCAATTTTTTCAGCCGAGTGCAGCAGTAAAAAAAAAGCTGTAGAAACCTGTGCGGAGATCTTTCAGGAGTTTCCCCATTCAGTGTTTGGTGTCAGGGTGTTTCCAGATTTCCTGAATTTTTTTTTAATCTCTTTTGAAATCTGGTATTCCTCGGTTTTTACTTTGGGTATTTCTGCAGATATATGAAATAAAAGAATGGGGTCTTTGATGTGTACCTTTATAGGCCAATACATGTGTACTTGTACATTCATTATACCAAGACCGACCAATGCTCAGGAGCCCTTGGTTACCCTCAATCAAACCCTCAGCAAATTATTTCTTGAATATTTATGTCCCAAATATCATCCCTGATTTTGTTTGTCCTAAATGTAAGATCAACATTTTTAATGCAACTTTTTTCGGTTTACACGACGATTAGGCCAAAAAAGTCTCCGGTTCTGGTATGCGCGCGCGTCGCCGTAACCATGCGCGTCGGCAACATGAAAACGTTTTTTTTTCAATGAAAGATGATGTCTCAAAACCGCCAAACTCACTGGTTTGACTAGAATCCTGCTGCTGCACAATTTTAGCGTGTTTTTAGATTGGGTTATGGTCGAGAATGAGCTTTATGTGGCCTCTCTGGACTCCCATATATTTGCACTATTTTAGTCGGGCACCATTTGCAGTCATCAACCGACATTTGAAGCAAAAAAAATCAGGTTAAAAAAAAAAAAAGCCGCGTCGTCGCACCACTTTTTTGGCAAGCTCCATAACAGAAACCGGAGACTTTTTTTTGGTCTTAAGATTGATATTTTTCCACAAAAAAATATTACGCATTGTGAAATGATACATTCCATTGCGTGAAATATCGTAAAACTTATGACATAAAATATTAATTGTATGTAACATTTATGACATAAAAAAAATCTTATGCATTACCGGAAACAAAAATGCATGAAAGTCGGAATACATGAAAGACATCACACATGTATTCGATGGCCGATTCGTTTTCAGATTCATGTAATAATCCAAATTATTTTACAAAGTTCCACACTTATACAATATTACCACAAAATATATCACTTGAGATTTCATTTCAAATATTTTTCTAGTCTTAAACCAGACCTGGTTCCCCCCACAATATATCTTTCCCATCAACAAATTTGTTTAAAAGAAATCTACTTATTCATAATTCCCAAAACATGTCCACATATTTACAGATGTAAACGTCTTGAAGAATGGAGCAAGCGTAGCATAGCCTGCAAAAAAAAATGCAAAAAGGTAATAAAATGAAGTAAATATAGCAAGACAGTAGACCCATCGTCGAGGTATGACGACCAGCAACTGCTTCATATTTTTTTGCATTTTGAATTTCCTGCAGCTGGACTGACTAAATCCACAGTACACGCATATTCAACCACATACTTCTATTTCAAAATTTGTTTTTGGTATGAAAAAAAAATCTTTGAAATTCATAATCCGCAAGATTAGGATAAAGACAGGAATCGGATAATTACAAAATCCGTTTGTTCTTTTACAATTTTTTTGATGCTTTAGTGCAGCTAACATATTACATATCCCAATTCAATGCTTGCACAGCTTAAATTCTTGGTAAAGCATTATAATGACAGAAATGTCTGAAACACCGTACTTGTACTTGATTATTTGATTTTACAAGACTTTAATATTTCTCAAGGCAATTTTCTAAATCTCGGCTTCATCCATGACTCGATCCTACCTCGTGCTCCAGCTCCATACCTCTAGGTCCATAACGCCGGAGTCTCTTGCTCAATATGCGTTAATTTGATATGAAGTCACCGTTTAGAGTCTGTTTTGATTCGACCCATAGTGGTTCCAGTTAATTCTGGACGAAGTAGCAGCGACAGATTAAGCCGAAAACGTAATGTTGACCTCAAATCAGTGAATGATTCTACAACTGATGCATAACAAAAAGCCTCAACTTGTGCTCATCAGCGAACACCAGCCTCCCGTCTCCTGTAACTGCTGTACCTTTGACTGGGTCCTCAGTTTCAAGCATTGAGCACCTAATAAAGCAGCCATTTTGGTTGTACTGATGAACATGCACCCGTTTCTGTGCAGAGCTCACCGAGAGAACCACATAGATGTAGTCCCTGCCCTCGCTACAAAGGCCGAGGCAGTGTGGGTTCTCTACCCCCGGCCCCGGAGAGCAGTCAACGGTAGGGTCGATGGACAGGAATGACTGGAACGTGTTTCCGTTGATCTTCAGGCTTTGCACTCTAGCCGGGCTCCTTGAACCGACAAGTACGCGCTCATCCCCCATGGAAGCCAGGAAATCAGGCTTGATGTGGACGTACTGCCGGCAAATCACGGAACCAGAGAAGCAGTCAATGACCACGAGATGTTGTTGACTGCCTTTGCAGCCGATGACAAGTTGGTCCTTCCCGAAGCTCGAAACAGCAATGCATTCCAATTGATATTGGTATATGCTACGTGACGCTATAGGCGCAGACGATCTGCCTAATTCAAACAGGTAAATGCTTTGTACGAATGGTTTTCCTGCGGCTCCCACAAAAGATCCACTCGAAAGGGATGCTACGTGGTCCACTCCTCCTAAGGAAGAAAACGAAGAAAGGAAGAAATGTAAGAAAGAAAACAACCCGTTAGAAAACGAGCAAAATTCTGAAGTATTTCAATTTATCCTTTGTTCTTGTACAATATAATATAATAATTCTTGTACTAATAAAATGGGATACTGAAAAAGTTGATTTGTTGCCCAATAACATGAAAAGAAAATCTCTAAATATCATACTTCTGGAAGAGATCTGTATTGTCCGAAATTCATTGTTCTGAAAATGACATAAGATGTCACTTCTATCAACTTAATGAGCGTGAAAATGCGTAGACAGTTATATAACCTGTTACACGGTTGCTATGACATGCGTGTCGTTTGGAATTCGCAATTATAAAGAGTGCAGACTACACTTTAATTGAAAAAAAAATAATCAAGAGTCACACTTCGGGGTTGGTTAGAAAACATACTTCAAAACTTTTTTTAAATGTCCTTTCCTATCATTTGAGAAATCAAATGGAAAAAAAATATCTAACTTTTTTTGCTATATTTATATCCTTCATGATGAAATACACATTGCTTCAGACAAAATTTAACGTAGGCCTACATCTACCGTACATTTTAGTGAAAATTGTCCAGTTTGGGCTGATTTTCTGAGGTTTTGTTTTACCTGAAGGCATCTCGTGCTGCCTCGTACGCTTCCCAGATGTATTGTATACAACAACGGCCTCTTCGCATCCAACCAGTACTTCGTCTTCGCCAAACGCAGCGATGCTCGTAATTACGACTGCTGTATCTTTTGAAACTTCATAATCCTCGGGCAAAGCCTTGGAAAGTGCTGACCTTCTTTTCACATGAGTCCGAACCTTGCGGCTCGCACGAGTGTTTTGCAGATAGTACAGGCCTTCAGTGGTCTTAGTACAGTGAGGCTCGATGTCTCTCTCTGATGTCCAGGCCGCACCGACTACTACTTCACCTAACTCGGTATTGCTACTTTTAAGGAAGGCGATCTTCTGGTTACCGCTGTGAATATTAGGTGGGCCTTGACCAAGAAGTGAACGGACGTCGCCGTCAATGATCGACTGAAGACTGAGGAAGTCAGTGTCGGAGGCAGTTGTCACCAGGTCGTTGGAAATCTCCAACGCATGACGCATGCTTTCTATCTTGGTACTCACGACCTTAATCGACTCATTGAGGAACTTTTGCTTCTCGGTGGATGTGATATGAATTTTGGACAAAAGTTGTTTCCGTCTGGCTATAACCTTGGATTTACCATCTCTAGCCTCCTGTTCACTTGTATTGGTGAACCGTTGAATTAAAGTACGAACAGTTTGATCAGATTGTATTAGCGTTTTAATATTATCATCCAGGACACCGAGGTTTTCATCGATGGTCGAAAACATGTCCTGTGCAACTGAAGGGCTCATATTCTTCGGAATTGGTGGCGTGAACGCAGATCTACGCGTGAGGGTAACTCCCTGCCCTTGAAGTATTTGACTGCGATAGTTACTTCGACTGGAGATACCTTCACGGATGGTCCTCAGATTTTCCTCTATTTTGATCTCCTCAGCCGAGGCTCGCTCCTTCACCTTTTGCTCAGCCAGTGATGCATCTTGAATTAACTCTGAGTCCATTTTTCGAATGTCAGCTTCGGATTTTTGAAAGAGCAACACGTGATGCTTAAGTTTTTGTGTCAGCTCTTTCATGTTTTGCCTCAAGCGAGGTGCAGCGTCATCAATCGTAGTGAACTGGTGCGTGCGGTGCTCCACCACCGTGCAATCTCTACAGATCAATTCTTTGCAGGTCTCGCAGAAGAATCTCTTTTTCTCTCCCTGATGTTTTTGGCAGAGCGGCTCCACTTTTCTTTTTCTCTGGAGATCGGCTTCTCCCGTCCGCAGTGCATCGAGAGCCAGCACCTCGTGGTTGGCTGTGGCGGCAATACGTTGGTGACCAGCTTGGCACTGCTTGCAGAGTAAGAAAGGACAGTCCATGCATCTCGACTGCGCCTCACGCTGGTCCTCGCAAAGCTCGCACAGAAACTTCACACCTCTCGTTTGCGCCAATTTCTCCTTCAGGCCCAAATCCTCAACGATCGCCTTCAGATGAAAGTTGGTCTTGAGTCCCGAGACACCGTCAAACGGCAGCTTAGAATCTCGTCGGCAGACAGGACAAGGAATTACAGACGTATCTTGGAGTGTTTGCTGGTACGTCAGAAGACACTTCTCACAGAAGCTGTGAAGACAATTGAGAATCTTTGGTGTCTGGTATCTCTCATGACAGATGCCGCACTCTAAGTGATCTCGGCTGAACTCACCCAAAACTGCAGCCACTGATTCACCACCTGCAGCCATCTTCACAATGAAAACCTATTAAAATGAAATGAAAAAAAATTCCTTTCATTTAGGTCTTTGATCACCCATTGTGTATACTCAATGTTACGATCTTTCAAATGATGTGGTTACACATTAAAGTAACAAGCAAAAAAAGTCTTTTTCCAACAGTCCATAACTGTTTTATCACCATCGTATTTGACACATGTTATTTACCGTAAACAGCCCTAAAGACACGTCGTTACTGTCGCGGAGGGCAAGCCCGAACCAACTTTGTACCTGGGTTAACATGTTGACTCGCTAACTGGCTGATGATTGTCTGACCAGCTTCTCTATAGTCTTATTAGCTTTAGCATAGAGGCTTCACATTTTATCAACAAATGTTTCCCTAAGATGTAAGAACGTAGTTCAGTTCAAAATATAAATGTACGCACTATACCTTTTCTGACGACTAAGAATTAATGCTATATACCGTTAGTCCGCATCCCAGAACACGTTATGTTCTCGCACACTAAGCCCACGCCTAGAGTGAGAAACTCAATAATAAATTCAACTTCGACGTGGCAGTATTTAAAGTTTTACACTGGGTAACACATTTTCATAATGATAACCTCTTATCCGAAGGGCAGTACACAGCACTGAATGACCCAAGGCATTCGGCAAAAGGGCGCACGCACTTGTTGACAGTTGTATGTACCCCATGCATGACTGACGACATCAGGTTGCACTGGCAGGCCAGTAAATAGGCCCGAAATGATTTCCTACGCTGACCAAATCAAGATTAGCATACCCTCAAATTCTGGTGTTGGATAATTTTGTGGGTCATGAACGAGGGTTGTAAAGAAGGGTGGAAGCTATAAGCAGGATTGCCAGTTTGTATGGCTAGAATTATAGTTTTTTTTAGTAGCCCTAACTTTATCTATTTTGCAATGGAGCAAGTTGACATCAGTTTTCAAAATGGTGATATCAGGACTACTTTTAGAGGTGGTCATCTTTGGGTGGACATAAATTTTCTCATTTCTCCCGGAAGTCATTGGATATATAAGCCAAAAAAATTGAACTGAAAATTCAAGATGATGAAATGAGCTTTATTTGTATGTTTATCTCAAACAACATGGAGAGTTGTGAGTATTTTTTTCCTGATAAGACAGGATGTTTATCACTGGGGTCTTTGGCAATCTATTTACTGGTCTGCATGGCAGTGAGTGTGGCCCCGTTGTTAGGGTTCGTGACTCATGATCACCGAGGGTCAGGGGTTCAAATCCAGCTGCTGGTCATACGTTGTGACCTTGGGCAAGCCACTTTATCCCAACTTGCCTCTCTCCACCCAGGAGTATTTACTGACATAAGCTGGAGAGTAACCT
Source organism: Patiria pectinifera (assembly GCA_029964075.1). Taxonomy (NCBI): domain Eukaryota; kingdom Metazoa; phylum Echinodermata; class Asteroidea; order Valvatida; family Asterinidae; genus Patiria; species Patiria pectinifera. Next base: position 5,560,301 of record CM057150.1, read on the forward strand.
GCGATGGACTGGCATCCCATCCAGGGGGAATAAAAATATTCTCAGTCGTTTCAAGCTACTGAAACCGGAGACACCGGTCTGACGGGGCACATTGGCTCGTGATAGACTTTACTATTCAGGGCTATTGTTTGTTCTGATAAAGCCAAAAAAATAGTCGGTCTCTGGTCAGCGCGCGCGTCGATTTTAATCATGCGCGTCAACCTTTTTTTTATTCCAAAATGTTCCGCGGTAGCTCAAACAACGCCCTCTATTGCCGCATGTCCTCAATTTTTTTTTTTACCAATGAGCACCAAGGAATGGGAAATTGCACCAAGGCAAATGATCGAGAGCACCAAGGCAAATTCCAATGTACATGAGGACATCAATCCAAGCTTAAAAAAAAGCCGCGTCACCGCATCAATTCCGGAACTTTGGTCTGACCAGAGACCGAGTACTTTTTGGGGGGGGGCCCCTCAATTTAAGACTGAAATAGAACATTCCAATTTTCGAAGTTTCGACTCGCCCAAACCTTGCATGGAATAACCACTACACAGGTCCTTGAAGTAAAAAGGATCCACGATGAAGATCCAGTCTACAATTACAGTGAAAATGGCGGCATAACCGACATCCGTGCGGTCATGATGATGCCCGCAGCTAGATTTGTGCACAAACAAAGTACGTGTACAATACGAACCAGTCGCTCTTGCTAACTGGCTGCTGGCGCATGACGTCACGGGGAAGCGTAACACCCGACGACTGTTTTATGCACTTATATGAGGTTTACCACTCGCAACACAACTGCGGTACTGGAACGGCAGCTGTGATGCGAGTCCTGTTTGCAGAGCGGGGGTACTTGTACTACTACTACTACGAGGGAAAAGGCCGAATCTGCATCGTGGATCCTTTTTACTTCAAGGACCTGTGTAGTGGTTATTCCATGCAAGGTTTGGGTGAGTTCCAGTTGAAATTAGTGTGTAACGGGGACAAAATTGCACATTTTTTTTAAATTTCTTTTTGGACCTGCCAATGCTGCTGGTTCAAGTGAAAACTTCCTCCAGCCCTAAATGACAACCCAATGATAAAATTTAGGGCTTGGTAACTCCAGCAATAGATTTAACATTGGAAGTGTGACCTGTGCCTCTTTATCTTAAAAGATGGCTGAAGATATGTGGTGGTCTACCCTACTGTTATGGTTATTGGTCGGGGTCCTTCCATATACTAAAACATGGATGACGCTGGATAAGTCGGACACCAGTCACTTCTCATTGTTTATTTTGATGCTAGGTCATATAGAAAACCAAAACCCTGAAACGAAAAATAAGTAGTGCCTATTTACTAATACTACATAAATATACACAAAGCTTGATAATCATATCTGGGTTCTAGACATCAACACAGTGTAAGTTGTCTTCAGAATAATAATTAAAATATATTAAAACCTTACCCCGGGGTCAGTCAAGCCTAATTGTTCATTGTTGTCTCATGGAGTGGTGACGGCACGTTTTCCTGGAACTTTAATCGCCAAAAATTCCACTATTCCATTCCAATTTAGGATGCATGGTTGTCACTCCCGAGTCTCTGACATTTTGTGTATTCTCATAGTACATGTACAATATGGCATGTGACCGAATTTCTCATCTTCCGCTCTCTACACAAAATTATTTGTCATTTCCTCTGCACGCAATACTGCCCAACCAACCTCGTCCCCAGTTCTTACTTTATTTCCAACCTCGTTTCCAATAGTAAACCCTGGATAGGAAATTTTCTTCCTGTATCCTGATTCGATACCACAATTGGCTAGAAAGGGATTTATATCGTGTACTTGGTGGTGTTATTCATAACGTGCAGTACGTGTTTTCGCGATCATTCGTCCACGAATTCTCGAAAATGTTCACTTCCTTTCCAATTTGTTAACTTGACATGTGATACTGCATGTTGTCTCGTTAAGATCGTTACAGTTTAATTAAAATTAAGTCATGCTTTCGTTACTCACGCCATGCTCGCACTGCGACGAATTGATTATGTTTTTACCCCAGACACCGCATACAAAAACAAACGCAAATGTGACGCACAGGCAGGCACCAGACTATTCCTCATTTGCATACGTGTTCAAAAATCTTGCACATGCAAATGATCCAGTACCAGGGTTTTGAGAGCAGGTAGTGGTGGGCGCGTATTGCTCGACACCCTGAGGACGAGGTTGCTGCCCAACATAATGTTCGCACACCATATTTCTCATAGGGGAAAATCCCTCCACACGCGATATACACCAGCGGTGTCATAGTGAATTGGAAACCCTTATTTATAGAGCGACCCATAGCTACGGTTTCCTACAATATCGGGACTCCCACAACTTCCCTGCTTTTATGCCATGCAACCCGAATCTCACGTATCATAATGACCCAAGGAGATATGCACATTAGTTACCGCTAGTTACAATCAATAACCTTTAAAACAAGCAGTGGGGATTACAAATATCTTCAACAAATTGAACGTTCGAGTTATACCCATCATGCTTGGACCAGCTGCTGTGGTCCATCTGAAATCAAAGTAAAACTCAAATGAAAAGCTATAAAAAGTCTTTCTCTGTTCCCTCATTTCAAGTGGAAAACACATAATTCAAAGGTACACATCGGTTTTTACTATTGTTACAAACTCCCCATGAATACAGTGTTAAACAGATGTCAGAAGAATTCAAACTTGCTCTTCAACTTTAACAAACACAGTGTAACCATCAAGAAAACGAATACTATGATAAAACATTGGAAAACGTTTGGACTTTTTTCATAGTAATAGCTAACTATCCAAATAATCTGTAATCCAAGAACTTATAGTAATTATGAAATACGAAAAAGTAGCAAGCTACACTAGGGTGCCAAGCTGGTCAAACCATGTCCTACAATAGGAGTACCAGGATCCATTACTTAACTCGATCGTCAAACAGAATCAATGATAATCAATTAAGTTATTGCATTTGGCCAGCAACCCCAAAGTCTCTTCCGACGTTCAGAGGGCCTCAATCCAAACTCCGGGACTTTGGGTGAACATGTGTGCTCCAACTACATATGTAGTGTACAGGTGTCACTTCGACTATGAGCATTGTAAGATCCAATTTGACTCACTCCCTTGATCGAACTGAAATTACGAAATACACAGGGTCGGTTTTCAACCTAATAAATATTTGGGACGGCAGCCAAAATTATATCCTCATCAGATGAGCACTCATCACTCCCATCATTGAAATCAAAACTGTCACCACTAATACACGGTGAACATGAACGTTGACAATCATCAACAGAACTATCTCTTAAATCACAAAATCATCACCACGAGCTTGGTTCAAAGTACTGGAATCATTCACCTCATCAAGAGGGTAGTACGCAGGCTCATCCAGTGGGTTCCCTGCTTTTTCCTCTGCCCTAAGTTCAAGCAGAATATTTTTTTTATCTTGCATTGTAGATCATCTAACTGATCATTAACTCGGTTAAGTATTTCTGACTTTCGAGAAGAGCTAACAGAATATCATGGTCACTCGAACTTATGTAATTCATGTATGTCACAATCAGAAATAATTGCTGGGCCATATGGACTACACTTTGCCCCTTCTACAACAGGTGGGTCTCTTTCCCAACTTGATTGATCATATTTCAAATCCGTAGTTTGCTGAGGCACTGGACAACTGATACATTTCAGTGCTCCAACAATAGTATCAATAAAGGCTCTTTGAGATTCAACAACAGCATTCAAGTTTACCAAGACCTCATTTGTGGCCATAACTCAAGCCTATTATTAGCTTCAAGGCTTCATGAATCTCAATAGATGTAAACACAGTCAGGGCCAAATTCAAATACAAAATGTCACATGTCTACAATAAGACTAGATGTAATACATGCAATCAAATGTGTACTCTTAACATTCAATTAGAGCAACAATGATTGGAAACGACACATTCCAATATACCATAGTGAGTAAACAAGAATTTACAATCACACTTTTTAATTGTGGAAGTTGTCAAAGACAAAATGCATGCACATCAAAGTATTATTAAAACTAGACACTGGTCTCATAATGCACACTCCGACTCTGGGGGGTCTCTTCGGTAGAGGTAGCTTGCTGACAATAACTCCCAGCATCCTGTCTACGACGCCATTATTTACTGTGGTGGTCATATACAATACGAAAAATGTAACACATTTACTGATTCTGATTGCAAACACGGTACACACATAATGTTATCCAATAGTTGCATGCATTTTCGTTGTTGAATTGAAAGTCGATAACATTACTTGAAGAGGTGCTAACAACACCCTTTTATGCTTTATGATGCAACGTAAGCCTACCAACATATTTAAAAATGAAAAAAAAAGGTTTCAAAAAGTTTAAATCAATTCCCATTTTTTCGGGGGTTGGGGGGTTGAGAGTAATTCCATGAATGACATAGAGGATTACAAATAGGGACACATGTATAAATCAACTTGCCCACTAAAACTATAATGTCTAGTATAATACAGTCTTACTACTATTCAATCTTAATAGTGGTAGTAATGACAGTTCTATAAACTACGGATTGAGAATAAAATACTTTTTTAAACAATAATCCTAAATGATGATTGTAAACAACGCATAAAAAAGAAAATTGTAAACTCAAGTTTTGTTGGAAATTTTCTTGAATAATTTTGAGGGCTACAAATATAAATACAAATAATGTACAAATTAATGTCTGTTAAATATATATATTTCATGTTATATTATATAACAAGTATTATCAATCCTAGCATGATGACAACTAGAAATCTGAAGCTACGGATTGAGAATAAGCCATTTCTCTCTTTTATCGAATAATAATCCCACGTTTGAAAACCATGCGTATATCCTTCAAATCCTTAATATTCATTTCATTTAAATTGTGGATATTTAGTACACATAGAAACATAACCAGTCATGGCCCATTGAAAATCATCTGTTAGGTGACATGGCTACCATCTGTAAATAAAGCTATTATTATTATTATTATTATTATTATTAGTCATACATTTATGACTCTTCACCTCACACTTTACCGTTCAAATAGTAAACGGGATAGCGAGTCCAAAGTTCTGTGCAGCTGAAATAATGGATTTTTTTCAGCCGAATGCAGCAGTAAAATAACTCCCGCTGTAATACGCAGTGCTGAGGACTTTGTCAGGAGTTTCCCCGAATAGGTTTTTGTTGTCAGGGTTTTTTCCTGATTTTTGAATTCTGGTATTCCCTCGGTTTTTACTTTGGGTGTTTCTGCCGATATATGAAACAAAAGAATGGGTTCTTTGATGTGTACCTTTATAGGCCAATACATGTGTATTTGTACAAACATTATACCAAGACCGTACCATGCTCAGGAGCCCTTGGTTACCCTCAATCAAACCCTTAGCAATTTATTTCGTGAATATTTATGTCCCCAATATCATCCCTGATTTTTTTTGTCCTAAATGTAAGATCAACATTTTTAATGCAACTTTGTTCGTTTTACACGACGATTAGGCCCCCAAAAAAGTCTCCGGTTTCTGGTATGCGCGTCGGCAACATAAAAACGTTGGTTTTTTTTTTCAATGAAAGATGATGTCTCAAAACCGCCAAACTCACTGGTTTGACTAGAATCCTGCTGCTGCACAATTTTAACGTGCTTTTAGATTGGGTTATGGTCAAGAATAAGTTTTATGTTGCCTCTCTGGACTCCTATATATTTGCACTATTTTAGTCGGGCACAATTTGCAGTAATCAGCCGACATTTGAAGCAAAAAAATCAGGTATAAAAAAAAAGCCGCGTCGCCGCACCACTTTTTTGGCAAGCTCCATACCAGAAACCGGAGACTTTTTTTTGCATTAAGATTGATATTTTTCCACAAAAAATTATTACGCATCCAATTCCCGAATAATTTTGTGAAATGATACATTCTATTGTGTGAAAAATCGTAAGACTTAAGACATAAAATATTAATTGTATGTAATATTTATGACATAAAAAAAAAATCTTATGCTTTATCGGAAACAAAAATGCATGAAAGCCGGAATACATGAAAGACATCACACATGTATTCGATGGCCGATTCGTTTTCAGATTCATGTAATAATCCAAATTATTTTACATATTTCCACACTTATACAATATTACCACAAAATGTATCACTTGAGATTTCATTTCAAATATTTTTCTTGTCTTAAACCAGACCTGGTTCCCCCAAAATATATCTTTCCCATCAACAAATTTGTTTGAAAGAAATCTACTTATTCATCATTCCCAAAACATTTCCACATATTTACAGATGTAAACGTCTTGAAGAATGGAGCAAGCATAGCAAAGCCTTAAAAAAAAATCCAAAAAAGGTAATAAAATGAAGTAAATATAACAAGACATCGTCGAGGTATGACGACCAGCAACTGCCTCATATTTTTTTACATTTTGAATTTCCTGCAGCTGGACTGACTAAATCCACAGTACACGCATATTCAACCACATACTTCTATTTAAAAAAAAATATTTGGCATGAAAAAAAAATCTTTGAATTTCATAATCCGCAAGATTAGGATAAAGACAGGAATTGGATTATTACAAGTTCCGTTTGTTCTTTTACAATTCTTTTATGCTTTAGTGCAGCTTACATATTACATATCTCAATTCAATGCTAGCATAGCTTTAATTCTTGGTTAAGCATTATAATGACAGAAATGTCTGAAAACACCGTACTTGTACGTGATTATTTGATTTTACAAGACTTTAATATTTCTCAAGGCAAATTTCTAAATGTCGGCTTCATCCATGACTCGATCCTACCTCGTGCTCCAGCTCCATACCTCTAGGTCCATAACGCCGGAGTCTCTTGCTCAATATGCGTTAATTTGATATGAAGTCACCGTTTAGAGTCTGTTTTGATTCGACCCATAGTGGTTCCAGTTAATTCTGGACGAAGTAGCAGCGACAGATTAAGCCGAAAACGTAATGTTGACCTCAAATCAGTGAATGATTCTACAACTGATGCATAACAAAAAGCCTCAACTTGCGCTGATCAGCAAACACCAGCCTCCCGTCTCCTGTAACTGCTGTACCTTTGACTGGTGCCTCAGTTTCAAGGGCTGAGCACCCAACGAAGCTGCCAACTCGGTTGTACTGATGAACGTGCACGCGTTTCTGTGCAGGGCTCACCGAGAGAACCACATAGATGTAGTCCGTGCCGTCGCTACAAAGGCCGAGGCAGCATGGGTTCCCTACCCCCTGCCCCAAAGAGCAGTCGACGGTAGGGTCGATGGACAGGAATGACTGAAACGTGTTCCCGTTGATTTTCAGGCCTTGCACACTAGCCGGGCTCCTTGCAGCGATAAGTACCCGCTCCTCCCCCATGGAAGCCAGGAAATCAGGCTCGATTTGGACTGACTGTTGGCGAATCACGGAACCAGAGGAGCAGTCAAGGACCACGAGATGTTGTTGACTGCCTTTGCAGCCGATGACAAGTTGGTCCTTCCCGAAGCTCGAAACAGCAATGCATTCCAATTGATATTGGTATATGCTACGTGACGCTATAGGCGCAGACGATATGCCTAATTCAAACACGTAAATGCTTTGTACGAATGGTTTTCCTGCGGCTACCACAAAAGATCCATTCGAAAGGGATGCTACGTGGTCCACTCCTCCTAAGGAAGAAAACGAAGAAAGGAAGAAATGTAAGAAAGAAAACATCCCGTTAGAAAACGGGCAAAATTCTGAAGTATTTCAATTTATCCTTTGTTCTTGTACAATATAATATAATAATTCTTGTACTAATAAAATGGGATACTGAAAAAGTTGATTTGTTGCCCAATAACATGAAAAGAAAATCTCTAAATATCATACTTCTGGAAGAGATCTGTATTGTCCGAAATTCATTGTTATGCAAATGACATAAGATGTCACTTCTATCAACTTAATGAGCGTGAAAATGCGTAGACAGTTATATAACCTGTTACACGGTTGCTATGACATGCATGTCGTTTGGAATTCGCAATTATAAAGAGTGCAGACTCCACTTTAATTGAAAAAAAAATAATCAGGAGTCACACTTCGGGGTTGGTTAGAAAACATACTTCAAAACTTTTTTTAAATGTCCTTTCCTATCAGTTGAGAAATCAAATGGAAAAAAAAATTATCTAACTTTTTTGCTGTATTTATATCCTTCATGATGAAATACACATTGCTTCAGACAAAATTTAACGTAGGCCTACATCTACCGTACATTTAAGTAAAAATTGTCCAGTTTGGGCTGATTTTCTGAGGTTTTGTTTTACCTGAAGGCATCTCGTGCTGCCTCGTACGCTTCCCAGATGTATTGTATACAACAACGGCCTCTTCGCATCCAACCAGAACTTCGTCTTCGCCAAACGCAGCGATGCTCGTTATGACTGCGGTATCTTTTGAAACTCCATAATTCTCGGGCAGCCTTGAAAAGTGCTGACTGTTTTTCAGACGAGTCCGAACCTTGCGGCTCGCAGGAGTGTTTTGCAGATAGTACAGGCCTGCCGTGGTCTTAGTACAGTGAGGCTCGATGTCTCTCTCTGATGTCCAGGCCGCACCGACTACTACTTCACCTAACTCGGTATTGCTACTTTCCAGGAAGGCGATCTTCTGGTTACCGCTGTGAATATTAGGTGGGCCTTGACCAAGAAGTGAACGGACGTCACCGTCAATGATCGACTGAAGACTGAGGAAGTCAGTGTCGGAGACAGATGTCACCAGGTCGTTGGCAATCTCCAACGCATGACGCATGCTTTCTATCTTGGTACTCACGACCTTAATCGACTCATTGAGGAACTTTTGCTTCTCGGTGGATGTGATATGAATTTTTGACAAAAGTTGTTTCCGTCTGGCTATAACCTTCGATTTACCATCTCTAGCCTCCTGTTCACTTGTATTGGTGAACCGTTGAATTAAAGTACGAACAGTTTGATCAGATTGTATTAGCGTTTTAATATTATCATCCAGGACACCGAGGTTTTCATCGATGGTCGAAAACATGTCCTGTGCAACTGAAGGGCTCATATTCTTCGGAATTGGTGGCGTGAACGCAGATCTACGCGTGAGGGTAACTCCCTGCCCTTGAAGTATTTGACTGCGATAGTTACTTCGACTGGAGATGCCTTCACAGATGGTCCTCAGACTTTCCTCTATTTTGATCTCCTCAGCCGAGGCTCGCTCCTTCACCTTTTGCTCAGCCAGTGATGCATCTTGAATTAACTCTGAGTCCATTTTTCGAATGTCAGCTTCGGATTTTTGAAAGAGCAACACGTGATGCTTAAGTTTTTGTGTCAGCTCTTTCATGTTTTGCCTCAAGCGAGGTGCAGCGTCATCAATCGTAGTGAACTGGTGCGTGCGGTGCTCCACCACCGTGCAATCTCTACAGATCAATTCTTTGCAGGTCTCGCAGAAGAATCTCTTTTTCTCTCCCTGATGATTTTGGCAGAGCGGCTCCACTTTTCTTTTTCTCTGGAGATTGGCCTCTCCCGTCCGCAGTGCATCGAGAGCCAGCACCTCGTGGTTGGCTGTGGCGGCAATACGTTGGTGACCAGCTCGGCACTGCTTGCAGAGTAAGAAAGGACAGTCCATGCATCTCGACTGCGCCTCACGCTGGTCCTCGCAAAGCTCGCACAGAAACTTCACACCTCTCGTTTGCGCCAATTTCTCCTTCAGGCCCAAATCCTCAACGATCTCCTTCAGATGGAAGTTGGTCTTAAGCCCAGTGACACCGTCAGATGGCAGCTTAGAATCTCGTCGGCAGACGGGACAAGGAATCACGGACGTATCTTGGAGTGTTTTCTGGTATTTCAGAAGACACTTCTCACAGAAGCTGTGAAGACAATTGAGAATCTTTGGTGTCTGGTACCTTTCGTGACAGATGCCGCACTCCAAGTGATCTCGGCTGATCTCACCCAATACGGTGGCCACTGATTCACCACCTGCAGCCATCTTCACAATGAAAACCTATTAAAATGAAATTAAAAATCATTGATTATTAAAAGCATTTTTTTTGATAACCCCTTTTGTACTCAAGATTTTAGGACGTTTCAATTTTTGTGGTGAGAAAAAAGAAACAAGCATCGTAGGCTGTTTGGCACACGTTTGTTCTAACTTAAATACAGTTAGTTGTTGAAGATATTTTGTTACCCTCATTTATACTTCAGTATGGTAGGTATCTAGTACATTTAACTATTAGGTTGTGGTACATTTGGTTTGAGGAGACTTTTCAATTAAAACCAAGACAATTTTTGGCATGTCCTTTTCACGATATGCGAGTGACGTTTTTTTTCCAATAGTGCCATGCTCATATTTAGTATCCTTAAATTTTCATAAAACCATAGGGTTAAAGCCTTTATTTCCAAGCCAAAAATGATAATTCTTTTTTTTTTTTGTAAAAAGTACATCACTAATATTGAAAAAGGATGCCAATAAAATGTGAAATGCGAGTGACGCTGGAATCGCCCATATTCATTAGCGTGACTCGACGTGACTTCGTGTGGGCCTCAGTATCGACCAATGACAGCTGGGGGAAAAGGGTGATATTTATTTATTAATAACTTGTGAAAGAGGCGATAGTGCAAATTTTTACTGCGCACCATAATGGATAGGAACCTCATGAGGCTTGAAAAGATTGACAGATATTGCAAACAAATGAGTGTTAAAGCTTTGAAAATGAACGTACCCATGCCTATTTTTCTAACTTCAATGAAAAATACTGAACATATTAAAACGATTTTTTTAGCACATAGTTGCATCGTCATATTAGTATTACGTAATCTTTAGAAATCGGCCTTTGCAACGACATGGCTTTTAGAATTGTCTGTGGCCTGCTTCTCTAACCTTGCCTAGTCTCATTACCTGAACTCGGCTTCACATTTCACCAACAAATGTTTCAGCAAAATATAAAATGTAGATAATATCACATAATGCACTGCATGTAGGCTACATGTACCTTTTCTTTGAAAATATGCAGAATAAATGCTTAACCAGAGATTTGCGTTTGTTATGTTACAAACAATGGGTGATCGGGCCGAAAACTGTTAATATTCATAGCATACTGTCTCATTTTGAATATAAGGCATTCCAAAGAAGCAGTCACGTCAAGATTAAAAATTATTTAAACTGGCCTTATGCGTACACATTGCGTCAACCTCGTTTCCATGGGTATAAGTTCTTGCTGTGTCATGGTTCTCACCAAGCATTTCGCAATCGTAACCCCTGGTATTTTTAAATTTAAATATCCAACTATTTTGGCTATTTAAAAAAGGACTGTAGTCGATGGCATTTAGACGTCGCGTTCCTAAAATCTTTAACGGGCAGTATTTTGGATACCCGGGCACAAAGTCGTTTGACCTTTACTTCCGATGTTGCCGGAAGTACCTCACAAATTGAGTATAACTTCAAAACGGAAGCATTTTAGTACAACAAAATATTTCCGGAAAAATGTTTTCATTCCGTAAAATAAACAGACCCTTATAACATGAGTTTGGAAATGTGTACATGGTTGTGGGTGAAATTACAATATGTACTTAGATGTACTATATTATGTGTAGGTGTTTGGGCCGACGTGGTTGATTGTAATCACGCTAATTAGCATAATTAATATTTGCATTTAAGGAAAGTCCGTAAAATGACGCCGAAATACGGAATATTTCACTTTACGGAGTCCGCAAATTAACAGGCATTTTTAACATAAAATGTATCCTCTCTGAACTAAATCAGTATTCGGTTTACACAAAACTGCTGACGTCAACAAACTTGAAATTAACGAAACGTATGGTAGGCCCAAATAAAATTTGTCATACCCAAAAGATGGATTTTGTTTCTCGAGTTAAAACGAATGACTTTAATTACTGGAATGGCTGAATTTCATGATCCTTATCACAATATGGCATGGCTTTACTGAGAGCAATTATTTCCAGACTGCCAACCACCACAAAATTGCACCTAGTCTACATACACCGAAAATGATATAGGTCCTAGGCCTATGTGCCATTAAAATGTATTCATATACTCACGATTTACAAGTGTTTTTCCCTTTTCAGACTGATATACACCTTTGGTGACATTTTATGAATATCACAATTAAAGAGAAACTAGCATAAATGCATTCAAATTTGCGAAAATTGTTCGAGTACCCCAGTAGTTGACGACGGTACTTCTATTCCTGGAAAATGGCGCCGAGTGTGACCCGAATTACCATGCATGCAGTAATGCATCATACAACTTGCAATACATATACCTGACAATGCCTGAAGTGCAGCTTCGGTGCACATTAATGTGGATAACAGTATTCAACCATCAACTTGCGCCGTGGCATGCGTAGGCGTGACATTTCGCTGGTTGACGCGCACCCGTTCCTTGTGTGTGACGCACGTACACCAGGGGATTTGTACTATGTATAGATGTATGTGTATTTATTATAATGTTCATCTTTCAGTTGTCATTGTACATAATAATATCGGCTGCCGATTCTTCTAGGATAATATTGGCCTTGACATTATTGAGACAGGCTAGTCGGACTCCCTATTATCGCGGCATCCCTACTATCGCGGCATCGGAATTTTTTCTTTTAATTTGCGTTGCCAAAACTCCTTCAGTGGCGATTTTATCCAGTTCATTTCACCGGGCATTAAGGACTTTTTGCCGAGTTGTATAAAAAAGGACGATAAAAAATGGTGCGTCTTTCGGGACTTTTAACGATTTTTAATATATATTCGCGTTTTCCAAAACTTGCAAATTTTCCCTCACCATGTCTGCCAAAAGGTACCGTCTATATTTTTACATAAATCTTTAATGGTGCTCTGTCCATGACAGTTCTATTGTCTGGTTCTCCTTCTACAGGTGGAAACACAAAATTAAGTCGAAGGACGATATTTCCACCACGAAATCGCCAAATCGTTTGCGGGATCAAAATAAGGACAGCGCGTGAAAAAAATTAAAAACGGCACATCGCATAAAGTGAATGGCGCCCCCAATCACTAATCAGTAGACTTGTCTCAGTGATTTTTGTTCTCCTTTCGGGAAGGGGGCGGCGTCTTAATTAAGGAATCATTCTGTAGGCATATTGCTTATATCGACTTGAACGTTACAGGAAAAATATCAGACTTTATTCAGGGGATGTTTTGGTCAAACAATAACAATAAAAAAATTGAGATCATTTTAAAAACCATTTCGCGCGTACCGCGATAATAGGGAGTCCACCTCCGTTCGCACACTCCGAGCATGTCTATTTTCACAGGCATCGTACACGGAATAAACCACACCACCGTCGGATTTTGTAATATAAATTTGAAAAGGAAGAGTTATACAGCACAAAAGACAGGAAAATTCGGGAAGGTTAGTGGGCAATCTCTATTTCAAACGAGAAACGTGCTAAGTACCGCGATAATACGGCGTCCCATCATACGCGCAGTGGCCCCGCTTCGCGGCAAATGAATTGCAGTCAGGCAAGATGGCGTCGGTCGGTCAACTCCACCAACTGTACTTTCTTTGCCGGTGAGGGGGTACTTGTGAACGGAGCGGATAACCCTACTTTATAAAGTCGTTCACTAGACGCGATAATGAATACACATACACTTGTATAAACTGTTTTGTCGTGAAAGTGACTTTTGAAACAACGTGATCTTGTTAGGCCAAATAACAAAAACAAAAAAAACATGTTTGGCGCCCCCGCCCACTTCCTTTTTGAAGGCCGCCTCCTTTAAAAAAAAATAAAATAAAAAATAACCCCTAAAACATGATAAATGTTAAGCAGTGACATCATTTTGGCCGCTTTGTCAGTACTTTTGCATCTAGCCCATATAAAAAGGTAAGTGTTCTTTCAAATCACTTAAGGATGTGTGTGAATTGTTTTAGTTTTGCTGAAAGAACGCACATCGTTTTTGTGATCCGTGGACAGGACTTAAAACGGTGGTTATGTTTAAAATTCCGTAGCTTGCAAATTACACAAGTGATTTGAATGATTCTTGTGCTAAAAGAAAGCTTATGAATTGGGCCTTCATATCCCAGATTTTTAAAGTGCTACATGCAGAACTGCACTACAACAATGGTCCCGACATTTGGGTTTCGTTGTTTTGTTTAACTCACCCTGTAGGCCTACACAGATGCTTTGAATTGACTCGACTACGACACTGTTACCGGGTATAAGTCCTGAAATGCTGAAAACCAATAAGATGCACGGTCCTCCTGTCAACATGAATTCGCAAAACTAAAAAAAAAAGAAACTTTGTCAAAGTTCAGGGAGAAAAACGGACCGCCGAAGCCACATTAAACCCACTGGCCACATCCTTTACACTATTATAGTTGTGTTCCCTAACGTGGCGCACTTTGACGTTACTTTCCTCGTGTAGTGTCGCCAAACCTCTATGTGGACAAACCTCAAATTCATGCAGTGAAATACTGGTACTTCAGCCTTATTAATGCTTGCTATTTAACCTAACGTGTCCCCTAACGTGGCGCACTTGAATAAATATCGGGAAATTCCAAATTACCACATCGAAGAATTATTGTAAAGTTGATAAATTCCGATAAATCATTGTTATCTCTACTTACATATACAGCCAGAAGTTTGTCAGAAAATTATTTTCTTATTTTTCGGGGCATTTTCAAAGGGTTCACTTTGCACTTCAAAATAAAATCGGAAAATCACGCCAAAACAAATGTTTCTTCTAACTTTGTAACGGGTAGATAAACTCGCGATTTATGAACGGGATTGTTTAGAACTTGAAAAACATTTCACTTTCTGTGAAATTTCAGTTAAAACTTTTGCACTAGCAGCTATAGGCGCTACAGGCGACAAATCAAAGGGGCCCGCGCCACGTTGGTACATCAACAATATCAGCTATCGCGAGATATGTATAAGTATTGCATACAACTCTTGAGCACTCTCGGCCGAATTAAAGCCCCCGTCCGTCCCCCACACCCAAAAGGGGATTGCTGCTCATTCCATGTTATTTTCGTACGGAAATGATGATGCATCTGATGTCCCTCCCTCGCTTTTTATGTACACAATGTCCATTAAATTTGCAATTATGAGCCATCGAAAGAATATTATGCCTTTTAGTACACGTACAAATCCAATTCTCCCCCTCGTCGAGCGACATCCTTTCGAAACAAGGAGGTGAATAAACACGATATTAATTGTACTTTTGTTTGCCCGTCGCAGAATTTTCCTATTACATGACTTTATGAGGGCACCCTGTTTTACGACAAACGCCACAAGAGAAATGATTTTGAAGTGCCATTTGTGACACGCAGACCACAGGCCTACACAAACCAGTCCCACGTTTTTGGCAACATCCATCGGCGGCATTGCCCAGTTGTTTATAGCCAGAGTGACACCAATTAAGCTCCGAAAACGGTGCATCTCTCTGTATTGACAGGCGATTTTTCTTCAGGCCTCCACGATATTCAACATTAGTACGGTTTTCCTGTTTGCACATCGGGAGCACTTCACAATACAGTGGACCGAGTGACTTTCAATACATTCTTGAAAATGGCTGAAAATGTTAGTGAAGTTACAACAGTGGGTTCGTGGTCCACAACTGAAGAGATTCCACCATCTGTGCTCAGTGCCTTCACGGTGCGGGTGGTGGTAGGCATAATTTATCTCATCATCGCTGTCGTTGGCACTTTGGGTAATACTTTAGTGATAACTGCCGTTCTTCTCTCCAACAAACTCCGTACAGCAACTAACGCCTTCGTGGTGAACCTGAGCTTGGCAGACCTACTGACATCTTTAGTGATATACTTGCAAGCCGCAGTTATCTACAGTAGAGATGGTCCAGCAGGAGGCGATTGGGTCTGCAGCCTAGCAACGATCATCATCATCACCACCGTCGGTTGTAGCATAATGACCCTGGCATCGGTCAGCCTTAACCGCTACCTTCTGATAACGCGACCAGCCGTCACATATCGGGCCATCTTTACAGCCAAGAAGATCACCGTGTGGTTGGTACTCGTGTGGCTGGTCCCACTTCTTGTCGTCCTCTTGCCCCCACTCCTCGGCGTGGGTGCCCTGGGGTTCAACAGAAGGTACCACCACTGCGGATTCATCGATCATCCCCTGGCTCGTGTCTTCAATATCGTTATTGCGGCAGTCTTGTACCCCGTCCCCCTCGTCACCATCATTGCCTGCTACGTAGGTATCTGGAGACATCTGAGACACCACGCCAAGAGGATCTCAGCCTCAAAGGAGCCCGACGAGTCTTCAGGCAACAAAGTCACTGATGAAGAAAAGGGAGGGGTTGCTAATGACAACACGCAATCGGCAGACAGCGCACGATTCGCACGATCAGTCAGTAAAGCTGTCATGATGAACCGTCGACAGAATGAGATCACCAAGAACATGTTCTACATCGTGTGTGCGTTCCTAGTCTGCCTGTCTCCCTGGTTAGTGTGTCTACTGTTTAACGGCGCCGGGCCAGCTGTACCGTACGCCACTGCCATCCTCTTCTTCAACAACTGCCTCAATCCGATGATCTATGCCAACAAGCATCGCGACTTCAAGGCCGTCTTCGGCTGTATCTTGCGTCGCCGCTGGGATCAAATCCCAGAACCCTCGGAGTTTTTGAAGGCCCTGAAACGTCGGGCGTGTTGCACCCGTGGCTAAGAATGTCTGAGCGTAACTTGGATGGCATCACTTTGAACGGTTTCCCTTTGAAATTGTATGATTGGGGTATGAACCGTTTGATTATAAATATCAACCGAACTGTAATGGTTTCGATTGAGGTATTAAGAACACCGTTGCTAGTGATAACACAGAACGATATATTACACATTTACTCTACAATATTTCACTTAATATTCGGAAGAGAATTTTATAATTGGCTTATTTAGTGGGAAGATAGGTAACTAGTATACGTTGTCGGCACGTGCCGATATGCTCGGTATGATTGAAATGTTACATTCCAACTAAAGAAGAAATTCCAGACTTCATGTCAATGAAAAATCGCCGTCATCAATGCCGAAACCTCAATACTGGTTACTGTCAAAGCTGACCTTCAAGTCTGGAAGAAATCGTTCAAAAACTTCCCCCAAGTATGTTTTTATCCCAATTTCTAGGAATTTATCCCATTTGTTATTTCACGAGTAGTTGAACAATTCTATCATCTAAGTATATTCCGGATTTCAGCTTAATCTGTTGTTGCAGACGCTCATGTTACAGCTTGACTCATCTCCATGAAAAATTTCTTCGAAGATCAAAAAAATTATTTGCCCGACCCAACCCATGTGTACCGATTTCGGCCAAGCAACACAAAAACGTATGGTAGATTATTAGCATAATCATTAGCGTCACGCGGCCTGACATTTTGGGACCTTCGGGACGTGGGGAACCCTATTGTCCTCTATTCAACATCCCCATGCAGAACCAAAATCACGCACCGCTAATTACAGCAACCATTGGTTAAGCACGCAACTTTTCATGCTACATGTACTTCATGTGCAGTAGGGGCGTGGTTTAAACTGAAGTGACGTCACACTTACGAGCCAGATACATGTAGCGTAATTTTTATTCCTAGGAGGGTTAGGGGCAATGTCATGAATAATTCATGTTTATCCATAAGAACGGACAATGACATCAACAGCATTGTTGTTAGTTACTCAACTAGTTACAATACATTAAAGCATTTTAAAGAACGGTTGTCGTCGAGCTACCACACAGTAGCCTAGTGGATAGCGAGATGAGCTATGGATACAAAGATCCCTGGTTCGAATCCACGTCGTCGCTGCTCATTTTCATCAGCTATTTTTCTTCTCCAAATTTATCACTGAGATAATTTTAAATTAAGGGAAAATAGAACGAGAACCTAAGTCTTGCAATGATTCAAAGAAAAAAATGAATTATTCATGACATTGCCTCTAACCCTCCTAGGAAAAAAAAAAACGCAGCCAGATAGGCCTAGAGGAGAGGTATGAGCGGTGGATTGCACACGTGGCTCATTTCAGATATCCCGTTATGTAAATATCCCACTGTTTTTAAGCGTCCATAATTATGTGTGTATTGTAGTTTTAACGAGAGGTTTTAAAGGGCCCATGTAATCTAGTTTTAATGCAGTCCTTTTACATGCACTTTTGTGCCTCATTTAATCTTGTGTTCAATTCTCATTTGGCTATTTTTAAGGGCATTTTGGTGCATTTTTGTTTTTATGCTAATGCGAATTTGCATAGTCATGAGAAAAAGTGTGATGCAGGCACGTCGCCAAGGAGGGGGGGGGGCCTGATGGGGCCGGGCCCTTGGCGAGCAATTGGCCCCCAACGTATTTTTGTATTTTTTATGGTAGTGTTCCCCCTTAGTTGGTACTATGGCCCCCTTGACCCTCAGGGCTGGCGACGGGCCCAGTGTGTTGTCATTTCAGGCAGAAACCTGCAAGTTACGAATGTTTCAACACCACTTTTTGCCAGAATTTTTGATATTTTGCAGTCGTAAATTTTCTTTTCATTGGTGATTCGTTGTTTCAGTACATGATAGTGAGCCTATGAGCAAAGTTTTCTCAAAAATGTTTTCAATCAGGAAGTTTTGGGTTCACAATTTGAACAGAAAACCCCTAAATTGAACCAGTGTCTTTCTGAAAATCACTACACCTGATAACTTCAAGCGCAGTGGAAAATGGTGTCTCCTACGCTTTGTATGACATCTGCAGGTCTCCTATAAAATTCGGGCTTTTTTCCCAATCATGACTCAAAGAATCACATATGTCTGTGAATTGTTATTGTTTTGTGCTGTCATGCACAATGGACCGATCCAGTAAGCCCCGCCCACTGCGCACGTGGGCAAATTACCACGTGCTCCTCTCCAATGCCACGCTGCATTTTCCTGCCGCGCGCATCATACGCGCGTGCACGCATGTCGGACTTCTGTGCACGCACGTCGGACATAAATCACGGCCGTGATTGGTCAGTACACCATGGGGCGGTGCTTACTGGACCGGTCCGTTCGGTCGATGAGCCCATACATCAAAACTCAACATGTCACACAAGAAGGAAACCTCTCAGAAGACTTCTGGAAGAATGCAGACTCACCATACCATTGTCTAAGAACGCACAAAAATAGCCCCATAAATGTGGCCAATTTTACTGGACTACCTCCGTAAATAAGGCCACACTTCCATCATGTACAAAATCATGTAGAACTTTGTCAAATTTTGATTTTCACATTTAGGCTTAGTTTGTAGTTTATATTTTCTTTAGAAGCATACGCATCCTCTTTAATTTATAGGCTAATCAGAAAGTGTTGCCTTTTTCAGATTTTTCGTGAAATTTCATGTTGAAATTTTGATACGCACAAACGTATGCTAACGAATCTGGAAATTTCACGAAAAATAGACATCTGAAAAAGGCAGCACTTTCTGATTAGCCTATAAAGAGGGTGAGTATGCTTCTAAAGCAAAAATTAACTACAAACTAAGCCTAAATGTGAAAATCAAAATTTGACAAAGTTCGACATGTTTTTGTACATGGTGGAAGTGTGGCCTTTATTTACGGAGGTAGTCCAGTAAATTGGCCACATTTATGAAGCTAGCTCAAACTCACCACAAGTCGAGAAATCCATATTAAATCAACCGACTCCTTTAATTCTGTCTGTTGTTAGTGTGATGATATTATATACACTATTACACAAGATATAAACGTAATACAACTTGCATCGTGCATGTAACAAAAGGAAATGGGAACAGACAATACAAGGGTAAACCTGGCTAGATTTCGGAGGGATTCTGAAGTCCTCTCGTTAGTCACCCAAACACCCAAACCAACCAACAAACAAAAATGACAGATTTTCACAGTCATAACGATTCTATTACGTATTTCAATTTTCTTTTCTACGAGGGTTCTTTTTAAGTTTATCAGGTAGTTTGAGTCTTTGAGATATTTTGAGTTTTTTGGGGGGGATATCAAGTTTAAGGGAATTATTTGAATCTGTGGGTTATTTTAAGTACATGTATTTGGGAGTTTTCATTCTATAGGGTGCTCTTAGTCTTAGTCTATAGGATACGTTGAGTCTAAAGGGTACTTAAGAAAATATTTGAGTCTACTCTATGGGGTACATGTACATGGCCTCTGAATGGACTACAATGTATGTACTTGAACCCATGGACAATTTTGGAAGACCATAGTGTGTTTGTCAGCTGATAACTAATTAATACATATTGATTACTGCCATGGCTATGATGTTTAGAGTTTCCCACTAGATTCTAACATTTACTGATGCCCAAACCTTTGTTACTGGTATTTGGCTAGACCATGGGTTTTTCAAGTTATTCGTTTCACATAAAAATTATGCCGACCGCTACAATTGTTTTTGGGGTTTGTTTTTTTGGAGCTAGGCATCATTTTATTCAGGTACTGGTCCAAAGCACACAGTATCTGGCTGGACCAAGGGTTGATGTCACTATAATCATAATTATTACAGATCATGCCCATTATGTGACCTGTCACCATTAGGTTGGAAACTGCCATTTTGTAGCACAGTTCAAAAAGGCAAAAATTCAAAGGGGTGGTCGATTTCTTGTTTTCGGGTGAACCTTAATCAGTCCTGTTGTACTTTTCTCCAGTTTGGTTCATTCTGTCAAACATCTTTAAAACCGTTTTTGTTTGTTTTTATTATGCCGTCGTCCATTCACTGTAACACAACTGCAGGATTATAAATGCCATTTTCTCAAGAATCAGTTTTACTACTTCAAGTAAGTTTACAGTCTCCATTACCGAACTCAGTGCCCCTTAAAGTTACATAACACTGGGAAAACTCTTGTTCTGCAGAATACAGAGATGTAAATATCTCGATTCTTAAAAAAATTTGACTTTTGGCTCACTTTGTGGTGACGGGTCACATATAGCTACGACAACTGAACTATGTCAACAAGGCACTGTTGTGAATGATTGACGTATCCACCAGGGAATGCTGGGTGTTTCACTGGCCCGTAATGTTCACGTCTAATCATAAGCCCACGATTAGCAGACGATCACATGCTTGTCAGCTGATCATCACATGTTTGCCAGCTGATCAGTTTTGCAGGTCACAGTTTTGGGGTAACAGAGTTACAAGTTAGATGCTGGTTTGGGGACATGGTAAATTCTACAGGTTATTCGACCACATTATGTTTTTCTCCCCCTAGATTCAGCCCATGCTGATCAAATCATCACTCCTTTGACAACAGATCACTGTTACAGATCAAACTACTAGCCTTGGGGTTCGCGGTTTACTGAGCACAATGCTACTGTAAATTATGGTCCTTTTCATGGGTTGATTTCCTGATTTGCTGAACCACAGGTTTGTCCAGCTTTAGGTCATGATGAGCAGATCACCACCTGGCTGTCAGCTGATTACCACCTGTTTGCTAGCCAACCGTCACATGTCCATCAGCTGATAATCACATTCCCATCAGCTGATCATCAAGTGTCCATCAGCTGATCCTCACATGTTTGTCAGCTGATCATCACATGTTTGTCAGCTGATCACCACCAGTCTGCCAGCTGATCATCACCTGTCCATACTAGCTTATCAACACGTCTCTTTCAGCTGATCGTCACATGTCCTTTAGCTGATCATCACATGGCTGTCAGCTGATCATCGTGAGTCTGTCAGCTGATCATCGCATATCTATCAGCTGATCATCAGGTGTCTGTCAGCTGATCATCAGGTGTCTGTCAGCTGATCATCGTGAGTCAGTCAGCTGATCATCGCATATCTATCAGCTGATTATCAGGTGTCTGTCAGCTGATCATCAGGTGTCTGTCAGCTGATCATCAGGTGTCTGTCAGCTGATCATCGTGAGTCAGTCAGCTGATCATCGCATATCTATCAGCTGATCATCAGGTGTCTGTCAGCTGATCATCAGGTGTCTGTCAGCTGATCATCAGGTGTCTGTCAGCTGATCATCGTGAGTCTGTCAGCTGATCATCGCATATCTATCAGCTGATCATCAGGTGTCTGTCAGCTGATCATCAGGTGTCTGTCAGCTGATCATCTTGTGTCCGACAGCTGATCATTGCTAATAATCATGCCCATGGCGACAGTAAACATCTGACTCAGGTTCTCCTTCTTCTGAGTGTGGACAAGGGGCGGGGCCCTGATGCTTGTCGGCTCGGATGACATGTCCAGGAGCTTCGATAGAAAGTCCTGGAATTTCTCGTGCAGATCGCCTGGGCGGGAAAAGAAACGGCAGATTAACACTCAGGCTGTTTGCTGGTCTAGAAATAAGGGTTTGAACTTATGGTTGGTATGATTGTGTTCATGCTGGTTCTCCCTGCACACACCAAAAAAAAACCTCATTAAAAAAGGGGTTCCCTTTTATGCAAACAAAGTCGTCAATTCTCTTCAAGACATGACAAGATCGGGTATATTTGCCAATATATGGATTTGGTATTCAGTCCGTGCCTGATTCTGTGGGTTTTCCTCAGAATATTCTCCTGGGGTTTTCCTCCCACCTCTAAACTGTAATTTCTTCATAATGTCTGCTCTTTACTGGGCCCCATGGGAGACCAGTTAAAATAAGAAATACATAAATACAATAAATAATAAAACTATTCATAATTTAAACGAGGATTCTTGTGCGTTAGCAAGTTGTAAGAAGGCTGTTGGTTGAAGGGGCATACAGACCATGTATGTATGAACTCTGTACTTTGCGTGTGCCCTCAGTCCTGTGTTTAATTGTGCCCGCTGCATTAACCCTCACCCTGCCAGACGCAATACAGTGCATCAGGTGTAAAAGTCTGTGGGACTTTGCTGCACTGAGCCATCAACACCAGTGCATAAACTGCCAGTGTAGAGACAATGAGAGCTAGTCCCATTGAACAATGCCACAGTTGTATCTCACTGCAGTTGTTGCTCCCAGACTCTGAGGCACTTTAGCCTTGAAATGTTTACCCTGATTGATCTTACTATACTGGACAGGCTTGCCATTTTGACAAGTGTTGGATGCTGCTGCATTTAGCAGGGTTTGTAGCCAGCATACCCTGGAGGGTTAGGGTTTAGGAGAGAATGCAAAATTAAACAAGCGATAGCGCAAGGTCTTACTCGAGGTACCCCATAAAACCCTGTAAAAAAAAACGTAAAACCTCAAGGTAAACCTCAATGTAAACCTCAAGGTAAACCTCAAGGTAAACCAGGAGGTAAACCTTAAGGTAAACCTCAAGGTGAACCTCAAGGTAAACCAGGAGGTAAACCTCAAGGTAAACCAGGAGGTAAACCAGGAGGTTAACCTCAAGGTAAACCTCAAGGTAAACCTCAAAGTAAACCTCAACGTAAACCTCAAGGTAAACCTCAAAGTAAACCTCAAGGTAAACCTCAAAGTAAACCTCGGGCTACTGCCTGTTTGATTTGGCATTCTCCCCTTATCCGTGCATTAAATTTGCACAGCAAACTATGGTGAACTCACTGCTGACTTCCCGGCTCAGGTAATTACACCATCCTCCTCGGATCTCCTCTGCGGCAGCCCCGTCTTCCTCGGTGGAGGAGCTGGTTAGAATCCCGGTGCATGGTACCACCAGATTGTTCATGATCTCCAGACTCTGCAGAGCCTCCGAGACTTCGGCGGATTCAAACTGGTTGGTGCACTGTGCATTCAGTTGCTATCAAATATAAAAAGGGCGAATAAAAATGAGTGGAGTGGGATGTGGACCGGGAACCTCAGGAATAAGGATTTTGGTAATGTGCAAACATCTATCCTTATGCTAGCACAGCCACCAATATGCTGATGGACTCAAACTGATTTGTGAAACTGATTTGTGAATAGAGCCAGAAAGTTCACCCCTAGTGGCGCGCTTCCCGACTCCTTGAATAGGAAAATTATCGTGCACAAAATTCTAACAATTGCAGTTCATTTTGGTACATTGATTTCTTAAGAGAAATTATAGCAAGAGAAAGGGCAAGCCAGTGTAAAACGCTCATACGCGGGTTGTGCGAGGGCTCTGGAAGCTCTCAGACAAAATGGCGTATTTCAGGCTCTCTTGCCCAAAAGCAGCAGTCGAGACCAAGGAAGGGCTGACCAGCTGTACAGGCTGAGTAAAAAAAAAACCGAAACCCAAATGTCGGGACTATTGTTTTAATTGAAGTTCTGCATGTAGCAATATCAAAATCTAGTATATGAAAGCTTAATTCATAAGCTTTCTTTTAGTACAAGAATCATTCAAATCACTCATGTACTTTTCAAGTTTTTAAACACAACCACCGTTTTAAAGTTCTGTCCACGGATCACCACAAAGATGTGCGTTATTTCAGCAAAACGAAAACAATTCACACATCCCTATGTGATTTGCTTTTGTTTTGCTGAAAAAAACACTGAACTTTTTTTGCGATCCGTGTACAGAACCTTAAAATGGTGGTTGTGTTTAAAATTCCGTAACTTGAAAAGTACAAGAGTGATTTGAATGATTCTTGTACTGAAAGAAAGCTTATAAATCGGGCTTTCATATCCTAGATTTTGAAAATGCTACATGCAGAACTTCCCTAAAACAATGGTCCCAACATTTGGGTTTCGTGTTTTTTTACTCACCCTGTACGGGCAACCATGACGTGTGGCATCTCAGGCATCGTGCTCGTCTCAAGCCATGCCTTCTTGAGTCAACAAACTGACTGACTAAAAGCGGTATTCACCACTGGACAAACCAACTGCAAATGAGCAAGTGACTGTCACATTCTCTCTTTGTAGCAATTCGTCGGTTGCACCATGAACCGACGTATCGCATTTTTTTGTGTTTCGAGAAAAAACGATTTAAAGTTGGTCATTATTTTGTAGGTTCATTCCATATACTCTCTGTGTAAGAATTCAAGCTGTTTCGTTTTTGCTAGTAAATTATAGATTGCACTTTATTGTATGCAATCCGTGTGCATCTGAGTTGCTAAGTTTTTGAGAAATTCTGCTCCAAAGTTATTCGTCACCTCGTGAAACAGATTTTTATCATGTTTATTCTACATTATACAACGCGCTTAATAGTGGCTGTGTGCCAGATACAGAGATACGTCGGTTCGTGAAACGCTAAATTCCAATTTTTCATGTCGACGCTGCTTTGTGACGTCATAGCACTATGGGAATTAGCGTGTAATAGTGGCGTATCGGGATACGCCACTTCGTGGTGCAGCATTTTTCATTTTTTAGAGATATGCCTCACAGTCTAATTAGCGTTCTTAGTTAATTAGAACTCCGATCGGAATAAACTTTCTGAGAATGAGCACTTTGATAAAATAATAACGTTAATGACAAAAACTCAATTTGGCAAAAAATCGAGATACGCCGGTTCGTGGTGCGACCGACGAATTGATCAAGGAGTACTTGTCTACGGAGTCCGTACATCTTTGGATAAACCAACTCACCAGTAAGCACTGCCTCCTAAAGTGAGCCAGCATGTTGAAGTCCATAGCCTTCCCTGCTTTCTCGCCGATAAACTTGTCGTTCGTGTTGCAGGCGTGGACAAAGTGTGGCAACGCCTCCTGATACCCATATCTGTAATCCAAATAGATTTTTTCGTGATTAACCTCAACTCGTTAAAGCGTATGGAATCTTTCCACACCAGCAACTTCAAATGCCAAATAGCATTTTCCTTGTACCGAGGGTCATACCTATATGCGTTCTTTCAGCAAAACGAAACAAAAAATTCACACACATCCCTATGTGATTTTGTTTTTGTTTTGCTGAAACAACACTTACCTTTTTGTGATCCGTGGACAGAACTTTAAAACGGTAATTGTGTTTAAAATTCCGTAACTTGAAAATTACATGAGTGATTTGCTTTCTTCTTGTACTAAAAGAAAGCTTATGAATTGGGCTTTCATATCCTAGATTTAGAAAGTGCTCCATGCACAGCTTCACTAAAACAATGGTCCGGACATTGGGGTTTCGGGGTTTTTTGGACTCACATTATACCCATATTTTTGAGATGGCTGGTTGTGGGCTCATTTGATACTCACTGCTCCTGCTGGAAGTACGACTGAATTCCCTGAATGAAGTACGTGTTGGCCTTGCAGAACACGCTGTAGTCCTCCTGCCAAAAACTGTATATATCCCTCTCCTGCTGTGACCTGGTTTGACTGTCCAACTTGCGCTGAGCTATTCCCCTTAACGCCTGTGATCTGAAACGATACAAATTTAAAGGGAATATACATCATTTGCTTTTGCTGTTATTTTCAGAAATGGATGGAATTGGGGGGTTGGAAATATATAGCAAATATAGTTACACTGACTTTTTTGAGGTTTTGGGTTCGAAACTGACTCCATTTAAGAAGAAACAGAGCAGTTTACATACATTGGGGAATTGTAAGGTCAGGGAACCAGTCTAGCTGGCTTGTACCCGTTCATAGGTGTGTAATCGATAGCAAACAAGTGCGATGGTCAATTGGGGCCAGTATTTGAAAAACAGCCAGTTTTTTTCCAACGCTGATCGGCCGATCAGCGTTGGAAATTGATACAAAAATACCACTTTTCTTGAAAATGACAGTATACCAGGTGCCATGATTTTACAGGATGCTTTACACTGTCATTCACTAACAGTCCAGCAAGGTATTTCAAAATGATTTGGTAGTTTTATTTTTTGATGTTTGCAAATGTTGTATTTTCCCTTTAACACCCATCGACCACAATCAAATGACTTGAAAGGCATACATAAAGATCATTTGCATTTATCCCAAAAGTAAACTACCAATTATTATCAAAAAGCTCACTTGGATTGAAGATCGTACTGGTACTAAACGCCCTGTGAAATTATTCTGTCTGGCCTGCTGTCATTTTCAAGAAATCAAGAAATGTGGGTGATTTCCCAGGGTCAGTCGATTGACTGATTTTTCTCGGAATAAAGAGTGCGATTGACGAAATCATGCTTTCGTGATCAAAAGGTTGTCCATGCTTTTCACCCGTTTTCTGGAAAGGTGTAAGAGCCACAGAGCTGAAACTTCAATAGGCTAGGTTCTGAACGTTTGTCTTTGGATTTTGAGCGGTGTTGTTAATATTGGAAATGAATAAAATGTAAGACATGCAAATGATCCTAGTTATGTCTCCTTTACACAAAGAACTCTCCCCTTTCCATTTCGCTTACTGTCATACAGTAAACTCCGGCTAAACCGGCACTCTCGGGACCCGAGAATTTGTGACGATTTACGCGAATGCCGATATCTGCTGTAAGTCGTCATTTTGCCGACTTTAAATGATCTTTTGCACACATGATTCATTGCACTATGCTTCGATTTACCCTGCATTATCTCCTTAATGCTTAAGTTGAATTCAGCAAATTAATCCTCAAATTGTATCATCACGTTTGGGGTATTGATAGTGGAGACCACGATACATATGTACGTGCACACTAATGAATCAAATGCGTACGTGGTCCGGTATATACCACGCACGCATTGACTGCAGCACTAGTCATTCAATAAGACGACCCCCAAAATGAACAGAGCGCATGCGTACAGCCTACAGGGGGTACTGGTATTGATATGCGCACGATGTATATGTGATGTATGCAGTAGGACACCCTTTTTCGACACCGATGCATGCAGCGATCACGGGCCGTGCGAAACCACTTTTCACTCGACACTTTGCCAACCGCAGTACAGGAAGTCGATGCCAATGCGTGATTTGTTGAATGCCGACTTACACAAAGGATTTTATAATGCTTTTTATCGAAAGGGGACTGAGAGTAACACGACGACTTAAGCAAAATGGCGCCTTATAAAGGCAGACTTAGAAATAAAAAATTAAATGGAAATGCATTACGGACAATCTGGACTTTAGTCAGACGGCCGACTTGAGCAATTTGAGGAGTTGTACGATGTCGGTTTAGCCGGAGTTTACTGTATTTAACATGTTACTGAATATTGGTTGTGTAAGATTATTCCATAGCAATTTTGAAAATTATGTGTTTTCTGAACGGGTCGCCACGAATAGCTTAAAAGCCCGCACCCTAGACACCACATACCAAAACAAACATGAACTTGCAGTATTGTAAAGGTACCCGACTACCCAACCTAATTGTAACATCCCAGATTTCTGGATATGCCATTGATCCAGTGCCCAAGCAAGTCAGAAGCTAGTGGGAGTGTACTGCTCGATGTCATGGGGACAAGGTTACTGCAACTCTACAAATTTGTACTAAATCAGGTGGGGTTTTTTCTGGCATGTATGAGACCTTTTTCCTCACAACTTACCGCACATCCACGTTTGTCCCATTTTCGGCAGCAAACTGCTCCAGGACGGCTCGTCGTATAAGGACCCTGGGGGCGCTGTTCGTCAGATAGTACGCCACAGGGCTCTCCAGACGCACGTCCCTCAATTGGCACTGCTCATTGGCCAGCAGTGCGCGATATCGCTCCACCTCTTCTGAACATACCTGGTGAGTTCAAAGTGTCATATTATCACCGCTATACAAGTTTTTTTCACAGTTGATCGTTCACGATTTGATCGCCTTTGAAAGGGGCAATAGGCGGCGAAGGGGGCAACAGGTAGAGAAGCTGCCTCCCCTGTACAGTGGGCAAGGCAAAGCCTCGTTGTTGATAACTTTCAACGATTTTTCTTTCATCAGGGAAATGTAAATTTCAATTACATGTGCATGTTCATAATACATATTGAAATTAGAGGGAACCAATTTGACCAAGGATGTCAATCGCTTCTCAAAAGGGGGAGGGGGGGGGGGGCCATACCTTGATCGGCACTAATGCGAGCGTGAAGTGCGAAGCCCTAATGGCGTGGGGTCTGGGGACCGCTTGGATTTTTTAGATTCTACACTCTGTGGTGCGATCTGAGGCAATTTCTGACCACTTAAACCAATTTTTGTGAGCAAAATATAATCTTTTAAACATAATTTTCGAGTTTCGAGTCATTGAATCAGCTATTCTGAGCTATAGAATCATTATGTAGGCTATATTTTGTATTCGGGGACGAAAAAAGTGTGGGGGGGGGACAAACGATATGATATCCCCCCCACCCACTTTAAAAAGTGGGGGAGGACTTGTCCCCCCCCCCCCCACCAATTGACGCCCATGCAGATTTCGAATGATGAGCACTATTACAAAATGCAGCGCAAACAAAGCCCAATGTATAAGTGAACAAACATATACATGAAGCATAAATACAATGTAACATAGAATATATTAACATGAAAATATGAACAAATGGTTTCTACATGGTGAGTAAAAAAAAAAAACGAAACCCAAATGTCTGGACCATTGTTTAGTGAAGTTTGCATGTAGCACTTTCAAAATCTAGGATATGAAAGCCCAATTTATTCACATCACTCATGTACTTTTCAAGTTATGAAGTTTTAAACACAGCAACCGTTTTAAGGTTCTGTCCACGGATCACAAAAAAGGTGTGCGTTCTTTCGGCAAAACTAAAACAATTCACACACATCCTTATGTGAATTATTTTCGTTTTGCTGAAAGAACACTGAACTTTTTTTGTGATCCGTGGACAGAACCTAAAAACGGCTGTTGTGTTTAAAATTCCATAACTTCTAGAGTATGTGGGTTATTTGAATGATGCTTGTACTAAAAGAAAGCTTATGAATTGGGCTTTCAAGCCTTTGATATCCTAGATTTTGAAATTGCTACATGCAGAGCTTCACTAAAACAATGGTCCCGAAATGTGTACACTAAAAAATATCAAACAAATTAACCAGCAGAAATAGACAGACTGATATACAAAAGAATGGCTTGAACAGGGGTGCATCAAGACAGATGAACAGAATGGATGACGAGAGCATGGCAGTATGCATTTAACAAACGGCAGAAATTCAACCAAACCCGAAACATTTAACAAAATGCAAAAAAAATCAACGAAACTGAAAAACATCAATGAAATTCCACAAAACTCAACAAATCTCAAGATTTAAAAAAATTCAACAAAACTCAAAAAAATTCAATGAAACTCAAAAGCAAATTCAATAAAATTATTGATAAAAATTCTACGAAACTCAACAACCACACTGCTGTGTCCAATATGCTTTTTATTGTCTATAATGGAGAGTACAAATGCTTCCATGCGCCCAGAAAGCTACATTGCGTTCTGGTAACCCTCCAGGGTATTTTGGCTAGAAACCCGCCAAACTCAGCAACATGTAACACTTGTCAAAATGACAAGCCTGCCCAGTGTAGCAAGATCCATCTCAAGGCCAAACTGCCTCAGTGTCCATGGTTGCCAACTGCAGCAGGCTACAACTATGACATTGTTCAATGGGACTAGCTCTCATTGTCTCAGAAGCTGCCGTTCATGCACTGGTGTTGGTAGCTGAATGCATCAAAGTGCACCAGACCTTTCCACCTGATGCACTGTGCTGTGTCCAGCAGGGTTAGGGTTAAGGTAGCTGTATGGTTTTACCTGATCCAGCGCGGCCTCGGCGTCATGCTCAGAGCTGATGCTCTCCAACGACAGCGATGCAGCCGATGGTGACGCCACAGATGATGGAGTAACATAGGAGCTGGGGCCACGTGTGGGGACAGACTCGTCTGGTACAGCAGCCGCCAACGGACGCTCAGCAGGGAAGACGGTGGCAGGGGATGCGGGCCGAGGCTGGGGCGTGTTTTTCTTGACTCCTAGACATCAAAAGTACCAAAAGTTTCAAAACTTGCTGTCACAAACTTGATGTTGTGGTCATGTTTTAAAACCAATTAAATTTTTTTTTCTTCCAATTTTAAACACAATTTTTTGAAATGGACTCGATTCAAGTCCGACAGCTAGTCAGAGTAGGCCACTAGCTGAGACCGAGTTCAGCCAAGTCAAAAAGCCACGAGACCAAGCCAAGTCACGTGTCCCCCCCCAAAAAAAATGGACTCGAGTCCGAACTGCAGTCCAAGTTAGGATGCAAGTCCTCCATCAATTAAACCACATCCTCCAAAACAACTGACCTATCGCCGTTTGCGAGTTAGCCACGCCCCTTAGACAGCCCTATGGAATTTTGTACGTCATGTTTTGTTTGTCGCAGATTTTGCGCGTTCCGCGTCCATTCATCGTGTAATTGGACAAAAGCTGCGATGATGCGATTCTACAGCGATAGGTTAATTGAAATACCCATACCTGGTGTGAGTGCTTTACTCTCTCCCAGGTACACAACCTTGTCCTCATTGGTGGAGGTGGCGGCATTGGCAACTCGGCTGGTTTTCCTCTTTTCTTTGGCCTCGTCCCACTGTCTGATCTCAAGCTCGAAGCGCGTATTGTCGTCGGTCACCAGTTGTTTCAGGTCGTCGGCCAGGGGGTCCAGACTGAGGCTGCTGTGTCCCGTCTCGTCGTCTTCTTGCTCTGTCGGAAGAATGAGAGTTCTCTGTATAATAAAGCTGCCTGCAAATGTAGCATGCTGCTGATGGGGTTCCAGGGGTCACTAACTTGTTACAAGAACTTCTGGACATAATTGTGAGGTAAAATGAGACAGAACCGGGCAGGGCGTTTTCAGGTATTGGGAAAGAGAATGAAATCTCCTTACAATATTGTTTGTTGCATTTTTAATGGGACATTCCGTTGACAAATTATGGCTGTTTAAAGTTCGCATTTATCGATATGTCAAGAAAGTAAAATACTGAGGAAAAGGCCTTTAAAGTTTGGAGTTTTGCAGTTTGAAAATGACAAATGCCAATTGTTTTTCCTTAAAAACACCTTTAGTCCATGATTTTTAAACAGTTCTTTAAAATCTGTGTACTGTACATATCAAAGATATCAATAAATCTAAAACCTGCATTTTTCTTCACTGCGTCCTGTGCCCAGTTCAGGCTCGTTTTGACAGATTGCCTCCCAACTTTGCTTCAGACTGATGAAAATGTTGGACACTGGGTTTGGCCCTTCACTGACTTGCATGGAATGTTTGCACTGAATACGAAGTGCTCTCCGAGACCTTCAGAGGTAAACACAAGTTTGCTTGAGTAAAATCGGGTGGGAATCAAACCCGGTATCAAGACCGGTATTGCTTTTTTTTTCACATGAGTAAGACCCTAAACAAAGTCTTTTATCTTTACATCATACTTGGCTTTATTGGCTTGGTGTGTCATGGCCTAGCGGTTAAGAGCACCAGACTCATGCTCTGGTGTTTCAGAGGCAACAGTGGCGTGGGTTCGAGCCCCGGCCCGGACACTTGTGCCCTTAAGCAAGGCACTTAACCATTCTTGCTTCGTCTTTCGGATGGGACGTTAAGCCGGAGGTCCCGTGTGTTGTATAAGGCCAAACGCACGTAAAAGAACCCAGTAACACTTATCGCTAAGAGAAGGGGTTTGCCCCGGTGTTTCTGGCCTCCTAGTTATACTCCCTTATGGAAGTCCTTAATAGAAGAACCAACCAAGTACCCTAAGTAAGTACCCCAAGTTTGCCACAATTCCCCAACTCTTTACTACACGTAGGGATTCCACAGACATCTTGGAATCCACGACTACTTCAAGACAAACTTAGAGCTTTCTTTGACCAATTCCTATGTTGTTTTGGCATCTTGGTAGGCTATTGCTCGGGAGGCAAGGGACACCACTCCCTTTCTGCCTTCCAGTTTGGCACAAGACCACGAAAACGTCACAAAAGCATCACAATGGTGCATTGAAAGAGCAACAAGCATAGAGCATAAAGAGGAAGTTAGGAGGGCGGGCTAAATACCCCCTGTTCATTTACCGTGGGACGGTATTGTTAATGAGGAAGTGTGGGACCCTTCAAGCCAAAGCGGGAGACGGTCCACGCATGAACGCACACAGTACAGCCGTGCATGGTGACGGTTTGCAGTGGGGCTTGTATCTTCAGGGCAGACAAAAGATCAATTACAGGATAAGTGATCCTTTGTTGAATGTAATTTTCCGAGATTTATTCAAGTGCGCCGAGTTAGGGAACACTCCGCCAATTTGTGCCCAATTTTCGGGCGCCAATGTTTTTGAATTCCGGATTAAATTTTTGGAAACCGAAATTGTTCACAGAGGTTAAATAGCACGCATTAATAAGGTAAAAGTACTAGTATTTTACTGCACGAATTTGAGGTTTGTCAACAAAGAGGTTTGGCAAAACTACACGAGGAAAGTCGGGTAAGCTTCAAAGTGCGCCACGTTAGGGAACACGACTATACGAGAAGATGTTCATCAACAGCTTACCTTCAAACAGGTCGCGCCTTTTGGCGTCGACGTACATCAGGCAGTACGCGCTAGTGTTACCGGACCCACCGACTGATTCCCGCTCAAGGTCCCCCCATGCGACCTCCGTGACCGAGATGTCGTTGAACTTGAGCCAGACGTTGCGTTGGTGGTCCAGGACGTACGCCCAGTAGTGGCCCGCAGAGGCCTGCCCCTCGTGGACCAAGACGGCGTGTAGCTGGTACTCATGCTGCGTTTGGAGGGAACCAGTTAAAACAGATCAAGTCCGACATTGCTGAATCCAACAGTCAACAAAACCCTACCAAGATTACCAAGATTTTTTAAAAGAATTTTTTAATTAACAGTAATGTCCCTTTAACCACTCAACCACTGTACTCACCAGGGTTAGCCAGTCAAAAGTCTTTTTAAAACGATTACAATTTGGAAATGAGTTTCACTGTTGGTTCATTTTAGAATGATTCAAAAGTTAGTTTAAGGTGATACAAAATATTTCTCAGACACCATAAACTTGCTGAACGGTTGAAGCCAAAATCGGACACAAAAATGAACTGATAAAAAATGCACTTGGAAATGCCCAAAATCTAGCTTTTGAATACTCCAGGACCATTTCTCCTGGCCTAGTAATAAATTATACCCGTAGATGCAGTTCCTTACATTTCTGAGGTCTTCATCCTGATAGACGTTATCTTTGAGGTTTTGTAGGGTTGTGACCTTGTCCTGTAAATCTGTACAAGAAGAAGATCGGGAAATTGTTGACGTCATAATGTCTGTGACGGTTTGTTAAGGGGCGGGGACTTCCTGAATAAAAAATTTAATTTCAAACTAAATTTGCAAATTTTCTTGCATTACATGAAGCTTGTTATTAAGGCCGATTCCTGCTTGGCCTTAAAACGAATGCGAATGTGAATTTGTGACAGTGAATGTTTCGTGACGTCATATTTGCTTCGAATTTGCATTCGCGTGAAATATCAATCAGCCTTTGTAGGTATTTAAATGCGACTACGATTGTTGAATGGTTGAAGCCTAACTCCGTAGCATGGTTTACAAGGAACCATACCCATCCTGGCAAATTCCAACACCATATGGGAAACCACACACATAATAATATTTTATTTCTGACTTTTTTAACCACACACATAATATTTTATTTCTGACTTTGATTCTGGAAGTATGCCATCCCAATGTAAAAGACCGTCAGTTTAGGGGAATTGTACCCATCCTGACAGATTCCAACAAAACATGCCATTAGGGTTTGATGGGTTGCGTTCTGTTAGGGTTAAGTTTAAAATGATGAAAAACAGTCCCCCCCACAATCATTATCGATAATGTACATACAGGAAACCAGTCGGCTCGCACAGTAAAATACATTTTACTGAGGGTTGCAGACATCCGAAAAAAGGCAAGAAGGCTGATTTTTTGTTTGAATAAAACATATTTTTAGAAAATTTCAAACAAACATTAAATTTGTTAAAAAGCACTGTGAAAACAACTTCCCCCCTTCCCCCCCCCCCCAATCTCTGCATTTTTTCCTGACCTTTGACATCCGACACGACCTCTGTTCTCCAGCGTCGCAGGCAGCCCTGCAGAATGTCCAGCTCCGTGTCCGTGATGTGCTTCGGTGAGGGGTTTGCTGTGGGTAGTGTCGAGGTGGAGGGGGAGTGGGGAACAGAAGATGGGGACGACATGGCCACGTCTTGGACCGGAGCTGAGGTATGGGGCTTCCGGTCTGGACTGAAACTAAATTGGTACATTTGTAAAATAAAAACGGTTATTTCAATACGCCCGTTGCAGATGACTGAAACAAACTTTGGGTTATACGAATCTTGGCAGTTTCTCTGAAGCCAAAGAGAAAGCCAAGGTTCCGAGAAACAAGAAATATGTGACAGCAGAAAACAAACTTACAGGGCGAGTAAAAAAACAAAAACAAAAATGTCAGGACCACTGTTTCAGTGAAGTTCTGCATGTAGCACAAGTTTTTAAAATCTAGGATATGAAAGTTGTTTCAAGGTTTGTAGTCATGAATATGAAAGATGCCAAACAGGTCACAGATGGTCAAAATGTCCTTCCTCCCTGGCATACTCTTAATAAACCAATGGGTCGCTTGACCAATATTGACCCCAGTAATAACATTGCTCAGAATGCACGTCTCATAGGAGGGTTAAAATTTTCATTTATGATATGTCAAAAAAGTACAATACTGAGAAAAAGGCCTTTAAAGTTGATTCAAGGTTTGTAGCCATGAATATGAAAGATGCCAAATGTTTTTCCTTAAAAAACACTTCTGTTCAACAAATTTTATACTATTTCTTTAAAGCTATAGTCCATCATTTGCAGCTATCCGAAAAGTAACTGGCGTAATTATTGTTGAAAAACAAACTTGGTTGAGGGAATTAAACTCCCTGTGAAAGTATTCTTTCTTGGAAGCTGTCATTTTGAAGTAATCAACGAAAGAAGGCCTTTCCAACGGTGCGTCTTAAGATGCACCGTAGGAAAATTTAAATTAGTAGTTCGTTTTGTTATTCGGCGAAGCACGCGCAAGCATTGGCACGACGCACACGCGCGCACGGTTGCTATAATTCGTCGGATCAGTGCGCAACGTCGCGTATAGCTGCAATTCAAGACAATTCAAAACATGATTCAGCAACTTTTGATTTGAAATTGAGATCCTAGAATGCTGTTTTTTCTCGGAATATACAGCTGAAGCTTAGCTGAAACTTCATCAGGTTAGTTGTTCAGTACCCTTCATTAGATTTTGAACACTTGTGTTGCTTCAAACGAACAAAATGCACAAATTACAAATGATGGACTATATCTTTAAAATGTGTGTAGTAGACATATCAAAGATTACACATATCAATAACTCTCAAAATCACAAAAAAAAATATCACCCCATTTAGTCTTTTTTTCTCTGCATTTTTTTGCCACTATGGCCTGTGCCCATTTCGTCTTATTTTGCCAAGACGCCTCAAATTTGTGGACGTATGTTGCACATACACGTACATTTACATCAAACCGTGATTGGTCTACTATTTGTTACTTTCCAATTGAAAATTAGTCTGGAGTGTCGTCTGGACCCCTGACCTACCCTGAGGAATGCGGACTACCAGTCAGCGACCGCGGTGGGGATGCCATCTCCACGTCCTGTATATTGGAATTATTTAATGACAGCGGCGCGGCTCGGCGCGGGGGACTATTCTCCGGGGACGTGCTGTGGGCAAACTCCAGGGCGTACTGCAGCACGTCTTGGAGGGGGAAACGCTTGGGTCCCGAGCCGTAGTTCAGATACCTAAGAATATCCAGGATATCAATCATCAACACTGACAAGAGCAACTGGCACAAAAGAAGCAAGATATATTTATTTCTTTATTTCTTATTTTAACTAGGTAGCCCATTCAGTGGTATCCACTGATCTCCCATGGGGCCCAGTAAAGAGAAGACAATGTGAAGAAATTACAGTTTTAGAGGTGGGAGAAAAAGCCCAGAAGAGAATTCTGAGGAAAACCCACGGAATCAGGTAGGGACTGAAAATTCAATCCACATATTGATCCAGGCGGGATTCGAACCCGGGTCACAGCGGTGGAAGGCGAGGAAAGTGCCGCTACGCCAACCAAGATCTCCAACTTAAATGTGACCCGCTCTGCAAAAATGAGTCTGATGTCGCATAATTTGAATTCAAGCTTTTGCCATTTTGAAATGGAAACAGTAAAAGTTTGCTCAAAATTTGGATTTTTTATTTTTGTTTTATTTTGGTTGTTTGATAGTTTAAGTTCCAATATCTTACACAGAAATGTAAATATTGTAAGAAAAAGAAAAAAATATATGAATCTTTGGTGCTTTTCTTGGTTAGTTACAGTGTATTTGTCATTTTTCAAACTCTTTTTTTCTCCATTGAGACACTTCTAGCTTTGAAAAAACTTGACAGAATGAAACAAGCACAACAATGCAACAACCAAATGTCCTAGAGAGGTCCGTGATATACCAAATGAAAGCTTATTTCATTCCCATTTTTTTTATGTAGTTAACTCAAAATGTCAGTTTTGCCACAACAGACTCATTTTTGCGGAGCGGGTCACATTAACTTTACTTAAAGGTATGTAGGATCGTTTGCATTTATCCCAAAAGTAACCTACCAAATTATGATCAAAAAGCTTTATACTTGGATGAAAGATCCTATTGGTACTAAACACCTGGTGAAATTATTCTGTCTGGCTTGCTGTCATTTAGAACAAATCAAGAAATGTAGGTGATTTCCAATGATCAGTCAAATGACAATTGTTGGACAGAAACAGTTCTATGGACAAATTTGTGTTTTGTCATCCAAAGGTTGTGCACACTTTTTTCACTGTTTTCTCAAAAAGTGTAACAACCACCGAGATGAAACTAAAATAAGAGTTGGGTTTTGAACATTCTTCTTTGGATTTTTATGAGTGGTATAATTATTGGAAAAGAGCAAAATGCAAGAAAAACAAATTATCCTATATGCCTTTGAGTTTTTCATGCCCGCTCCCATAGTATGGGGACCGGTAGCTAGTTTTCATGTATGTAAAGCCTTTGACTGGATAACCTCTGTGCATGCGAAGTATGATTTTTTTCATTTTTGAAAATGATGTTAACATTCTCGCGCATGAATGACAGTTAAAAACATGGCTATAAAAAAACTGACTCTCACCATAACCAGTAAGTAAAATTGCCATGGTGTCTCCACGAAGGCAACTTTCAAGCATTTCAACTGCATAGGTTTCAAATACTGAAACGCAGTGCCCCTCTCTTTATTGATAGTTGCCTGAGATGCTTTCAAATTCAGCGATATTCGAAACTCATCACCACACAAACTGCGCATTAGTGACAGCCTAGTCGTCATTTTCAGAATAGGCTGGTGCTACGCTTACATTATCGTTGTGATTTTGTATCCAGGGGCCGGGAGTCAGACCGAGGCTAATTTACATACACCTAGCGGAGTTCCTCCAGGATTCATTGCCCGCTACCGGTCCCTACATTTGAAGTCCGAAGGACAGTGGAGCGACCTCGAACCAGTCGATTAGACTACACATGTAATATTCCCAATATGTAAAAAATGAACCTCCTCAATTTCTTCCAATGAGTAATCACATTTAGATGACAAAATTGTAATAAAGTGTCTTGCCCAAGAACACAAGCACCATGTTCCCCATCATGGTTTCGAACTCACATACCACAGCACATGAGTCAAACACTGAAACCATTGGACCACAGCGCTCCACCACAAATGCCAATGTGTGGAATTTTTTGGAAAAATTATAGCAAACCAACACATCCACATGTAAATATTTCCTAATATGTAAAAAAAAAAGGAACCTCCTCGGATTCTTTCAATGAGTAATCACATTGAGATGGCAAAAAGTAAAGTTAAATTGATCAATCACCACCGTCTACTGTTCCTCCGTGGAGTTCATCAAGCCACCTACCTTTCTAACCTGCCCTGCAGCACATCTAGCTGTAGTACAATCTGATGCACCTCGGCCCGTTTGACGCGAGTCACACGCTGATTGCATTCCATGTACCTGCAAGATATACATATTACAGGTGCAATATGAACACACATGTATGCGAGGCATTCTGGCTAAATGAGATGGACTTTGGCACAGGCCGTTGTGGAGAAATATGAACAAAACTTAAATGGGGTGAGTTTTTTTTATTTTGACATTCATTGATACTTGTAACCTTTGATATGTCTACTACAATGGGGTGCTGTGGTCCAATGGTTACGGTGTTCGTCTCGTGTGCCGTGGTACATGGGTTCGAGTCCTGACCGTGGGAACATGGTGCTTGTGCTCTTGAGCAAGGCACTTCACCATTATTGCTTCCTCCTTCGGATGGGACGTAAAGCCGTAGGTCCCGTGTGTTGTGTAATATGCACGTTAAAGAACCCAGTAACACTTATCGCTAAGAGAAGGGGTTTGCCCCGGTGTTTGTGGCAGTGGCTGCAATATGCGCCGCAGCACCTTGTAAACCCTTATAAGGTGCTACATAATGGGTCTCATATTTCTCATAAACTTTATCTACCTTTCTTTAATAATAGACATATCTCCAGCGCCTTGAGTACCTAATAGTTGGTAGATACGTGCGCTATATAAGACTCCGTTATTATTTCTTATTTACTACACACATTTTTAAAGAAATGGTATAAAAATGGGGCAATAAAAGCATTTTTTTTTAGTTAAATCAATTGGCATCTTTCATTTTCACGACTACAAAACTCACACTCTAAAGGCCTTTTTCTCAGTATTTTACTTTGTAGAAATGTCAATTAATGCGAACTTTGAACTTTCTTGATACCTGCAAACTCTCATTTCAATCTCTGCCCAGTTATGTCTCATTTTGCCAGAACGCCTCACATATTTGAACTCATCTTAACCCGAAAGGGGCCGGTTTATATTGGTACCATCTCACAGCCAGAGGGATTGGGGGGGGGGGGATTGTGCCCCCCCCCCCCTCAGAACTTGGGCGTGAAGTGAAGGAATGGATTGAGAGAATCCATGAAACCAAGTGTGCTTGTGGTTTGGGGCAGTACTGGACTACTGGGTTAAAATATGGTGCCTTGGTAATAGAAAGCTTGAACCTAACCCTGCTCTATCCTGCAAAAGCCTCCTGGCGGTTTTGGAGGATTTTGGAGGATTGAGGCTGAATGGCAAAACAGCGTCGGTTGATTTTTGGAGGATGCATTGTGTCAAGTTCGTAGGCTGTGCCTAAAATTGTTTATGTTCAGTCATGCACAATTGAGCCCTGCATTATGCTCAATGTCATCCACACTGCTTCTGAATGTCATCGGCACTGCCTCAACCCATTAACAGTGATTGATGGAGGATTTTGAGGAATTGAGGCAATGGACACCCCTCCACTGAACAAATTCAAAACTAAAAGGTGATTTCGGAGGATTGAGGCTGAATCCAATTTCTACATGGTGGCAACTGGAGGATTTTATAGGATTGAGGATGGTTCTAGCCAAACGGGATTTATAGAGGATTGGGGTTAAGCACATGTTACTCATTAGTGCCAATTTGGGCAATTCACAATGCAGTGCGCCACCAAGAGTTTGCCACGGAAAGTTCATTTTTCCCAGTGCATTGCGGGAGATGGTCGACAAATTCGCAGCGCGGACATTTGAAATTGTTAGTTTTTCTGGTCAGTAGTTTCGTAAGCGTATGATTCCAGTGTCTGTTTGCCCTTTTCTTTACTTATTATCAATATGGTGTTTTTTGTAA
The DNA here is from genome assembly GCA_029964075.1 of Patiria pectinifera. Classification (NCBI taxonomy): domain Eukaryota; kingdom Metazoa; phylum Echinodermata; class Asteroidea; order Valvatida; family Asterinidae; genus Patiria; species Patiria pectinifera. The sequence continues at coordinate 5,600,568 of CM057150.1, forward strand.
GGCGGCAGAACGCTATGCTCCAATTCATAACATCAAGTTGTCTACTGACACTCATTCAAATGGGCCGTGTTTTGTCGACCGTAAACTTGAAAAATGGATTCTCCATGGCAAACTCTTGGTGGCGCACTGCATTGTGAATCGCCCGAATTGGCGGCGATCAAGATTAGCACCATTTGTATTGCTACTTACACTGTAATTTTTCAGTTAACTGTTAATCATTTCTAAATGTAATTTGTGTCTGTCTTCACAAAATAGACTGGTTTACCTGTCCATGTAGAGAGTCTGTGGGAAGGTGAAGCGATTGTGAATCTTCTCTGGCCTCCCTATTACTTGGTTGAAATGGAACCGCGACAGCTCAAATGTTAACACGTGAGGCAGCCTTGTAAACCAATGCTGTGAATTAAAACCAACAAAAATATCAAAATCTACATGTAAATGGTGGTGTTTAGATTACTCATGACAGCCAATGAAGGGATGCACACTAGTTCATGCATTCATTTGGCATTGACCGCGAGCAGCACAGCAAAAGCACGCTTAAATCATAAAATGGAATGGACAACATTTGCTTTTGCTGCAATTTTCAGAAATAAATGGATTTGGAGGATTAGTATGTTATAGCAAATATTGTTAAACTGACTTGTTTCACGTTTTGGGGCTTGTACATACTGGAAAAACCAAGAAAACCAATCATGTTCTTGTAGTCTGGCTCCCTGACCCCACTTAAGACAAAATGGAGAAATGTATAGACTTTGGGGAATTGTAAAGTCAGAGAATCAGTCTAGCAGGCTTGTACCCTTCGCAGGTGTATAATCAATTGCAAAGAAAATGCAGAACAATTGAAAAATTTGGAGCGGTTTTTGAAAAAAGCCAGTTTTCTCCAACGCCGGTGGGAAAAATACAAATTTTCTTGAAAATGTCAGCACACCAGGAGCCACGATTTTACAGGATGCTTTAGACTGTATTCCCTTACAATCCAGTAAGGTATTTCGTGATAATATGATCATTTCGTTTTTCGATGTTTGCAAATGTTGTATCTTCCCTTCAAATCAGTGACGCAATAGAAACCTCCATGCGCGTGCAACCGTTAGCCCATCCACGCCATGACATAGTGCTTAAGGTTAGCACGTTTTCCTGCTATACCTAGCACAACTTTTCGGCTAAGTGTTATGCTGCGCCATAAAATTGGGCCCTGGTGTGGCGTGAAATTTAGACTCCTCTGAAATACGGACTCATTGGTTGTATTGTGCATAGCTCAGCAACCAGAACAATGAGAACTCTATGCATGTGAGGCCAAGCATCCATACACGGTAAAAGGGACCGGGTATCACAGGGGTCCCGATTTCATATGAAACCGCCCTCAGGGTTCATTATTTAAACAGACCTCCTGTGCTGATTTCTCTTTGGCGTGCTGCACCGTCTCAATCTCCCGATGTGACATGGATGCCTCGATGCTCTCATGCAGGTCCTCATACCCACTGATCTGCAATGGGTACTGGCCGAACGTCTCTTGATTCATAAACACTTTGCCTGTACAGGTGGGAAAACAAATGAACACTTTTATACTTTGTGATATTCTCATGCTATCTTCTGCTGTGAATCTCTAGTTCACTGAAGTCTCACAGTACAAGATTACAGAACATCTTCCAGATCTCATGCATGTACGGTACCGATATAAAAATATATGAACAGGTCAATGTAGGGCAAGTTCACGCAAGGACTATAGTTAACCATTGGTCGACTAACGCTTGCCCGAACTCTGTCTAGTCGACGATGGTTAACTACGCTAGTCGACTATTTGGAACCAACCTACTGGGGTTGGTTGCTTCGCTGGTAACCATAGCCGCGCGCGTTCATAACGTACAGCAGGGAGCCAGGATCCAGACGTTTTGCAATGACATTTTGACCAGCGTTCGACTAGAGACGTTCGCACTTTGCTATTAGTGCGCAGGCGTAAGGTACGTCACAAATCAACCACTAGTCGACTAATGGTCCTTGCCCGAACTTGGCTGTAGATGATGTGATGTTCCCCTAGGATGCTTTGCCAACTTTTACTCTAGATACAGATGTGCCCCATAACAATGTCCTGCTAATATTCAGACAATGTATTTAGGATTTTGTTCTACTCTGCAAAAAAATTCCTCCAAATATAATCCAACAAATACTTTAATACAGTAAAAAGCATATATTCACTGCATGGGCTGTCAATTGGCTGCAAAACAAAGTACAAGAGAAATTCTCTTTGAGGAAAATGACTGCCAGAGCTGTGACTGAGTCAGTCACAAGTTAATCGCCAGGTCAACTCAGAAGCGCCTTAAGTGAATCTTGACTTTAAAGGCATGGCTTTGTCGGTGTTTTTTCCATTTTACTTGAGTGGCTTGTGATTTGAATTATGATTTGAGTTTTGGTCAGGCGGGTGACTTGTGATCGTGATACTTGGCTTGCGATTGATTCATTTCAACTCTGCTGTCACTTGATGTACCCTCCAACTCACATCATTTGGAGTCTTTACTAATCAGCTTTTGCATCACCAAATGCACTCCTCAAGGAAGATAGAAACCAAGTAGGCATACAATCAATGTCTACCTTCCTTGTGGAGTGCATTGGAGAGTGCAATATCTGATTACTAATGTAATCAAGTCATTTTTCACGAGTCAAGTCGCTAGTCATTTTTTTCCCAAGTCAAGTGAAGTCTCAAGTAAAAAAAAAAAAGCTACTCAAGTCCAATTGAGTCCAAGTCAGCTAGTACTAAAGTCAGCGACTCGAGTCAACAATGCTCAGGTTGATCACTGGTAAGATCGGAGGCGTTGTGCCAGCTATTGTTCAGGTTCATGTCATGGAGGAGTTGTGTACAAAGCAGGCACGCTGCTTCTGCCATGACTGAGGGCCTCCTTGAGAGTACAGTGACTTTGTGCTCAGATTGGTACACTGGAATGTCTGTCTGATGTACAGAAAATTGTATTTTATAGGAAGGGTGAAAATATGATCTTGATCTACCGTACACACCTTCGTTGATTCCCTCTGCTTTGAACTGACCATAGAACAGATCTAACATCGGGTTCCTGCGGGGCGTTTCCACTCCCTCTTCCTCACTGTTCAAACCAAAAAAAAATAAAATATCGAAATCCAAAGAGCCATGCTTTATTAATTTAACGGGCTCCGTGTGTGAAAAAAGAGGGCGCATTTTTACCACTTTTTAGTGCCCTGTGGACAGGACACACTGTGTGCGCGTACTGGTTAATGCGTGTACAGGGTGAGTAAAAAAAACGAAACCCAAATGTCGGGACCATTCTTTTAGTGAAGTTCTTCATGTAGCACTTTCAAAATCTAGGATATGAAAGCCCAATTCATAAGCTTTCTTTTAGTACAAGAATCAGTCAAATCACTCATGTACTTTTCAAGTTACGGAGTTTTAAACACAACCACCGTTTTTAAGTTCTGTCCACAGATCACAAAAAGGTGTGTGTTCTTTCAAGAAGACGAACACAATTCACACATATCCTCATGTGATTTGTTATTGTTTTGCTGAAACAACACTGATTGTTTTGTGATCCTTAGACAGAACCTTAAAACAGCAGTTGTGTTTAAAACTCCGTAACTTGAAAAGTAGATGAGTGATTTGAATAATTCTTGTACTGAAAGGAAGCTTATGAATTGGGCTTTCATATCCTAGATTTTGAAAGGGCTACATGCAGAACTTCACTAAAACAATGGTCCCGACATCTGGGTTTCTGGGTTTTTTTTACTCACCCTGCACAGTGCAAAGTACACATGACTTGTTTATTCTGAAAGAGCACAAAGCTATAGCATCTTTGCGTGAGCGTCACGCGTCTTCGGCAAAACCTTTGAGCACAGTTGGAAGACTGATTCAGCTTTTATTCATGCTTTAATTTTTTTAATACCCGGCTTGAGGTGATGGGGGGCGTGAACAGTCCAATTTGAAGGCATCCTCTAACCACTCCAGTAGTTTGTGTGTAAACTCACTCACATCCTGAAAAGGCACAAACAATATGCACACTTTTTTTAGTCTTGTAACTGGATTCTATTCCTGACGCACGTACAAAAAGGTACTGGAGGCCAACTTTTGCTTAAAGGGAAAATACAACATTTGCAAACTTCAAAAAATAAAATTACCAAATTAATTTGAAATACCTTGCTGGAATGTTAGCGAATGACAGTCTGAAGCATCCTGTAAAATCATGGCACCTGGTGTACTGTCATTTTCAAGAAAAGTGGTATTTTCATATCAATTTCCAAAGCTGGTCGGCCGACCAGTGTTGGAAAAAAACTGGCTTTTTTTCAAATACTGGCCCCAGTTGACCATATTTAGTTAGTCCGCATTTGTTTGCAATTGATTACACACCTGTGAACGGGTACAAGCCAGCTTGTCTGGTTCCCCTAACTTTACAATTCCCCAACGTTTATAAAGTGCTCCGTTTCATCTTAAATGGAGTCAGGGAACCAGACTACAGGAAAATGTTTTTCTTGGTTTTAAGGCATTTAGGAACCAAAAACGTCAAAAAAGTCAGTGTAACAATATTTGCTATATATAATGAACCCCCCAAATCCATCCATTTCTGAAAATTATAGTAAAAGCAAATGATGTACATTCCTTTTAAAACCACCTTCAAAGATTGAAGGTGAAATAATTTTACGGGGTATTTGGTACCACCCGTATCGTAATTACGAACAAGGCCTTTATCATTAATAATTTTGGTAGGTCTATTTCAAGGTAATAACCAATGTTTGTACGTGCCGTTAACCAGGGTTTCTCGCCACAATACCTTGACGGGTTAGAATTATGGATTGGCCGATCCAAACTCCCTCACCTGTTGGCTGTTGGCTCCCCCGCTGGTGCTGAACGCTCCCTTCAGGATCTCCACCGCCTTGCTGGGGTCAACGTACTTGCGTTTAGTGCCCAGCATCAGGGCGAACAGCGCCCTCAACTCGGTCATGAAGAGAAGGTTGCGATGTTCAGACTGGCCGGTGGGAAACTGAGTGGTAAACAACGGTAACTGTCCTGACAATCGTGAACACTCTGTCGCTGCACCCTCCTTCTCTGGCTGGCAAATTTAACAAAGCCATCCTACATGTAGCAGTCAAAATTAATAAGCCTTTTCGGAGTTCCAACTGCGCACATTCGTAACCTGTGACAACGCACATTATTTGTCTCAAATGCCCTTTGACAGTACCCACAATGCACAAACAGCCTTTTTGTAATGTCAGTGGCGCAATGTTGTCAAAGGCCATTTGAGACAAACAATGCGCGTTGTCACAGGTTACGAATGCGCAGTTGGAACTCCGAAAAGGCTTATTGAGAGACTGTTTTGAACAGTGACACGTAAGAGCTCCCTGCCTACACAAGGCAGGATTGACTGGCTGTGACTGTTTACGCAACTTGATACAGCTAAGCTTTGACTGTAGGTGATTGATAAAGCCAGGTGTGCCTACCAGTTACCTGCTTTTGTCTGTAGATGCACTCTGGCTAGTCACAGTGCTTATCTTATTTGTGATCTGGGATCTCTTGGTGACTTGCCCATGTTTAAAACCTATGGCAGGGGAGGAGATTGAGTTTTCAACTGCGTACTGTTCAGACAGCAGGAGGGTTATTAACCCTAACCGCCCTGAATCCTCCAAAATCCTTTTTGCAAATGGGAGGAATTTGCAGGATTGAGGTTACATGGCCAAAGTGCGTTGCTGATTTCGGAGTACACACTGTGTCAAGGTCTTGGGCCGGACCTTGTGTTGTTTATGCTCAGCCGTGCATAAATTTAGTCCTTGATTATAGTTGACATCCTCCGCACTGCTCCAGGATGTCACTGCCTCTGCCTCAGCCTATTGACAGTCATAGCTGGAGGATTTTGCAGGATTCAGGCAGTGGTCACCCCTCCATGGACCATATTCAAGAAACAACGGAGGAATGTGTAGGATTGAGGCTATATGCTATTTTTCCATGAGGCCAATTGGAGGATTTTGCAGGATTGAGGCTACATCCTAGCAAAAAGGCCTAGGGAGTTAGGGTTAACATGTACATGCATGAAACATATTACAACCTGACCGACGATTACAATTGCTACAAGGCTGTCCTGTATATACCAAAAATTTGAATATTCGATCATCAACTGAATATTTGAATAGCTTTATGCTGGCTTGAAGATTAAAAAAAAAATTAAACTTTAAGTTGACGCCACTTTTGTTTTGGTCGATGGTAGTTCGTTTCCCGTCCTGTTATCTGGTTAAATCCCTTGGCCCTTCAATTCAATTCAGTTGACATTTATTTAACACTCTCCAATAAACCAATACAAAGTTGGATAATGTACATGTAAGTACAATATTTAAACAAGCGATTACAAATATGAAGGTAATTCAGGGGTGTGAGTGACCACTGATAAAAATAGCTGAAAACAGCTGAAAAAGGTGTAAAAAAGCTGAATTTTGGAAATCTCCTATACTTTTGTACACAGCAAGTGAAGGGAAAAAGCTGAAATCCAAAACAAAAAAAGCTGAAATCAGCTAAAAAGCTGAGATTTCACACCCCTGGTAAATACCACCAGAAAAAGTATTGCTTTGAATCTAATTATTTAAATTAAGATTAATAGCAAGCGAAGTTGAGAAAGAGTAGAATAGGAGAATACAAGGCTGTTCACATAAGTGAAGGCTTGTAGGTGAACAGCCTGGACAGACTATACAACATAATCACACAGAAAACAAAAAGACAGACACGATCGCACACACAAACAAAAGACAAACAAAACCAACGTAAGTCATATTATAAACCAGGCTGATGCAAGATTAAAGAACAAAAATGCACAGAGATAACAAGGAAAACAAAGGAAAAGCCTAATATAACATATAAGACTCTTATAACATACCAACTGTTAAACACTCCAGAGCTCTGTCCATATTATCAATCGCTGCACTTAAAATTAAACCTTGTGTGCAACTTTTGACCGGCGCGGCAGATAGTTGCAGCTGGCGTGTGTAAAACTTGATCAGAGAGTTTTGAATAATCAAATATTCAGTGAAACGCAGTTTCGAATAATCAAATACTAAATTATACGAAAAGGGACAGCCATAATTGTTATGATGACTACATTGCAATTTCAAAATGTTTAAGAACGAGTGGCCGAATTAGCTCTGCCATCTGAACTGACAATACTTCTTTTGTGTTTTGTTTCGGGGAGGGTGCATCTGAAATGATCGACAGTACCTCTTCCTTTTGCACCAGTAAGGCCAAAAAAAAAATAAGTTGGTCTCTGGTCAGCGCGTGCGTCGATTTTAATCATGCGCGTCGATCTTTTTTTTCCCCAAAATGTTCCGCGGTAGCTCCAACAGCGCCCTCTATTTCCGCACCTCCTCAATTTTTTTTTACCAAAGAGCACCAAGGAATGGGAAATTGCACCAAGGCAAATGATCGAAAGCACCAAGGCAAATTATGGAGGACACCAATGTACATGAGGACACCAAAAAAGCAAAATAGTACCCCACCTTGTCTGTACAATCCAAGCTTGAAGAAAAAACAAAAAAACAAAAAAAAAAAGCTGCATGGCCGCGAATATTTTTTGTTTTTGGCCTAAAAGCCGGTTTATATGCAGCACAAAAAGCAAACATGAATGAAGCTTTTACAAAACACATTTTCACATCTTCTTCAAGTTGTGCGAACTGTAAGATCAGATTTGACAGGCTCAATATCTTTCCATACCTCTGTGTTACTGGCAGGTGCGTTGGCAGGTGCGTTGGCAGGTGCGTCTGATGTTGTCGCTTGGTGAGCGTGCATGTTGGCTGGCGGCACAAAGTTGAGGACCATCTGACGAAACGCTGGCAGATGAAACATGGACTGCAAATGAAGATACATCAGAAAGAAAAAAAGAACATGAATTTTCAAATTTCAAGATGTTATTTGTAGCAACCAAAGAAAGAACGGTAAAATGACACCTGTGGGATTTGAACCTGCAGCCTCCGTTGCAATGACAGTGCTCTTACGAAATTGTCGCTATTTACACCTACAGTACCGGTATACGTAAGTTTGTAACTAGTCTCCAATTTGCCTACATTGTACATCGCTGTTTTGATGGCATGACTCATATTGAGTGAAACTGTACAGGGTGAGTAAAACAAACGAAACCCAAATGTCGGGACCATTGTTTTAGTGAAGTTCTGCATGTAGCACTTTCAAAATCTAGGATTTGAAAGCCAAATTCATAAGCTTTATTTTAGTACAAGACCCATTCAAATCACTCATGTACTTTTCAAGTTACGGAGTTTTAAACACAACCGCCGTTTTAAGGTTCTGTCCACGGATCAAAAAAAGTTCAGTGTTCTTTCAGCAAAACATAAGGATGTGTGTGAATCGTTTTCGTTTTTCTGAAAGAACGCACACCTGATTTGTGATCTGTGGACAGAACTTTAAAACGGCGGTTGTGTTTAAAACTCCGTAACTTGAAAAGTACATGAGTGATTTGAATGATTCTTGTACTAAATGAAAGCTTATGAATTGGGCTTTCATATCCTAGATTTTGAAAGTGCTACATGCAGAACTTCACTAAAACAATGGTTCCGGCATTTGGGTTTCGTTTTCTTTTACTCACCCTGTAGATAAGAGTTTTTCCCCTTCACCGATGTAACTGCACGGGTACTGTATACTGAGCCCTCCACGAGCTTGTGAGGGAAAAATACCTCAAGTCAAGCTTACTCCAGCAGGAGTCAAACTCAAAACTTTCCTGCTTGCTAGTACAGACATCCTACGCTGATTGTTATTGTTATGAAACCTGACATAGCTATGCTTTGACTGTCATGACTGTAGGAGATTGATAAGCCAGCTGTGCCTACCAGTCACCTGCTTTTGTCTGTCAATCGAATTTGACTGTCACAGTGCCTACAAGAAATGTGATCTGACTGTTGGTGGCCTGTGTAAAAGGCATGGCAGGTGAATAGGACTGAATTTTTGACTGTCTGTGACTGATCAAATAAAAGGACAATAAAGAGACCCATTTGTTGGTTTCTTTCAAAATCAGTGAGTATTTATATTCAGAGCCTGTGTAGAGAGCATTCTTCTCTATGATCTAAAACCTGGACAATGAAGAAAGAGCTTCAAGATCGCCTTGATGGTACATACACTAGGCTTCTTAATGAGGGTGCAGAACATTTCATGGCATGAGCACAAGACTAAAGAACAGATTTACGAAGAAATTCCACCTATCTCTGCTTTTGCTGCTCAACAACGAATTCGCTTTGCTGGCCACTGCTACCGTGCTGCAAACCAGGTCATATCTGATGTATTATGTTGGAGACTTCCATGCCCTAATAGAGGACGAAGACCTTTCAACTACATTGATGTGATTGGCAGAGACACCCAACGTGAAATTGAAGACCTTCCGTACATCATGAGGGGTAAAGACACCTGGCGTGGCGTTGTGAACGAGATCTCGGTTGCGACCGCTAGATGATGATGATGATGAGTATACATGTACCTGTATGACTGCACTGAACCAGCAAGTGTTGCCCACGTTCTTCAGCCCCACCGGCCAGCCGTTGTTCCTGCATCGGTCGTGTGGGTTGAGAGGGTCGCTGAACCAGACCTCGCCGGGCCGTAAACCAGACTTACTCTCCGCCATGCTCTGCTCCAATGCCCTGTACATAGCACATAATGGCAAAGTAAAGAATCAAGTTCCATTAAACATAAATAGAGGCTTTGCATGGTCGGGAGTTTTCTTTGGGAAAGGTTTGAAGATATACCATGTGAAGTGACTACAAGCCATTTTAAACTATCGTCTCACCTACCCACGTTGAAATCAACACACGTTTCGTCGTAAGCAAAACCAGGCCTCATTGAACAAAGGTTGGCAATGCATACCCCTCACATTTACACCAATACACAAGTTACTTATAAGGCCTTTAACCCTAACCCCCTAGGCTCTTGCACTAGAAAGGATACCAAACCTAACAAATTTCAACAGCTGCATACAGGTCTGTAAGCACTGGTACCAAAACTGCCAAACTCCAACAGGCCTTGTACGGGGAACAGTACTAAACCTGCCAAACTCCAACTGTTGGAGTTTGATTGACTTGGTATGGATGGGCCTATGCATTGTCGAGTGATTGGATAGGGATGGTACCAAACCTAACAAAATAAAGCAATATGTACATGCACATTTGACCACAAGCTGTGCTGAGGACCGTGGGTGAGCATACCCACGAAGAAATGCCAGTGAACTCCAACGTGTTCACAAATCTCATGCCCTTCTGCCCCGAACCTCACAAAATTCAACAGGGTCTCCCTGGGCCTTTGGTACCCAGTCAATCAAAGTCCAACACCAACTGGCCAGTGTTCGGTACCAACCCTGCCAAAATCAAGCAAAACCTGCTGTTGGAGCTTGATGGGCTCAGGGTTGTTAGGGTTAAAGTTTCAAGTTCTGTAGTCAAGCAAATGCAAGATGCAAATTGTTTTTCCAGAAAAACACTTATAAAAATTCAAAGACTTTTACACTATTCTCTTTACAAAATGTAAAGTGTGTGTAGTAGTCATGGGTCCTAGCTCTATGGTCATATCAAATATTACAAATTTGCTTTTGTCGCATGTTTCTCCATTACAGCCTCTACCCAGTTTCATCTCATTTTGCCAAAACGCCTCACACATTTCAGTGCTTAACAAAAGTCTGTGCTCGACACCAAGGGTCACGCTTTTTTTGTACCGGCTGATATCCTGTTCTTCTGTGGATACTCCAATGGTCGTGCTCGGTCCTGCCGTCTCTCGCAACGACAGTGCGATGGCTCTCTGGAGGTCATCTTTTTCATCCCGATCGTGGGTCAAGTCAATCACATCTGCAAGATTGTTATTAATTCAAAAGACTTAAACCAGGGCCCAGTTATGGTGCTGTTTTGCAAAAGTGTTTTGCTTACTAATGCATGAGAAATTGAGGAATAATGCTTAAAGGGAATGTACATCATTGGCTTTTGCTGTAATTTTCAGAAATGAACTATTTGAGAGGTTAGTATAATAGATCAAATATTGTTACACTGACATTTTTGAAGTTCTGTGTTCGAAAAGGTTGGAAAAACCAAGAAAAACAAAAATGTTCAAGTAGTCTGGTTCCCTGACTCCACAAAAGATAAAATGGATCAATTTATAGATGATGGACAATTGTAAGGCAAGGGAACCAGTCTAGCTGGCCTGCACCTGTTCATGAACATGTAACCAATAGCAAATAAAATTTGGACTGAAAAAATGGTAAATTTGGAGCAGTAGTTGAAAAATAGTTTTTTCCAACGCTGGTCGGCCGACCACCGTTGGAAATGTTTACAAAAATACAATTTTTCTTGAAAATGACTTCACACCAGGTGCCATAATTTTACAAGATGCTTGAGACTGTCATTTACCAACATCCTAGTAAGGTATTTCGTAAAAACTTGGTAGTTTTATTTTTCGATGTTTGCAAATGTTGTATATTCCCTTTAACTCTGACCTTCCCAAATCCTCTTTGCAAAATGACAGATTTCGCAGGATTGAGGCTATACATACCAAAAATGCGTGGCTGATTTTGGAGGATGCACTGTGTCAAGGTCTTGGGCCGGACCTTTAATGCTCAGCTGTGCATACATTTAGGCCTACATTCTACTTGAAATCCTCCGCACTGCTCCAGGATGTCACTGGCTCTGCCTCAACATATTGACAGTGATTGCTGGAGGATTTTGTAGGATTGAGGCAGTGGTCACCCCTCCAAGGACCACATTCAACAAATAACTGATGATTCTGCAGGATTGAGGCTGCATGTGCATTTTTTTTAATGGAGGCAGTTGGAGGATTTTGCAGGATTGAGGTTACATCCTAGCAAAAATGTTGTTCGGTCAGGCGCAGATATTACTATGCAAGCATTTTTGAAGGCAATATACAACATTTGCAAACATCGAAAAATAAAACTACCAAGTTTTTACGAAATACATGTACCTTACTAGGATGTTGGTAAATGACAGTCTATAGCATCCTGTAAAATTATGGCACCTGGTGTGAAGTCATTTTCAAGAAAATGGTATTTTTGTATACATTTCCAACGGTGGTCGGCCGACCACCGTTGGAAAAACCTAACTATTTTTCAACTACTGCTCAAACTTAACACTTTTTTCAGTCCAAAGTTTGTTTGCTGTTGGTTACATGTTCATTAACGGGTGCAGGCCAGCTAGACTGGTTCCCTTACCCTACAATTTTCCGGCATCTATAATTATCCATTTTATCTTTAGTGGAGTCAAGGAGCCAGGCTACTTGAACAGTTTTGTTTTTCTTGGTTTTTCCAGCATTTTCGAACACAAAACTTCAAACATGTTAGTGTAACAATATTTGATCTATTATACTAACCCCTCAAATAGTTCATTTCTGAAAATTACAGCAAAAGCCAATGATGTACATTCCCTTTAAATATCATATGCATTAATAGCAAAACTTTTTTTTAAAATAGAAAGATATTCAACAGAAGTTGTCCCTCTTTTCTGCATTTGTCTTATATAACATAGCTTAGGTGTAAGAATGCAATCACATAGTTTATTAGCCCATTCAGTGGTATCCACTGGTCTCCCATGGGGCCCAGTAAAGAGAACACAATGTGAAGAAATTACAGCTTTAGAGGTGGGAGGAAAAAACCCAGAATTTTCTGAGGAAAACCCACCGAATCAGGCAAGGCCTGAAAACCCAATCCACATACATGTACATGTCTTTGCCCAGGCAGGAATTGAACCCGGGTCACAGCGATGGAAGGCAAGGAAAGTACCGCTACACCAACCTGACTCCCTCGTGTGTGTTTTTTTTCTTGTCTCTGCAAAAAGGCCTCCAATGCTTCCGTTTCTTACAATTATTTAGTGAAAGAGTCCAGAAGTTGCCAGCATGTATGGACAGGGCAGTGAGTACGGATGAAATCAAAAAGTGTGTTGCAAATTCTACATACAAACATGTACATTCAGGTACATGTACACACAAAAGAAGTGCACAAAACTAACTTTGTAAAATAATTCTCACTGTACGGTTACACCTCTATGTTCCGACACCCCTATGTTCCGACTGCACATATTCCTATTCCTAACCCTAACCCTAACCCTAACCCTAACCGGGAGTAACACAATCTAGGTTGTCGGAACATAGGGGTGTCGGAACACAGAGCAGTCACCCACTGTACATACCTTGTCCTTTATTCTTAGGGCCGTACACCGGCGCCTTGTCCGTGCTGGTTCCCGTGTCAGCAATTGCTAGCTGTTGATTCCTGGGGACGGACGCCGCTGCAGGGGTAGGCAGGGCTGGCTGCTGGCGGGCGGCATTCTCAGCAGCGCTGCCGTCCGTCAGGAAGACGATGGCCTGGTTGATGTCCCCCCGGCTGGCCTCGTAGGCGTGGCGGAGAGCCTGCGCATCCTGGACGCCTGTGATCTCCTTGAGCTGGTTCAAGGCGATCTCCTGGTTCTGTAGGGAGAGGATTGTGAGAGGGGGTCGTAAGGGGATCATAGTAGGGTCATAAATAGATCATCAGAAGATCAAAAAGGTCATCACAGAGGGTATTCTAGACCCAAATGATCTCCATGTGCTGCTTTAAGGCTGGATGTACCTATTTGGTTCTGTAAATCGGGATTGTGATACAGGGGATTGCAAGAGGGTTTAAATACATGTATACATGTACATGAGGGTCATAAATGATCATTCATAAATGTGACCTGTTCTGTCAAAATCAGACTTTTTTGGGCATAAGGTCGAAAATGATATTTTTACATATTTTTAACATATATGTTCCTTTTCCTTTTAATAGGTGGTTTAATTTTTGAAACCGGTCATTCCTGGGCAGAAATATGCTATTTTGAAGTTCATTGTGTTGAAAAGTAGAAAACAGAGAAAATGGCCACGAACGTCACAAAACAATTATTTCTTTAACTGATATACCTTATCAAAATCATCAAAAATAGTATATGTAGAGTTCAAATTAGGGTTTCAAACTTTTATAATACATTTTAGACATGTTCAGGATTACAAATATGCAAAAATTTAAAAATCGATGAAAATCACCCCCACAGCGTATTTTGGCCCAATCTCAATTTCAACCTCTGCCCAGAAGCGTCTGCTTTTGACAGAACAGGTCACATATAAGACAGTTTACCCATTCCTATTGGCGAGAGCCTGTCACGTGGCAGGTTTTAAACAATTGATAAAGACATGGCTGGCTGGTCTTAAACACTTTTCCAGTGTCACATGAAATTTGGACTCCTATGAAATCCGGTGCCAGCACCGTTTGATTGGTTGAACCTTCACAATCAATGTGCTCGCGCGTTCCTGAACGTCTTGCACGTACGAACATTTTTGTTCAAGACTGTGCGATGCCTGTACGATATGGATCCTGGAAGCCTCGTTTTTCACCCCAAAAAAAGTGTATCTTGTGTTGTAAATAACGCGACGTCAAAATCTCTGAAAAAATGTTTGAAAGGATTGATGCTACAAAATAACATTTTCTAAATTTCAAGCATTGCGTCGCATGTTAAATAGGCTTACATTTACTGCAGTCCTAATTTAAATATATACCAAATAGTAGGACGTTTGAATTCCAGGGGTTACGATCGCGCAGGGCATGATGGGAACCAACATGGCGCAGCAAGATCGTATCCATGGAAACAAGGATGGATCATGAGAGCAGCAAGATGATCACAGGAGGATTGAATGATGATCTCCAGATGAAAATACGAGAATCATAAGATCATCATAGAAGGATCAAAAGAGGATCATAATATGATCCTGAAGGATCTTCGAAGTTCGAACCATTAGGGTTTTAAAAAATGATCACAGACACATCATAAGACAGCGTCAGGAGGATTAACACAAAATTATCACCAGAGGGTCATAAGAGGAATACGGTAGGCCTACTGATAGAGGATCAAAAGAAAATCATAAGAAATAAGGTGATCACAATTGAGCTAAGGGAACTAAGCATGCTAAGACAACAAGTTCATATTGGCTGTTACATGTACACGAACAAATCAAATACCATACATTGTACATGTTAAATGTAAACAAAATTCCCATCCTATGAATAGTTCATGCGGTACCCGCTGACATGTACATCAGATTCGAACCAGCCAACCGATCCCATTAGCTTGATGGTTAAGTGGTGAGAGATCTGCAGTTAGAAAGCAAGAGGTCGTGGGTTTGAGTCCCACCCGAGTGATTTTTTTCCAACTTTCACTTGGAAGGTAACACACTGAGTATACAGTGTTTATACGTTGGTGAAGGGCAAAACCTAATTTGATATTAAAGGGAATGTACATGTACATCATTGGCTTTTGCTGTAATTTTCACAAATAAACTATTTGAGGGGTTAGTATTATAGATCGAATATTGTTACACTGACATTTTTGAAGTTTTGAGTTCGAAAAGGTTGGAAAAACCAAGAAACACAAAAATTTTCAAGTAGTCTGGTTCCCTGAGTGACTCCACAAAAGATAAAATGGATCAATTTATAGATGATGAAAAAAATTGTAAGGCAAGGGAACCAGTCTAGCTGGCCTGCACCCGTTCATGAACATGTAACCAATAGCAAACAAAATTTGGACTGAAAAAATGGTAAATTTAGAGCAGTAGTTGAAAAATGGTTAGGTTTTTCCAACGCTGGTCGGCAGACCACCGTTGGAAATGTGTACAAAAATACCATTTTCTTGAAAATGACTTCACACCAGGTGCCATAATTTTACAAGATGCTTGAGACTGTCATTTACCAACATCCTAGTAAGGTATTTCGTAAAAACTTGGTAGTTTTATTTTTCGATGTTTGCAAATGTTGTATATTCCCTTTAAATATAGTAATGTGTAGTCAAACCAAACATGCCAAATGTGAAATTGGGTATGTACATGTACATGTATGTACCCCGATGCCTTTGTATGGCACATTGTGCCAGCACATACCATCTGACGACGTCTCATGTAGCGGCTATAGTACACCTCAGGTTCACCTGACGATGTGGTATGGTCCACAAGCAGAGACATGTTGCTGCAACTCTGCATGGCTTCTCAGCATTCAAGATGGAAAAAAAACAATTGATCTTGTCACCAAGTCGAAGTCGAACAGTTGTAGTTGAGCTTGATCAAAATTGTTACAAATGCTGGATATAATCAGCAACTGTGAATATGTGTGGGGGTTACATTGTGAAATGTAGAATCTACATGTTGTAGATCATATAGTGAGACTTCCAGTCAAATTCAGGATCTGTGGCCGTCAGTCTGGGCGTGACAATTCAGTAGTGATCTGATCAGTCACCAAAATTACTGCTGAACTTCACCAATGGTTCAACACAGAAACTACATGTACTTCGTCAGGCTTGTTCGCATAAAATATACCACGCGTCAGAAAGGTGGACAATCCTCATCAGCTCTGTTGACGCCGGCTAAAACTCACTGCTGAACTTCATCAACGATTTAAAACTGAAACTATTTCATGAATTTTGTCGGCCTAAAATATACCATACGTCATAAAGGTGGACAATCCTCATCAGCTGTGGTGACGCTGGATAAAAATCAGTGCTGAACTTCATCAACGATTTAAAACTGAAACTATTTCATGAGGTTTGTCGGCCTAAAATACACCACACGTCAGAAAGGTGGACAATCCTCATCAGCTCTGGTGACGTTGGCTAATGACAACTGGAGAATCCAAAAATTCCAACTTGACAGAAAGTCTGTTTGTATGCGTAGGTGAGATCCCGTCCTCTGAAAAAGTATGTAGAGTAGTCACTCAATACATGAAATCAAATCCTTGGCAACCACATCATCCGTGACATTTATAAATCCACTTTGGGTCCTCACTGTAAATGTCCTTTCAGACTGTATCAATCACTTAAAGTTACTGAGACGTTAACAGACCGAGCCCAACCCAAGAAAATTCACACTAACATAAAATTAGAGTTCGTGCAGCTCTGACTGCAGGTTCTGAGTGTGCATCAGGCAGTGTGTAAAGCCTATGGAATGCCAAGTATTTGCAGGATGCCTTACTTGGAAAGTGGAGCACCTCCACAGAAGGGCAGTGCTCCTGCATGGGAACACCCCTCTGAGAATGAATGGTTTGGGTCATTTATTAAGGTGTACATGATCCTGATAGACCCTTCCATTTTGATTTGGAGGGGTTTGAATTTAAAGCACCTGATGAGTTTACTGTTACACTGGACACAAAGTTCACATGACAGCCCAGACATGTGGTGACGTATGACGTGCACAAGAACTCCAATACCTTGACAGCGATCTATCTTTGGAAAAACACCTTTCATGAACATACATGCACATGTACAGGTACAAAAATGTACACTACGTGGAGAAATGTTATGGTCAAAAAGTACATACTCAGCTCAAGGCAAGACTCCAATGAGATGATCAGGCTATAGATGTACAATGTACAGTTATCAACTCGTTTCTGGAATCAACATGGGTCCACCATGAACAGAACCAGGTCAGATAGAACACAGGTCAGCAAAGTGTTTTGCAAAGCAACATACTGAAAATATTCAACATACGGCACATGGTACATGTACATGTGAACATGTTACCACATGTAATAACTTTACAAGCAAAGTACATGTACATGTACGTGAAGACAACATATGCACAAGTGGTGGATATTACTACAATGTGTGTACATGTACCGGTATGTACAAAAATGTGTATGTACTTGTAGCCTGCATACGGATTACACTACAGTTAAGATTGTGATTTTATAATTTTATTAATTGTATTGACAAATCACACAATATACATGTACAACGTAGTTGACACATCCCTATCATCCTCCACAAGCTCTCCAATATTTTTTTGTCCAAGGCAATTTCCCACCAACTTAATTGCCTTCCTCCGTGATTGACCCAAACTGCCGGTACTGTGCATCCATCACCACAATAACAAGAAGTAGGGCCTACTGTTTGAATTTTACTTTGAAATGGACAACAAAATAATTCACATGGACATGTGGGAACTACATAATTAAAATTAAATTTTTATTTTGGCAAAAACAAACAAACATACAGTGGTATAAAAAACGAACGTATTTCATGTAAATACAAAGCCAAGGATAACCCGAAAAGCTGTTTATAAGACGGCTTAATTCCATCGGGGTCCTTAAAAACACACATACAAGTACAAGTACAAATAAAAAAGTTCAAAAAAAAAAATTGTACTGTACATGTACATGTATGTACATCACTCATAACTCCTTCTCTGGCTGGCCAATTCACAACAGTCAAATCAATTAAATAACTGTTTTTAACAGTTGAGATTCCTTTGTTAATTCGATATCCACGCTTTGACTGGAGGTGATTGATATACAATGTACATTCGTCGGCTGTACAGGTCTACCAGTTACCTGTTTTGTCCGTTGATGGAATTGGACTATGTACATTGTAGTCACAGTGATTACACTAAGGTGATCTGACTGGGGTTTTTTTTTACTAGCCTGTGCACAAATGCATGGCAGGGAAAGTGGAAGAAAGTTTACTTGCAAGTAGGGTTAGTATATTTTCTGTTGCTGATTCGGAGGGATTTTTTTTTTTTTTAATGGAAAAAAAGTCCGAAATTGTAAATGGTCTGATTCCCGAAATTGTAAATGGTCTGAATACAAAGTCACGACAATGTTAGCACGGAACTACATGTAGACTAAGATTTTTCATGGTCAAAATTTCAAAGTAAAAAAAAAAACCAATTACTGCGCATGTTCAGTGCTGTACTGGCTATATCGTTTTAAAGAAAGCCAGCGCTAGCCAAATATCCACTGCCAAACCAAAAAAGGAAGAAATAATCTTGAAATTTCCTAACAGGCATTGCCAGGTAGTACCCAGGTACCAGTCAGCAGGCCCAGAGGAACAATCGTGATTGGTCAGCGTTTGGAGGCGTTGGCTTGAAATCTTTATTTTTGATTGGGCAATATTGGGTGGATCATAATATTTTAATAAAATAATAGGCCCATTCATAATTCATGATTATAATGAACCTGGAAATGGGGATTCCCCAAAACTTACTTTATTCTGACAAGTTACAATGCTACAAATTTTACAATTTGTGAAAAAGATGATCGCTAAATTCTTGATATGAAATGAGGAGGAATCAAATGAATATTTTAACTGGTTCACAATCCTGTTGTGCGCTTTCTTGCAATTTGCGCAATCTTAAAAATGAGCACGTAATCTGAAGAATGAGCACTTATTCTTAAGATTGTATGGGATTATATATAATGTATGCAATTGATGAATTTTGCCCAATCATAACAAACGTTGCACAGTAAATTTTTGTAAAATTAAATATATTAGGGGTTAAAGGGGAAATAATTCATATCGAGAAAAGAAAATGATCTATGCTTCTGTCCTCGCTGAACTGCGATAATTTGAATTAAATTAAAGCTGTTATTATTGCTTTTTTCTGCCCCCCATGGGAAGTTTTGTAATTTAACAGACGACTGGGAACTACATGTAGTCTGTGATGTGCTTTGTTTAGTCTAGACAAGTTACAAGTACGTACCTCATTGTACAATATAGGTTTAATGTTTTATAATATAATCTAAAAAATCAGGGAGAATGTAAGTGGCAAGGAACCCCCAAAATAAGAACTTTCTCCCCTTTACTAAGTCCTTTATTTAACAGTGCCATCATTGTCCCCCCCTCCCCCAACTCCGCTTTTGTTATCCCAAAAATCAGAATTCTTTCCACGTTTTATTTCTCTTATTATTCCCCACCCCCCTTTACTTGTATTACTGGTACATGTACCTTCATCTCCACTCTACTTTTCAATTTCATTGTTAAATCTGGAAAAAATGTTGCAACCTGACACCACTTCAGTGGTTGTGTACAAAGTCTATGGAGAGTCAAGACAATTTTCTAAGTATTTCCTTACAAAACTGGAAATGTTTCTCAGTCCCAGATTCATGTATTACCATCATTTTTGAATGACTGACCTTCATTGAGATAAAAAAAAAAAGTGGCGTCAGGTTGCAACATATTTTCCTTAAATCTTTTCCCTAGTGACCTTACGCTGCATGCAACGGAATAGTTATTCAAGTAAGGCAGTGGATATTTTGCTGGAGACGGCAAACCTTCAGTAAACGTTAGTTTGCCGGATATGCACTGAACATGCGCAGTTACTGTTTTTTTGTACTTAAACATTTTCAGGTGACAAATTTTAGTCAGGCTCCATGCCAATATTATCGTTGTATTTTTGTATTAACAAGATGGGAATCAGACCATTTTGACTTTATTTCCCTTTAAAAAAAATCCTCCAGAGCCACAAATCTGAAAAAGAAAAAGTAATACTCTGCAATAAAATGTTTGAGACATATTAAAATAATAAAAGAAGAATATTCTTATTTATTTGGGGATTGCAAAAGAAAACCTTAAAATTGTGGCGGGTGTCAGGATTCGAACTCGGGACATCCCACTCACTAGAGCTATTGCTTAACCACTGCACCGACTGTGCTACACAACTTTAGTGGGAATTTAATACATGTTATAATTCAGCCCTATCTTAAAGAGTACAGCGCCCTCTGTTGATATGGATTGCCGCCGGCAAACCTTTAGTAAACGTTAGTTTGCCGGTGTTACCTCCGGCAAAATATACACTACCTTCAAGTAATGCCCAAGAATCATTGAACAAGGATGAGCTCGCCAAGCCAAGACGGTGCTCGGCATCGACAGGAGTCAAGACCGCTCTCTTATTGCGCATTCTTAAACTTAAGACGTGCGCTCAATCTGGAAGATTTTTTTTTTTGAAGATTAGCGCAAGGATTCCAGTTGCCCAAATATAAGAATGTGCATGTGCATTCTTATGATTGCACAAATCACATGACAGCGCACACCAGTGCCATTGGTTTGTGCACAAATTGCCTGGTTTGTTGGTTCGAAGTGGCTATTGTTGCGGCAGCCGTTGTTTAGCGCCCTCTACGATACTTTTTTGATACGCACACAGGTATATAAATAATTATTGTTTTCCCCACGTTTTAGCGAGCAGTGCGACAGCTCAGTCGATAGAGGGTAGGATTTTGCACCGCGAGGTTGCGGGTTCGCATCTCAGTTTTGCACTCGAATTTTTTTCTAACCTCAGGCTTTGGACATGTTGGAGGATTCTTTTTTAAAAGGGAAATAAAGTCTGAATTTCATAACGTTCAAATTCACTTTTTTTCCTTTTTCCTTCTAATTTTAAATTTTCTTCTCATGTTCTTATAAAAGTTGCAGAAGGCCGTAACGATAGCAAATGGGAAATGCGTTACGGCTGCCGTAACGATAGCCACTGCGTTGTTTGTTCCATTCCCATGATTCCACAACATGCAATGGATGCGAAAAGGTTGACATTGCCAAGGCATTGGCTTGCAAAGTTGCATTACAAAAAAACTAGAACATGTAGAAAGGTAAACGTCACCTTCAAATCATCATGTTCACGTTGTTGAAAGACCCCGTGCTCCACGGTCATTACAGTGTTTCGCCTTTGACCCATTAAATGTGGGTCATTCAGTTAGATCATAAACAGTTCTCTTTGCGAATCATCAAAACGATCACAATCCGCGCATCCGCGTGCTAAATAACTGTCATTTTGTTTTAACAGCGCCCTCTATAAAAAAATCTTAGATTGTGGTGTTTTAAAAACATCGGCTTCGTTTTAGTATGGCTTCATTGTCCGTTTTCAAAATCGTTTTGAAAACTTAAATGTCTTATCATGGAGGTAGGCTCAATGGTTAAACGAAACCAAGGTCAGTGGCGGATCCGGCAGTTACTGAAATTTTCTCAAATAAGGCATTTTTTTTAAACTTCAGACAGCCCTTCTTTTCCCCAATCCGCACTTGAACCGCCCCGACACACCCCTCCCCCTTCCCGATCCCGGCAGTACTACTGGATCCGCCCATGGAGGTTTACAAAAATACCACGCTATGCAGCGCAAATGCATGGAAAGTACATTCAGTTCAGTTCATTCATTTCCACAGTGTCCACAAATATGTCAAAGTATTACAATATTTACATGTTTATGCCAACATAATGACGTGCACAGGTGATGTGAGGATTGCTGTAGCCCCTGCAGGGGCAGGGGGATATATGCAAACTGCAAAATGAATCAGGATGTGCAACCGTCGTAAAATCCACATTTCTGCCAGCAGAAAATCGACATATTTAAAACACAGGGAGGCACGCTTTCCAAAAACCTGACACTTGCAGAATATGAGAATATTGGATATTGTCCACTCTTGGGGCTCCATATACCCAGTGTTCAAGCCGTTGCCGAAGCAAAGCCGAAGTTTCAAAAATATCACAAGCGACAACGTTAACAAGCGAAAAGATTTGTCCAGAGGGCGCTGTTCCAATAAATCAAAATGGCAGGAAAACTTATCTCATGACGCGGCAGTACGCCTACACGTTGCAAATAGACACATGAAAATAGGGGCGGTTTTCCAACTTCAGGGGTCTGGTGTTCTACTGAACAATTGTTATTTATCTGAAATTTCAAGTAAAGTGTAAATATGGCCTTCTTTCTGGATTCCTTTGTTATGTTTACAACCCAGGTACGTGCACTAAAAACGTTTGGCAAATTTGGTCATTGTTGGTTGATATGGATTTTTTTCAATTTCATGTGTTTTTAAGCGCTACTATTGTAGGCCCTAGCCTTAGCCCAGGTTGGACGAAGTCTTCATTGCATTACGACCCTCCGCAACGTAGGGAGGAAAGGGAGTCCACCTGGGCTAGCCGTAGCCCCATAAATGTGGCCTATTTACTGGACTGCCTCCGTAAACATAGGCCACACACCGACCATGTACAAAAACGTGTCGACGGAGCCAAATTTTGATTTTCACATTTAGGCTTACTTTGTAGGTTTTTTTTTGCTTGAGAAGCATTCTCACCCTCTATCTGTCTATATAGGCTAATCAGAAAGTGCTGCCTTTTTCAGATGTCTAATTTTTGTGAAATTTCATGTTGAAATTTTGATACAAAAACGTGTAAAAATGAATCTGAAAATTTCACGAAAAATGGACATCTGAAAAAGGCAGCACTTTCTGATTAGCCTATATAGAGGGTGAGAATGATTCTAAAGCAAAAAAAACCTACAAAGTAAGCCTAAATGTGAAAATCAAAATTTGGCTCCGTCGACACGTTTTTGTACATGGTCGGTGTGTGGCCTATGTTTACGGAGGCAGTCCAGTAAATAGGCCACATTTTGGGGCTAGGCTAGCCGTAGCCTGTAAATACTATGCACGGAACCGGACCCAATGAATTAAACGGTATAAAAACGAAACTTCTACCTTATTTAGAGAGCCACATCATTGTGTGCTATATATTTTCTGACGGCCACGTTTTCCCAATTCATTTGCATACACCATGGAGGAATAAGAACTTATTCCTCCATGCATACACAGTGCATTTAAGCTTCCTTCCTCCATGATTTAAGGGTGTTAAATTGATTGAGGCCCTAAACCATGACCTCAAGAAATGTCTGCCAGTCATTTCAGAGAAACTCTCCAAATTTCCCCTGAAAATTTCAGGAGAACTGGACGTGTCTATACTACTACTACTACTACTAGTCTATAGGTACGGAATTTGGGTTTTCTGGTTAGTAAAGTAGAAAACTACCTTCACTAGTGACCATCAAGTGAAGAAAATCTAGTTTTCAGATTTTCAAAATTTCAAAATTTACCACGCATTGATGTGGACATGGTGGTCCTCTACGTAAATACACAGCAAGTCCAGTATTTGAGACCCATTTATTGAGCTACAGTTGATGAATAACTTTAGTCCGAGTAATACTTCATCTCTTTATTCATTCCTTTTCTCTAATTAATGCAGATTCTGTTCTTTCTCGGAGGCTGGATTTTCTTCATGCGTCAACTCTTCAAGAATTATGAGGTGACCTATTGGCGATGTGTTCCTGTAATGTGCCTTATCAATTATTCCCCCCCCCCCACCCCTGTGTGCTGCCCCACCTAAGACGTGGGGATTGTCACTTTTGAAGTGACAATCTCTGACGTACATATATCGTGGGGCGTGCACTAGTGATTGCCTTTCCATGTAGTACGACAATGTTTTTGATGAGAGATCAGAATCCCACCCTGGGGCATGAAAAAGGTGGCCAAACCCCGACAATTCACATGCTCATGGAAATTGAAGTGGGGAATGAAGTTCTCAGGGAACTTGACACATTAATTTAACCATAACTCCCTCTGCCTTTTTGCTAGGATGTAGCCTCAATCCTGCAAAATCTTTCAATTGGCCTCATGGAAAAATCACATACATTTTAATATTTCCTCAATCCTGCAAATTCCTCCATTATTTCTTGAATATGGTCCGTGGAGGGGTGACCACTGCCTGAATCCTGCAAAATCCTGCGGCAGTGACTGTCAATGCGTTGAGGCTTGGCCAGTGACATCCTGGAGCAGTACGGAGGATTTCAAGCATAATCCAGGCCTTTATTTATTATGCATGGCTGAGCAAAAACAACACAAGGTCCGGCCCAAGATGTTGACAAAGTGCATCCTATGAAATCAGTAACGCTTTTATGCCGTGTAACCTCAATTCTCCAAATTCGTTCACTTTGGCAAAAAGCATTTTGAAGGATTCAGGTCGGTTACGGTTAATACATGTAGGCCTACATTTATTTCTGGAGTTTTACTACTTGATTTACAAAATGAAGTGGAATGCAGTCAATGCACTTGATAGCTCGTCATATTTCAATGAATTATTTTCAGGTTCGTCATGTGATTGTACAGCTGGTCTTCTCTGCAACCTTCGCCCTGTCCTGCACCTTATTTGAGCTTATCATCTTTGAGATCCTGGGTGTGCTCAACACAAAGTAGGTCAAATGTCAGGGGTTGTTTTGAATTGCTAAATAGGAAGCATATATTCTCTCCAGCTTCTGCTGATCAGATCGGTCTAAATGTGGGGTGCTGTGGTCCAATGGTTACGGTGTTCGACTCGTGTGCCATGGTACACGGGTTCGAATCCTGGCCGTTGGAACATGGTGCTTGTGCTCTTGAGCAAGGCACTTTACCACTATTGCTTCGTCGTTCGGATGGGACGTAAAGCCGTAGGTCCCGTGTGTTGTATAATGCACGTTAAAGAACCCAGTAACACTTGTCGCTAAGAAAAGGGGTTTGCCCCGGTGTTTCTGGCAGTGGCCGCAGCACCTTGCCACACCTCCAGTTTAAATTCCCTAGATGGAATATTTCGGAGGACCACCAACCAAGTACCAAGTAAATGGTGTCTTTAAATTAATGGTAATGTTAAAAGCAATCCATATTTTGAAGATGTATCCAGTTGGGAATAATCTTCAAGATTTTGGCTGAAGTATTCCTCGAAAACATTTTGTGTTCTTTCAATTATTTTAGATACCTACCGGTACTGCCACAACCGGTAATGTGATCTGTAGAAATGTAGACAATTATGTTATTTTTGTTGTATTTCAGCTCACGTTTATTCCATTGGAAGTTTGACCTTTACGCCATCCTCTTCATATTGATTGTCATCCTTCCCTTCTATGTCGCCTGGTTCATCTTCACCAACATACGCATCGGTAAGGAGTTGCACTTCTGCTAACAAAAAAACAACAAACAGGCCCCCAACCTTAAAGGGAAGATACAACATTTGCAAACATCAAAAAATGAAATTATCAAATTATCACGAAATACCTTACTGGATTGTTAAGGAATGACAGTCTGAAGCATCCTGCAAAATCATGGCTCTTGGTGTGCTGACATTTTCAAGAAAAACTGTATTTTTCCAACGCTGGTCGGCCGACCAGCGTTGGAGAAAACTGGCTTTTAAAAGAAAACTGCTCCTAATTTTTTATATTTAGTCATTCCGCATTTTTTTTGCAGTTGATTACACACCTGTGAAGGGGTACAAGCCTGCTAGACTGATTCTCTGAACTTACAATTCCCCAAAGTCTATAAATTGCTCCGTTTCATCTTAAGTGGAGTCAGGGAACCAGACTACAAGAACATAATTGGTTTTCTTGGTTTTTCCAGCATCTACAACCCCAAAACGTGAAACAAGTCAGTTAAACAATATTTGCTATAACATACTAATCCTCCAAATCCATTTATTTCTGAAAATTGCAGCAAAAGCAAATGATGTATATTCCCTTTAAAGGGAAGATACAACATTTGCGAACATCAAAAAACACGAATGATCAAATTATCACGAAATACCTTACTGGATTGTTAGGAAATGACAGTTTTTTGACATTTCCAAGAAAAAAATATTTTTCCAGTGTTGGAGAAAACGGACTTTTTTGAAAAAGTGCTCGTTATTTGTCATATTTAGTTATTCCACATTTTCTTAGCGATTGTAATACGCACCTGTGAAGGGGTAAAAGCCTGCTAGACTGATTATCTGTCCTTACAATTCTCCTTTAGTCTGTAAATTGCTCCGTTGCATCTTACGTGGGATCGGGAACCAGACTACAAGAACATGAATGGTTTTCTTGGTTTTTGAGCCTCTACAAGCCCAACAATGAAACAAGTCAGTGTAACGATAATTTTCTATAACCTACTAATCTTCCAAATCCATTTATTTATGAAAATTGCGGCAAAAGCAAATGTTGTACATTCCCTTAACCCTAACCCATACCCTAATCTCAACTTTCCCTCACTGGCTGGCAAATTCAGCAAAGCCATTCCAGTCATGCCAGTGGTCAAATCAATCAGTTGACTGTTTTCCAAGGTTAAGAGCTCTCTGTTTAGAGCAGAACTGACTACATGTGACTGGTTATGAAACTTGATGCTTTGACTGAAGGAGATACGCCAGCTGTACTTACCAGTCACCTGCTTTTGTCGATGGAATTTGACTAGTAACATTGGTTACAGGAAATATGATCTGACTGTTGGTGACTAGCCTAGGCATGGCAAGGGAGCAGGATTTATTTTTTTAACTGTCTGTGACTGTTCAGACAGCAGGAGGGCTAAGTTTCCATAACCCTAATAGACTTGTGCAGGAGTTGGATAATAATGTCCCACACCGTCAATTGGTATCCAAAATACACCTTGGGCCTCCTTTGGTTAATGATTAGAAATGCACAAGCCGTGCAAGCCTTTAGTTATGGATTCCGTGCACAAGTACCCCCTCAATGGTTGCAAAGAGAGAGTTGGGGGAGACCACTGGAGGGGCATTCAGTTGAATGGGCGCGCGCAAGCGTTGACACGACAAACAAGCTCGCACGGTTGCTATAATTCGTCAGTTCAGTGCGTGACATCGCGTAGCTCCAATCAGCTGAACGAGAACGTGTTCCGGACGCTGATTTCGGGCGCAATTCAAAACCTGACTCGGCAACTTTTGAATTGAAATCGGGATCCTAGCATATTATTTTTCTCGGAATATACAGCATTCACTGAGCTAAAAATTTGTCAGGTTAGTTGTTAACAGGCATTTCCTCGTTTTTTACTTCTCATGAATACCATTACAGATTGAAAAACACTGTACAAAGTCTTGCGTGGTTTGGAATTTCCTCATATTTTCTAAATTCACAGTTGCATGCATGTGTTAAGCATGTGAAAAAACCCATAATGATATTTCCGGGGGTAGGACCTAAAGGTCAGTCTTGGTGTGATTCGAACCCGGGCCACAAAAAGGAGAGCACCCATGCGCCAACCTGATTTCCCTGAATTTGAGATAGCTCTTGTTGTCCATATTTTCCCCTAACACACACGTGGATTCTTCTCTCCTCTGCAGTTCAGAATCGTCATTTGACCTTCCCACTCACGCTGGGGGCGTGGCTTGTCTTCGTCTACTTCTTCTGGAAGTTGGGGGACCCCTTCCCCATACTCAGTCGCAAACATGGTGAGATTTATTTTTCTATGTATTAATTATTGTTTTGAAAATATATCAGGGGTGCATTTCATGACCAGCAACCTGTTTGCAACGTCCAAGAAATTACCAAAAACGCTTTTACAGAGGTGCGAGCAAACGCAAAACCAAAAACTTGTTCTTCGTATGCATGCATTTCTCCAGAAGTAAACGCACACATTACGTAACTCTGTTGCATTTTATACTTTCAAAAGAAGGCCACTACAAAAAAAAGGTTACCATATTCTTTTCAGTTAAGGCCAAAAAAAAAAATATTCGGTCTCTGGTCAGACCAAAGTCCCGGAATTGACGCGGCCACGCGGCTTTTTTTTTTTTTTTTTAAGCTTGGATTGTACAGACAAGGTGGGTACTATTTTGCTTTTTTGGTGTCGTCATGTACATTGGTGTCCTCCATAATTTGCCTTGGTGCTTTCGATCGTTTGCCTTGGTACAATTTCCCATTCCTTGGTGCTCTTTGGTAAAAAAAATTGAGGAGGTGCGGAAATAGAGGGCACTGTTGGAGCTACCGCGGAACATTTTGAAAAAAAAAAAGATTGACGCGCATGCTTAAAATCGACGCGCGCGCTGACCAGAGACCGACTTATTTTTTTTTTTTGGCCTAATGTTAGGTTTTTTTTATATACATGTTGCAGGGGAAACTCAACTTAAAATGTCTGATTATTGTTCAGCCATCTTGACCAGTGGTGAACCAATCCTCATCTTCTTGTTTCGTCAGAAACAAACAAAAGGCACAAAAAATGCTCAACCAAAGACGAAACCCTGAACATTAGACATGAAAGTGAGGCATAAAATGGTGTCAAAATGAAAATACTTTTGATGGGAGCCTTTGGGAAGATTTGCAGCAGAACTGTATGTACAGTATACTGAGCATTGGTGGCGGTACATGTATATGGCTATAATTAAAGAGGTTGTGGAATGCTCGAAGACATTTCCGTCATTTTTCGGGTGTATGTAGCCTAAGGTGTGATGAAATAAAAACAACTATTGTTTCTGTCATAAAATGAGTACAAAAGGTACTTTTGAGAGCTGTTTTTCAAGTCCTGTCATGCCTGTTTCGACCCGAACGTGCAATTTGTGTAAAAGTCGTCGTTGCGGGCAGCAAACAAAACACAGTAAATCGTGACGTAATGAACAGGACTCCCGATGCAGAGTAGCATAAACGAGTCCTGTTTATTACGTCATGATTTACTGTGTTTTGTTTGCTGCCCGCAACGACGACTTTTACACAAATTGCACGTTCGGGTCGAAACAGGACCTGAAAAATAGCTCTCAAAAGTACCCTTTGTACTCGTTTCATGACAGAACAATAGTCGGTTTTATTTCATCACACCTTAGGCTACATATACCCGAAAAATGACGGAAATGTCTTCGAGCATTCCACAACCTCTTTAACAACTGCTATATGGAACGATCATGTTAAGGACCCAATCCATAGGGATATTCTACTGTAATAATGGTTTGTGTTTTGTTTGCAGGTATATTCTCCATGGAGCAGGTTATGAGTCGTATTGGGGTCATTGGCGTTACAATCATCGCTGTTCTGTCTGGGTTTGGTGCCGTCAACTGTCCATACACCTACATGGCGTATTTTGTTCGGTAAGTGACTCCACTGGCGTAAGTTTGTGCCGACTAGGGGGGGGGGATGATGAAATTAACAAAGTCAATAGTCCAGAAGGTATAATGCGTAACCTGTGCGAAAAATGAAACACATATGGGCAATTCCACGGGGAAAGATTTCCATATACGAAGTTCACTCAACACCCTGTGTACAAACCCTATGAGATTGGACTGAAAAAATGTATTTTCTCACTGCTCAAATTGACTTTGAAGACATGAAATTGCTATTTGGGGGCTTGTTAGTCAATACAGAGGAAAAGTAGTGAACTTCGTATTCGGAAATCTTTCCATTCCACGGTTACTCACGTTACATTTTTGATGTACTTTTGAGTTTCCTTGGGCTGTAATTGAAAAGGTTTAATAACTGTTACCCCCATGGTAGATAGAGTAGACGTAGACCTACCTAAGCACCAAAGATGACATCCAGAAAAATGTGTTATGTATGATAAACAAGACGCACAAAATCGGTTACTCACGTTACGAAAATGTAATGTGAGTAACCGTGGAATTGCCAATATTATTATATTATAACTTGGCCCAGCAACTGTTATATTGCCCACTCTCACTAGCAGCACCGTCCTATGTCTGCCCTTGCAGATGATCGACTGAGAGCATGGTGCAGGTCATGACTTTGACAAGGTCTAGAGCCGTTTAGAAAACTTTGCCAAATTATGATGATTTGTTTGTATTGTTTGACAGTGACGTGAGTGATGCAGACATTCAGGCCCACGATAGGAAGCTGATGCAAGTCATGGATATGATACTGACCAAGAAAAAGAGGTAACAAAATGACAAGTGCACCAATTCAAGCAATGCACAATACAGGGGCCAATTTTACCAAACCAGTCTTATCTTACGACTCATCTTAAGGCTTACGAGGAGTCCCCGCTCCAAGATGGATCTTAGCTAAGATGCGTCCTAAGACCGATGTCACTAAACACATCACAAGCAAGATGCATCCAAATTGCCAATTTGGCGGCTGTATCATGCTCGTTTTTAGCGCTTGATGAAACAGTCGTTGAAAGGAAATGCGCAAAATCTATTTTCCCACGCTCGTGCATAAAACAATTTCTTTGCTCATTAAATTACACACATGGGCCTACAGTACACTAGACACCTTTTTATTCATACCCGTATAACTCAAGGACTAGCCTCCCAGCTCATCTCTCTATTTCGAGAACTAGCAATATTTATTTATTTAGCATTATTTATTTATTCAGCATTATGAACTGGACTCCATTGCTGAGCAGCCATTTTATTTCACCTACGGTACATGTAGCATCTTGCTGTGCACTGCATAGCGTACACACTGTTATTCCCATGCCAGTGTTGTAGTCCAGACCAGCACAAGACCATTCACAAGACCAGCCACAAGTAACAGGGCACTAACGATGACAAAGGAATGCCGTTGTTGCAGTTCATTTGAACAGCTTGTGACTTGAATTGAGCCTGGATGTCTTGTGTTGGTCTTGTGATGATCTTGTGTTGGTCTTGTGATGGTCTTGTGATGATCTTGTGTTGGTCTTGTGATGGTCTTGTGAAGGTCTTGTTGTGGTCTTGTGATGGTCTTGTGATGGTCTTGCAGGGTCTCGACTACAACACTGTCCCATGCCACGCGGTGTGACACGTGTAGCTTTTGGGTGAACTATTATGGCAAATGCGTTGCTTCAGTCACTGCATCCTTACTACCCATGCACGTCAGA
The DNA here is from genome assembly GCA_029964075.1 of Patiria pectinifera. Classification (NCBI taxonomy): domain Eukaryota; kingdom Metazoa; phylum Echinodermata; class Asteroidea; order Valvatida; family Asterinidae; genus Patiria; species Patiria pectinifera. The sequence goes on from CM057150.1 coordinate 5,631,701, forward strand.
TAGAGAGATCAGTGGTCTCCCAGACTACACTAATTTGTTTGTGTTATGCACACCTGTTTTCAGTGTATATATTTGTCACTGTACAGGATACTACTAATTGAGAGGGACCAGCTGCAGCAGGCATCCTCCAACCGTAAGCAGGCATCAGGAATCTGGGGGATGCTGAAGAGTGTAGCCACATCGTCTGGAGGGGCCAGTATCCTTTCCAGCTTGAGTAAAACCCTGAACTCTTGAACACTGTCATAGTCAATTCCATCACGAGGTTGGTCGTAAGCAAATCACAAGTCTGGTCACCAGTTGCAGGTGTTGAGCATTTACTTAGGAATGCCTTCAGTGCATGGGTTTGCATTGGAATTAATTCGGGCGATTCACAATGCTGTGCGCCACCAAGAGTTTGCCATGGAGAGTCTATTTTTCAAGTTTACCTGTACGGTCGACACAACATGAACAATTTGAATGAGTGTCAGTAGACAACTTGAGCTAATTTGTTATAGATTTGGGCATAGCGTTCTCCTGCCTTACAAAAAACACCATATTGATAAAAAGAAAACAAAAGGGTAAACAGATACTCGAATCATACGTTTACGAAACTACAGACCGGAAAAAAAACGAACAATTTCAAATGTCCCACGCTGCCAAATTGTTGACCATTTCCCACAATGCACTGGGAAAAACGAACTCTCCGTGGCAAACTCTTGGTGGCGCACTGCATTGTGAATAGCCCGAATTTTGTAAAGAGTTACCGCAAGTAATTGTTCAAAGTTTTTGCCAGAAATTCAATTTAGTCGTTTTTGAAAGACAGCACGGAGATATTTTGTGGATTCCTTAGCTTGGGTTTTCTTGCCAGATCTGGGTCAACTCCAGCAAGAGGTCGCGGGATATGAAGAACTGAGCAGACAGCTGTTCCTGGAGTTGGTTGACCTCAACAGCACAAAGGTATTCGTCCGACACATGATGACTGAGGGCACTATTTGCTATTTTTGTTTCAAGCCAATGTGGGCACTTAACCTGGCTGAACATTTCTTTTGAAACATCTCCCTGGAAGTTTAATTATGAATTAGCAGTCTTATGGATGCCACAAAATATGTTTAAAAAAAAATCAAGTTTTCATCAGGGATACTGATTCGAACCAGCCAACAGATCCTGTTAGCTCGGTGGTCGAGTGGTAAGACATCTGCACTAGAAAGCAGGAGGTCGTGGGTTCGAGTCCCACCCGAGTGATTTTTTTCCAACTTTCACTCGAGAGGTAACACATTGAGTTTACAGTGTTTATACGTCGGTGAAGGGCAAAACCTCATTTGATGGAGACATTTTTTGTTTACCCTCAATTGTTACCATTGTAAAAAAAAACCTCATAATCATAATTACAAAACTCATTGTTCGATTGAGCTACAAGTTTTCATATTTACTCAGCATGAAAGTCCCTACCAGCACACCATTTTTTGTTTTCATTTTTGAGATGAGAAGGGGGGGGGTCCAACATCCACCCCTCTCTTTTGAAAATGTAAACATAGGGCTTGATTCCCTTGTATTGCATTTTTGTTTCTCATCAATTTAGTTTTTCCCTTCACCGACGTATATACACACTATACATCAGTGTGTTACATCCCGATTGAAAGTTGGAAAAATCACTCTGGTGGGAGTAGACTCGAACCCACGACCTCCTGCTTTCTAGTACAGATGTCTTACCACTCGACCACCGAGCTAACGGGATCGGTTAGCTGGTTCGAATACAGTGTTTATATACATCGGTGAAGGGCAAAACCTAATTTGATTTAAATCACCCCGACGCAAAATTCCATCTTATGAATAATCTTTGTTTCTCTTAGGAAGGGATAATCCCACCCTCTTGAACTTCAACCCTCCAAGGTTTTTCAAATCTACCTTGAGGCTGTTGGGAGTTTTCGCAGCAATAATGATTACTTTACACAGGGCTTGATATCCCTTGAATTTAGCAGAACAAAGAATCTGTCCACCATTTTGTGAATGCATGTAAACAAGTGAGGGTTTTGCGGTAGCACCATGTGAAAGAATCTCTTTTGAGAAGATGTGTGGTTCTGAAAAGAACCCGTCGGTGTGAAACTTGACGCTCCAATCAGTATGCTCTGATGGTCTTCATATTACATTTTATTTTTCCCGAAGACGATTAACCCTAACCCACCTCACTCCTCCAAAATCCTCCTGGCGGTTTTGGAGGATTCTAGAGGATTGAGGATGAATGGTGATTGAATCAAATGAGGATTCTGGAGGATTGAGGATGAATGGTGATTGAAGCACATGAGGATTTTGGAGGATTGAGGATGAATGGTGAATGAAGCACAAGAGGATTTTGGAGGATTGACGATGAATGCATTTTGAGGCAGGACTGTCTGATGATTTTGAAGGATTTGGCGTTGGTTATCCTTCATTTAAACACGAGTGCAAAGTTTTGGGATGAGGAGGATTTTGGAGGATTGAGGATGAATGCATTTTGAGGCAGGACTGTCTGACAATTTTGAAAAATTTAGGCGGAGTTGAAAAATTTTGGAGGATTTTGGAGGATTGAGGATGGTTGTAAGCAACAAGGGCCTAGGGGGTTAGGGTTAAGCAACCAGTTCAAAACCACACATCTCCTGAAAAGAGATTCTTCCAGATGGTGTTAACGCAAAATCTTACAAGTTAGCACTACCGCCATGCAAAGTTACAGATCTTATTTTGCATACATGTACATGTAGTTGAGGATTTCTAAAGTTTTTTTGAAGTTTCTTAGCAAACAAGCCAGGGAAGTTAGAGTGACAGTACACTTTCCTACATTGTCTTTGTTGCCTCTAGGAAAGAATCGAGTACTCCAAAACTCTCAAGGGGAAATACTTCAACATCATGGGCTACGTCTTCTCCATGTACTGCCTCTGGAAGATTGTCATCTGCACCGTCAATATCATCTTTGATCGAGTGGGCAAGACGGATCCGGTGACGAAAGGCGTGGAGATCGCCGTCCATTGGTTGGGCATTGAGTTTGATGTGAGTCATTGCATTTACTTTTAGATGGTCGGACATTTGTATTTTTATGAGTAGAGGCCGGGGGGAGGGGGGGGGAGAGAGAGATTCCTATCCTCAGTTTTGTCTCTGGTTTTGGCTTGGAGAGATTTTGAAAAAACTGACTTGAGGAAAGCCATTTCATTTCAGATCAGTGCTCTTCCACATGAACATTAACACATCAGCAATTGCGTTATATGTTTTTACATTTTATTTATTCCTTGTGGAATTCATAAAACCAAACAGTCAAGATTTAAGTCGGGTGGTGGGTGCAAATTGGGTAATTTTTGTTGTTGTTTAATGGGGCCCTGATTCTTATTGGTTAATTAAAGATAGGGGGGTACAGTGGCGTAGCCAGGATTTTTTTAATGGGGGGGGCAGCATCATTTTATGGGGGGACACCAAGGGCAGATGCACACTAACAAATTGTGCCTAAAAAGTTCAAGGGGCCCATAGCCAGTTGCTGCAAGTTCAAAGGGGGAGGGGGTTAGACCTTGTTTGATGCTAGGGGGCGCTCTTTCCCCATTTTCTTGTCTCTTCATTTATAATTATTTCAAAAGTCCATAGGGTGAAGGGAATTAGCATCAACTTGAAAACTGTATGTCTACATTCCCCTTTTAGTTGATTTACATGTACTTTTTTAAAAACAAAAGTCACTTATCTGAGGAGCAAATTTTGGTGGTTTTTTTTTTTTGGGGGGGGCATAGGGGGATTTAAGAGACCTGAAATTAGGCCCTGAAGTATAGTCTAGCTGTAGGCAATGCACTAAGCTTTCTGTTTGTATATTGCATGTGAATAAAGGCTACATTTAGTGTATTTACAAAATCTTTATCGTGTCACCAAGAGGCTATTAGACATTTGACATATTTTTAATTTCTGTTAATTCTCTAGATTATGTTTGACTGAGTTTTTAATATCTCCTTCCCAGGTAACATTCTGGTCACAACACGTGTCATTTATTCTGGTTGGTATCATTATCGTCACGTCGATCCGAGGTCTGCTTATAAAACTCACAAAGGTAAGGTTAATTCATATTCAAGGGTAAAATTCATATGTTTATAACTTAATATGTCAAGAAGAACATCCATTGTCAGTTTGATTTAAAACTCAATATTTTTAGTTCATTAAAGAGAAATTTTCTTTTGTAGCTGCTGTGCTTGATTTCTGTGCAATTTTATTGAAATTTTAAATCAGGCATGCAACTTCTCCTCGGATCAGCTGATTTCCTCGTTTTTTTTAACTTCACACTTATGCCATTCACAATTGAAAAACACTGTACAAAGTCTTGTAAAGATTGGAGTTGCCTCGTTCTTTGCTCCTTACAAGTTGCATGCCTGTTAAAGGGAATATACATCATTTGCTTTTGCTGTAATTTTCAGAAATGGATGGAATTGGGGGGTTGGAAATATACAGCAAATATAATTACGCTGACTTTTTTGAGGTTTTGGGTTCGAAAATGCTATAAAAACCAAGAAAAACAATCATTTTCCTGTAGTCTGGTTCCCTGACTCCATATAAGAAGACAGAGCAGTTTACATACATTGGGGAATTGTATAAGAAGACAGAGCAGTTTACATACATTGGGGAATTGTAAGGTCAGGGAACCAGTCTAGCTAGCTTGTACCCGTTCATAGGTGTGTAATCGATTGCAAACAAGTGCGATGGTCAATTGGGGCCAGTATTTGAAAAAAAGCCAGTTTTTTCCAACGCTGGTCGGCCGATCAGCGTTGGAAATTGATACAAAAATACCACTTTTCTTGAAAATGACAGTATACCAGGTGCCATGATTTTACAGGATGCTTTACACTGTCATTCACTAACAGTCCAGCAAGCTATTTCAAAATAATTTGGTACAGGTAGTTTTATTCTTTGATGTTTGCAAATGTTGTATTTTCCCTTTAAATGTACAAGTAATAATCATGTAGCATAGAGCTAGCTGGCAGGTATGGGTTCCCACACTCTACATGTCAACTTGATTTCTTTGCATCTTGCAGTTCTTTTACACCATGTCCAGTAGCAAGTCTTCCAATGTCATCGTTCTTCTGCTTGCCCAAACCATGGTAAGTACACTGTAAGCTTGAAAAGAAAATCCCTTGAACGAGCAAAGATCATTTAGGGTAGGTTTCAACAGAACGCATAGCAGAGTGTCTTTGTTTTTTTACTGCATTCGAATGAAAATGGGTGAACAAATATTCTTCACACTTGTGAGTCTTCTAGCAAAATGAAACGGAACTGGGCAGAGGTTGAAATGAGGGTTCGCAGGTATTAGGAAAGACAATAAAATTCTCCTTGCAATACTGTTTGTTGCACTTCAATGGGACATTCCGTTGACGAGTTATGGCTTCAGATTTATCAGCATGTCAAAAAGTAAAACACCGGGAAAAAGGTCTTTGAAGTTTCCAATTTTGTATTTGTGAAACTGAAAGATGCCAATTGGTTTGCCTTAAAAACTTTAATTCCACAATTTTTAATACTGTATCTTTAAAATATGTGCAGTGACATATCAAAGATTGCAAATATTAACAAATCTGAAAATCAAACAAAAATTCCCACCATTTGGTTTTTCGCATTTTTCTCCAATATGGCCTGTGCCTATTTCTGTCTAATTTTGGCAGAACGCTGCACATTTATGCCAATGTTTCAATCAGGCGGCCATTTTATTTTTTTGGTTTATGTAAGAGGTGACTAGACTTCGAACAGTGACTGTGCCTCTGGTGCAAATGGATGCCTTGGTTTGATGCAGGGTTGTCCGGCTTCTTATGTGATGACCATACACGAGTATTACTTGGGAGTCACTCTACTTAAGACAGCCCGCGCCTTTCTTCTAATAGCAATCTTCTCAATAATTACCTCTGTTGTATTAATGTTCTTCTCAATCCAAATGAGAAGGGCTGCCAAATAATGAACTCCAAAATTTTTAATACTGTATCTTTAAAATACGTGCAGCGACATATCAAAGATTGCAAATATTAACAAATCTGAAAATCAAACAAAAATTGCCACCATCTGGTTTTTCGCATTTTTCTCCAATATGGCCTGTGCCCATTTCCGTCTAATTTTGGCAGAACGCCGCACATTTATGCCAATGTTTCAATCAGGCGGCCGTTTTATTTTCTTGGATAAATGCTGATTTGGTAACAGTCCTGAATCCTTTATTTATTTCCTTATGGCAGGGCATGTATTTTGTGTCGTCGGTGCTCCTCATGCGCATGAACATGCCGCCCCAGTATCGCATGATCATCACAGAGGTCCTCGGGGATCTGCAGTTCAACTTCTACCATCGTTGGTTTGACGTCATCTTCCTGATCAGCGCGCTGTCCAGCATCGCGTTCCACTATCTGGCTCACAAGCAGACAGGGGAGAAACCCGTGTACACGTGATGTACAGAGAAACTTAAACACAGTGTTGTACAGAGTGAGTCAAACAAAAACGAAACTCAAATGTTGGGACCATTGTTTTAGGGAAGTTCTGCATGTAGCACTTACAAAATCTAGGATATGAAAGCCCAATTCATAAGCTTTCATTTAGTACAAGAATCATTCAAATCACTCATGTACTTTTTAAGTTACGGAGTTTTAAACACAGCCACTGTTTTAAGGTTCTGTTAACAGATCACAAAAATTCAGTGTTTTTTTCAGAAAAACGAAAAGAAATCACAGTAGGGATGTGCTTTGTTTTCGTTTTGCTGAAAGAACGCGCACCTTTTTTGTGATCCGTGGACAGAACCTTAAAACGGTGGTGGTGTTTAAAATTCCGTAACTTGAATAGTACATAAGTGATTTGAATGATTCTTGTACTAAAAGAAAGCTTATGAACTGGGCTTTCGATCCTATATTTTGAAAGTGCTACATGCAGAACTTCAATAAAACAATGGTTCCAACATTTGGGTTTTTTTTTTTTTTTACTCGCCCTGTAAGCTAAAAATGAAGTTTAGAAACAGCTGGTATATTGCTGTTCTTCTTTAACCCTAGCTCCCTGCTTAGTTTAACTCTTTCAGTGCCCGCGAAATTTGAAAAATTAACCCTAAAGTGCCCAGCTTCAAGAGTTTTTGTTAATTGTACAAAATTTTGTAAAAAAAATTAATAAATAAGTTTTACTCACTACATTTGTTGTTGTTGCTCTCTGGTATATCCTTAGTCTATTGGAAAGTCAATAGTAGTCACATACATGGTGATACACCCTGAAACACTGTCCTGCACACAGGGGAATTCCGCGCTATTTGCAGAAAATACGAGTTTTAGTGCCGCGCCCTCTCGCAAGAACTCAAATAAAAAAATAAATACAGGTTGTACATGCATGAAAAATGGTACCATTAGAAAGAGCGAGAGCGCCCCCGTTTGATAACATGTCTACTCTACCTCGTACATGTATGAGGTTTGGCGATTTTAAGCACGAACATTACCTCGTACATGTACGAGGTTGGCACTGAAAGAGTTAACTAAGTTGAAGACCGTGTCTGTCAAAATCCATCACTCGCTCTGCTTCACATAATGCTTCAGGATCAAATCCATGGAAATCCACCATTTGGATTTTGATGGACTGGGTACACCTGGCTTATCTGCCAAAATCCCTCCGAATTGGCTGTTGGATTTTGATGGAGTTGGTCAGGTTAGGGTTACACTTTGATAAACGTGCAAATATTTCACTTTTTTTTTCCAAATAGATTTATCACGTTTTGGAAGTAAACTCTTGGCATTCAAGGTATGTGTGGTGGATCACAAGTCCTAGCCTTGTTTGCAGACTGGATTTGGTTTTATGACCCTAATGCAGACAATCCCTGATAAAGTGCACCGCACTTAAGCTAAATGTGCGCATGAGGTATCGTTGAAATTTCTTGGGTCCCAGCGCCAAACTCCCCCCGACTGGATATGATTCACCTGGTTGATACTACCTTCTCCCTCTGTGGTGGCGTGACTGCTCTTGCCAAGGATTGAGACTAGCTGCATTCAGGAACAAAAAAAATGGAAATCCAGACTTGGAGCAAGACTACACTTGTCCATCACAAGTACATGCTTACGTCACGCACGCATACAAATGCACACACAATTCTGCTCAGAATTTCTATAGCAGAAATGCAAAATTCCCAAGAGATCCATTGCAGCCTGTTGGCGTGTGTTAAAGGGGCCCGCCTCGTGCGACTCGCTGAAACGTCGCACCGCTAAGGATTGAAATGTGGATTTACTTGTGACTAGGCTCATGATGTACTTGTGGTCCATCACAAATGTTTCACCTACAACACCAGAGAAATTAAGTCAATCAGCATTCATTGCTGGTCCACAAAATGGTGAACATTCAAAATAACTCCGAGTTTATACCTCTGGTTCTTTTCAGAACCATTCTCTTAGTTGAGAAATTATGCGCACATGGTGTTTCCGCAAACTTTTCATCATTTAAAATAACTCTTTTAAACATGAAACATCTCTGTGCCACATTCTTTTGGTTATTGACAGTATTGCATGCTTTTAAAAATGGAAAACATTGTATATTTATAGCTTTGTTTAGCGTACGTACAATCTGCACAGTTTTGTTTCATTTCCCACATTTGTTGTTTCATCATGGGAAGTTACTACTTCGAGATGGGTACAAAGTGTACATTTTTCCTGTCCCTGTTATAATTACCTCTGAAACTTTTGTAATTTGCCATTCAAGTGCATCCAGATTTTAGATTTTACCCGGATTATTTAATAAGCACATTTGGCACTGTGACTGGCCTATGAAAAAGTTAAGGGCCTACAAAAATACCACAGTGTGTCCTGGCTTGCGCAGTACTGCTTAGCATCAACACGACATTGGTGCTGGTGCTTAGGGCGGAGTACTCTCTAAATTCCATAGAGTGAAATTAGGGACTTGACGTTTAAGAGTGAAAATCACTCTCATTTTCGATTGAAAAATTCGATTTTCGAAGCTCGAGTGAAAACTCCATCTTTACGATTGAAGAAATTTCACTCTAAAACGTCTAGTCCCTAGTTTCCGACCGTGTGAGTGAATCACTCGAATGGAGTGAATTTTCATTCTTTGGAATTTAGAGAGTAGGGCGTACAGAACTCTGGTGCCTAGGGCCTATGGAATACTTATCTGGCCCTGGGAATAGGGACGGAATAGGGACCTCAATTGTTTTAGAATGACCCCCATGCCAAAAGGTGATCGCTGCTTATTGATAAAAAACATAAAGTTTATTTTGTCAGTAGTTTACAAAACTCCTGGATCAACCAGAGTTCATGTTTGAGGAAAAGACCTATGTACATGTATGTGTTCTGAGATTCCATGACAATTTAGACCTAAAAATATTGTTTCTACTCTAATGGAAAACAAAAATAACCTCAAATGATGTTCTGAATGGACCGATCCAGTAAGCCCCGCCCCATGGTATTCTGACCAATCACAGCCGTGATTTATGTTCGAAATGCGTGCACAAAAGTCTGACATGCGTGCACGCGCGTATGATGCGCGCGGCAGGAAAATGCAGGGTGGCATTGTAGAGGAGCATGTGTTAATTTGCCCACGTGCGCAGTGGGAGGGGCTTACTGGATCGGTCCATTAGGGTTCATTGCTTAAAGGCTTTTGGTCAACTAACCCCTGGGCTTGAACACCTCAGCTTTCTCCCCCCCCCCCCCCCTTCAAAACTCCTGGGGTCACTACTGATAGACTGGTCTTGTCTTATACGACAGCATTCTTCACAGTCTATGTTACACTGCAAGACTAACAAGAATAAAAGAATGGGTTTATCAGCAGTGGGCCCTTTACATGCCTTCTCTGCGAGAAACTTAACATGTTATTCCAGGAACTCTTCTTGTGGTTTTTGTAACTTGTAACTAGGCTTACTTTTAAGCTTGTAAGAATACTCGACATACTTGAAATTGACCTTTTTTTTCTTGTCACGTTGGCAACCTCTCCATAAGTAATCAGGGGTCAGCGTACTTTCCAACCATGGAGTAGGATTTTGATGCCAACTTGATCTTCCTTGGCCTGATGATTCCCTTACAGCAAAACTCTCAAAAGTAGACTACAGCGTTGATACCACTTGTTTCTTCAAGCTGCTCGGTTCACAGCTTAGTGAGAAATGATATTGACAACTTCTGCCTTAATAATCATACTCTCCAACCTAGCTGTCGGTAAAATGAAAGTCTAGTACATGGTTGTACTCCCCGACTGGCAAACCACTGGTTTTGTCAGTCCTCTTCGCCTTTGAGGATATTCCGGATTACAGTGCCAGGTATGAAGTAAATACCTCGCTCGAATAAAATGGCAACTCACACAAGGCTTCGCGCCTCGAGTGCCTCGAGTTACTTTCCTCATCTTCCACCGTAACGGCCTGCGTTTGATTCCTGTCTGGACCACATGTGGATAGGGTTTTTAGTCCCTACCTGGTTCCGTGGATTTTCCCAGAATATTCTTCTGGGGTTTTCCTCCCACCTCTAACACTGTTTATTTTCAATATCTTCTCTCTATAGGTTTCTTCTTTTTGAGGTACAGTGCCTCAAGACAAATGTGAGGAAACCTAGGTTTCATTACCAGACAGAAATAAACTAAATAAAAATATATAAGTTGCTTGAGAGCCTTCATCTTTCTGCAAGACATTTTCTTCATCAAAATCTGACAATGCTGCTTTGAGATGTAAGAGTGTTTCCCCCATTCTACTTGGTCTTCACAAGGGCTTCAAGTTATTTGTTCAGACACTTACTTGTTTTTCACCGCTTTCTCATTCTCCCATTTGTACACTTACGCTTGGGATATTTCTAACCCTTTTCCAGTATTAAGCTAAGAATACTTTCATGTGAAATGCTTTCGCCTTGTAATATTGGTGATTGCTTCTAGTGGAAGCTGTTTGTCCAGGACCATTTGGTGTCCATGACATCCTTTCCCCATCAGGATGGAGATTGCCCTTCGTCTTTTGCTGTTGTCCAAACCACTCGTCTGGTGAAGAGAACAGAAGCAGATTCCCTGTCACAAAAGATCATCAGTTAACCCTCCATCTGCAAATTTCCTCCACTGTCATCCCTATATGAGAGGGGGAATAACTTATTTTTTTCCTCATACGCTCTTGTATGAAAAACCTCACTTCTTGAGGACAGACGGCAGGTTCCCTGTCACTACCATTCTCAGTGGTCATCAGTTAACCCTCCACCTGCAAATCTCCTTCATTATCCTTGAAAGAGAAGGGGAATAACTTATTTCCTCATACGCTCTTGTAACACCTCACTCTAGTGGTCAGAGAGCAGGTTCCCTGTTGCTACCACCCTCAGTGGTCTTCGGTCTGCTAATCTCCTCCACGTGTTAGGAACTCTTGGGGCGTCTTTCCCTTCTCTCCCCACATGGTGCATCTTGCGAAAAGAGTGTCTTTGGTTTATGTGAGAGGGGAGTCCGAACAGTGACTGTGCCTCTGGTGCGAATAGATGCCTTGGTTTGAGGCAGGGTTGTCCGGCTTCTTCAGTGATGACCATACACAAGTATTATTGGGAGTCACTGTACTTGAGACAGCCCGCGCCTTCCTTCTAATAACAATCTTCTCAATAATTACCTCTGTTGTATTAATGTTCTTCTCAATCCAAATGAGAAGGGCTGCCAAATGGAGAGCTTGCGAGTTAAATTGGGACTGGAAGCTCAGGTGATGAACTTGCAGGGACTTTACCTTGCAGATGCTTGTGATGAAATCGACTATATCCCTGCAGGGTTTGGCTACCAGTGCCTATAGGAAGACTGGTCCAGGCACCCGTCAAGCTACTCATACCTTCTTCAGCAGTACCATGATGATTGCAAATCAAGTTGGTCTGTGGGAATGAGGTTTATTAACAAAGTGTGTCGATTGAGAACCATTAGGTTGATCTTACCAGCTGTTGCAGCACCTCTCTTTGTCAATTTCTCTAGGAGACTTCTGGAGACGTGCCAGGAACAATGGGGCTTCTTTCCCTTCTCCCCCTCGTGGTGCATCTTGCGAAACGGAGTGTCTTTGGCTTATGTGACAGGTGACATCCAATGAAGACTTGCACATTCTGTGTCACATATCTGAAACTGTCTGAATAGTGGTTTTGCATTTTTGCACTAGACTGCCAGGCTGCAGTTGTACGAGCTGACCTTACTTGAGTCATACCGTGGTCATATCAAGTTGTGCCTTTCTGATCTGGATGGTCTTAAAACAACACTTGCCCAGTGTGAAGCATGTAACGGACTATGTAAGAAACAAACTAACCTCCACCTGCCGACCTCTGACCTCACCGTTCTGTTTCTTACAAACTATGCTGTTGGGTCAATCCTGTTGGTTTCCGCTTACACCCAGTGTTGTATGGACGTGCTTCAGGGATGTCCATTTACGAGTCCGGATCAAGAAACATTGGGTGAACAATAACAAAGGAATGCCTTTGTCAATTTGAATAGCTTGCGAGTTGAATTGGGACTGGAAGAGACTGGTGATGAACTTGCAGGGACTTACATTGTAGGTTGCAGATACTTGTGATGAAATCGACTACATCCCTGCAGGGTTTGGCTACCAGTGCCTATTGGAAGACTGGTCCAGGCACCCGTCAAGCTACTCATACCTTCTTCAACAGTACCATGATGATTGCAACTCAAGTTGGTCTTTGGGGATGAGGTTTATTAACAAAGTGTATCGATTGAGAACCATTAGGTTGATCTTACCAGCTGTTGCAGCACCTCTCTTTGTCAATTTCTCTAGGAGACTTCTGGAGACGTGCCAGGAGCAATGGGGCTTCTTTCCCTTCTCCCCTTTGTGGTGCATCTTGCGAAACAGAGTGTCTTTGGCTTATGTGACAGGTGACATCCAATGAAGACTTGCACATTCTGTGTCAAATATCTGAAACTGTCTGAACGGTGGTTTTGCATTTTTGCACTAGACCGCGAGGCTGCAGTTGTACGAGCTGACCTTACTCGATTCATACCGTGGTCATATCAAGTTGTGCCTTTTTGATCTGGATGGTCTTAAAACAACACTTGCCCAGTGTGAAGCATGTAATGGACTATGTCAGAAACAAACTAACCTCCACCTGCCGACCTCTGACCTCACAGTTCTGTTTCTTACAAACTATGCTGTTGGGTCAATTCTGTTGGTTTTCGCTTACACCCAGTGTTGTATGGACGTGCTTCAGGGATGTCCGTTCACGAGTCCGGATCAAGAAACAGTGGGTGAACAATAACAAAGAAATGCCTTTGTCAATTTGAATAGCTTGCGAGTTGAATTGGGACTGGAAGAGACTGGTGATGAACTTGCAGGGACTTACATTGTAGGTTGCAGATACTTGTGATGAAATCGACTACATCCCTGCAGGGTTTGGCTACCAGTGCCTATAGGAAGACTGGTCCAGGCACCCGTCAAGCTACTCATACCTTCTTCAACAGTACCATGATGATTTCAACTCAAGTTGGTCTTTGGGGATGAGGTTTATTAACAAAGTGTATCGATTGAGAACCATTAGGTTGATCTTACCAGCTGTTGCAGCACCTCTCTTTGTCAATTTCTCTAGGAGACTTCTGGAGACGTGCCAGGAACAATGGGGCTTCTTTCCCTTCTCCCCCTCGTGGTGCATCTTGCGAAACGGAGTGTCTTTGGCTTATGTGACAGGTGACATCCAATGAAGACTTGCACATTCTGTGGCACATATCTGAAACTGTCTGAATGGTGGTTTTGCATTTTTGCACTAGACTGCCAGGCTGCAGTTGTACGAGCTGACCTTACTCGAGTCATACCGTGGTCATATCAAGTTGTGCCTTTCTGATCTGGATGGTCTTAAAACAACACTTGCCCAGTGTGAAGCATGTAACGGACTATGTAAAAAACAAACTAACCTCCACCTGCCGACCTCTGACCTCACAGTTTTGTTTCTTACAAACTATGCTGTTTGGTCAATCCTGTTGGTTTCTGCTTACACCCAGTGTTGGATGGATGTGTTTCAGGGATGTCTGTTCACGAGTCCGGATCAAGAAACATTGGTTGAACAATAATAAAGGAATGCCTTTGTCTATTTGAATAGCTTGCTAGTTAAATTGGGACTGGAAGCTCAGGTAATGAACTTGCAGGAACTTATCTTGCAGATACTTGTGATGAAATCGACTACATCCCTGCAGGGTTTGGCTACCATTGCCTATAGGAAGACTGGTCCACGCACCCGCCAAGCTACTCTTACCTTCTTCAATAGAGTCAAGTAGCGTGACGATTGCAACTCAAGTCGGTCTTTGGGGATGAGGTTTATTAACAAATTGTATCGATTGAGAACCATTAGGTTGATCGTACCAGCTGTTGCAGCACCTTTCCTTGTCAATACCTCTAGGAGACTTCTGGAGACGTGTCAGGAACTCTGGGGGCGTCTTTCCCTTCTCCCCCTCGTGGTGCATCTTGCGTAACAGTGTCTTTGGTTTTTGTGAGATGTGACTTCGGATAAAGACTTGCACATTCTGTGTCACATATCTGAAACTGTCTGAATGGTGGTTTTGCATTTTTGCACCAGACCGCCAGGCTGCAGCTGTACGAGCTGACCTTACTTGAGTCATACCGTGGTCATATCAAGTTGTGCCTTTTTGATCTGGATGGTCTTAAAACAACACTTGCCCAGTGTGAAGCATGTAATGGACTATGTCAGAAACAAACTAACCTCCACCTGCCGACCTCTGACCTCACAGTTCTGTTTCTTACAAACTATGCTGTTGGGTCAATCCTGTTGGTTTCCTCTTACTCCCAGTGTTGTATGGACGTGCTATAGGGATGTCCGTTCACGAGTCGGGACCAAGAAACAGTGGGTGAACAATAACAAAGGAATGCCTTTGTCAATTTGAATAGCTTGCGAGTTGAATTGGGACTGGAAGAGAATGGTGATGAACTTGCAGGGACTTACATTGTAGGTTGCAGATATTTGTGATGAAATCGACTGCATCCCTGCAGGGTTTGGCTACCAGTGCCTATAGGAAGACTGGTCCAGGCACCCGTCAAGCTACTCATACCTTCTTCAACAGTACCATGATGATTTCAACTCAAGTTGGTCTTTGGGGATGAGGTTTATTAACAAAGTGTATCGATTGAGAACCATTGGGTTGATCTTACCAGCTGTTGCAGCACCTCTCTTTGTCAATTTCTCTAGGAGACTTCTGGAGACGTGCCAGGAGCAACGGGGCTTCTTTCCCTTCTCCCCCTCGTGGTGCATCTTGCGAAACGGAGTGTCTTTGGCTTATGTGTCAGGTGACATCCAATGAAGATTTGCACATTCTGTGTCACATATCTGAAACTGTCTGAATGGTGGTTTTGCATTTTTGCACTAGACTGCCAGGCTGCAGTTGTATGAGCTGACCGTACTCGAGTCATACCGTGGTCATATCAAGTTGTGCCTTTCTGATCTGGATGGTCTTAAAACAACACTTGCCCAGTGTGAAGCATGTAACGGACTATGTCAGAAACAAACTAACCTCCACCTGCCGACCTCTGACCTCACAGTTCTGTTTCTTACAAACTATGCTGTTTGGTCAATTCTGTTGGTTTCCGCTTACACCCGGTGTTGGATGGATGTGTTTCAGGGATGTCTGTTCACGAGTCTGGATCAAGAAACATTGGTTGAACAATAACAAAGGAATGCCTTTGTCTATTTGAATAGCTTGCTAGTTAAATTGGGACTGGAAGCTCAGGTAATGAACTTACAGGAACTTATCTTGCAGATACTTGTGATGAAATCGACTACATCCCTGCAGGGTTTGGCTACCATTGCCTATAGGAAGACTGGTCCACGCACCCGCCAAGCTACTCTTACCTTCTTCAAAAGAGTCAAGTAGCGTGACGATTGCAACTCAAGTCGGTCTTTGGGGATGAGGTTTATTAACAAATTGTATCGATTGAGAACCATTAGGTTGATCGTACCAGCTGTTGCAGCACCTTTCCTTGTCAATTCCTCTAGGAGACTTCTGGAGACGTGTCAGGAACTCTGGGGGCGTCTTTCCCTTCTCCCCCTCGTGGTGCACCTTGCGTAACAGTGTCTTTGGTTTTTGTGAGATGTGACTTCGGATAAAGACTTGCACATTCTGTGTCACATATCTGAAACTGTCTGAATGGTGGTTTTGCATTTTTGCACCAGACCCCCAGGCTGCAGCTGTACAAGCTGACCTTACTCGAGTCATACCGTGGTCATATCAAGTTGTGCCTTTTTGATCTGGATGGACTTAAAACAACACTTGCCCAGTGTGAAGCATGTAATGGACTATGTAAGAAACAAACTAACCTCCACCTGCCGACCTCTGACCTTACAGTTCTGTTTCTTACAAAGTATGCTGTTGGGTCAATTCTGTTGGTTTTCGCTTACACCCAGTGTTGTATGGACGTGCTTCAGGGATGTCTATTTACGAATCCGGATCAAGAAACATTGGGTGAACAATAACAAAGGAATGCCTTTGTCAATTTGAATAGCTTGCGAGTTGAATTGGGACTGGAAGAGACTGGTGATGAACTTGCAGGGACTTAGCTTGCAGATACTTGTATACTATATCCCTGCAGTCTTTGGCTACTATAGGAAAACTGGTTCAGGCACCCGTCAAGCTACTCTTACCTTCTTCAACAATAGCATGATGATTGCGACTCAAGCTGGTCTTTGGGGATGAGGTTAATTAACATAGTGTATCGATTGAGAACCATTATGTTGATCTTACCAGCTGTTGCAGCACCTTTCTTTGTCAATTCCTCTAGGAGACTTCTGGAAACGTCTCAGGAACTCTGGGGCGTCTTTCCCTTCTCTCCCCACATGGTGCATCTTGCGAAAAGAGTGTTTTTGGTTTATGTGAGAGGGGACTCCGAACAGTGACTGTGCCTCTGGTGCGAATGGATACCTTGGTTTGAGGCGGGTTGTCCGGCTTCTTCATTGATGACCATACACGAGTATTACTTGGAAGTCACTCTACTTAAGACAGCCCGCGTCTTCCTTCTAATAACAATCTTCTCAATAATTACTTCTTCTCAATTCAAATGAAAAGGGCTTCCAAATGAAAAGCTTGCGAGTTGAAGTGGGACTGGAAGCTCAGGTGATGAACTTGCAGGGACTTAGCTTGCAGATACTTGTGATAAAATCGACTATATCCCTGCAGGGTTTGGCTACCATTGCCTATAGAAAGACTGGTCCAGGCACCGGTCGAGCTACTCATACCTTCTTCAACAGTACCATGATAATTGCAACTCAAGTTGGTCTTTGGGGATGAGGTTTATTTACAAAGTGTATCGATTGAGAACCATTAGGTTGATCTTACCAGCTGTTGCAGCACCTCTCTTTGTCAATTTCTCTAGGAGACTTCTGGAGATGTGCCAGGAACATTGGGGCTTCTTTCCCTTCTCCCCCTCGTGGTGCATCTTTTGAAACGGACTGTCTTGGTTTATGTGACAGGTGACATCGGATAAAGACTTGCACATTCTGTGTCACATTTCTGAAACTGTCTGAATGGTGGTTTTGCATTTTTGCACCAGACCGCGAGGCTGCAGTTGTACGAGCTTACCTTATTGAGTCATACCAAGTTGTGCCTTTTTGATTAGGACTACATTCCTGCAGGGTTTGGCTACCAGTGCCCATAGGAAGACTGGTTCAGGCACCCGTCAAGTTACTCATACCTTCTTCAACAGTACCATGATGATTGCAACTCAAGTTGGTCTTTGGGGATGAGGTTTATTAACAAAGTGTATCGATTGAGAACCATTAGGTTGATCTTACCAGCTGTTGCAGCACCTCTCTTTGTCAATTCCTCTAGGAGACTTCTGGAAACGTGCCAGGAACATTGGGTCTTCTTTCCTTTCTCCCCCTTGTGGCGCATCTTGCGAAACAGACTGTCTTTGGTTTATGTGTCAGGTGACATCGGATGAAGACTTGCACATTCTGTGTCACATATCTGAAACTGTCTGAATGGTGGTTTTGCAATTTTGCACCAGACCGCCAGGCTGGAGTTGTACAAGCTTACCTTATTGAGTCATACCGTGGTCATAGCAAGTTGTGCCTTTTTGATTTGGACTACATCCCTGCAGGGTTTGGCTACCATTGCCTATAGGAAGACTGGTCCAGGCACCCGCCAAGCTACTCTTACATTCTTCAACAGAGTCAAGTAGCGTGATGATTGCGACTCTAGTCGGTCTTTGGGGATGAGGCTTATTAACAAATTGTATCGATTGAGAACCATTAGGTTGATCCTACCAGCTGTTGCAGCACCTTTCCTTGTCAATTCCTCTCGGAGACTTCTGGAGACGTGTCATGAACTCTGGGGGCGTCTTTCTCTTCTCCCCCTCGTGGTGCATCTTGCGAAACAGTGTCTTTGGTTTATGTGACATGTGACTTCGGATAAAGACTTGCACATTCTGTGTCACATATCTGAAACTGTCTGAATGGTGGTTTTGCATTTTTGCACCAGACCGCCAGGCTGCAGTTACACGAGCTTACCTTATTGAGTCATACCGTGGTCATACCAAGTTGTGCCTTTTTGATTAGGACTACATCCCTGCAGGGTTTGGCTACCAGTGCCTATAGGAAGACTGGTCCAGGCACCCGTCAAGCTACTCTTACCTTCTTCAACAGTAGCATGATGATTGCAACTCAAGTTGGTCTTTGGGGATGAGGTTTATTAACAAAGTGTATCGATTGAGAACCATTAGGTTGATCTTACCAGCTGTTGCAGCCAGCTTACCATCTGTTGCAGTGTCCTACCTAGGAGACTTCTGGGGACGTGTCAGGAACTCTGGGGGCTTCTTTCCCTTCTCCCCCTCATGGTGCATCTTGCAAAAGAGTGTCTTTGGTTTGTGTGACATGTGACTTCGGATAAAGACTTGTAGATTCTGTGTCACATATCTGAAACTGTCTGAATGGTGGTTTTGCATTTAAAAGGCTACTTTAAAAGTTTGAATTGAGAAAGATATTAAATCCATAGGACAAACATAATGAGAAAGGTATTAAGTCCTTAGGACAAAAATAATGAGATTGGTATTAAGTCCGTAGAACAAAAAAAATAATGGAATATTACAATATAGCTTGTATCGTTAAAATTATTGGACAAAGTAATGATAATTGCTAGCTGTCTTTATATGTCTTTGGAGCAAATCATTTGGACATCACATTTGATCATTTGGTGCAGCGTTCTCAGGTGTGCATTACACCGGCATCGGTGACAGTTCCAGGACAGTTTTTGCATGTGGGGGAAGGTGGCTGAGGTGTTGAAGATAACAGGTGGGACTGGAAGACTGGTGATGAACTTGCAGGGACTTATCTTGCAGATACTTGTGATGAAATTGACTATATCCCTGCAGGGTTTTGCTACCAGTGCCTATAGGAAGACTGGTCCAGGTACCCGTCAAGCTACTCTTACCTGCTTCAACAGTAGCATGATGATTGCGACTTAAGTTGGTCTTTGGGGATGAGGTTTATTAACAAAGTGTATCGATTGAGAACCATTATTATCTGTTGCAGTCTCACCCCTAGAAGACTTCTGGAGACGTGTCAGGAACTCTGGGTGCTTCTTTCCCCTCTCCCCCTTGTAGTGCATCTTGCAAAAGAGTGTCTTTGGTTTATGTCAGAGGTGATTTCGGATAAAGAGTCTTTGGTTGATGTGAGAGGTGACTTCGGATAAAGACTTGCAGATTCTGTGTCACATATCTGAAACTGTCTGAATGGTGGTTTTGCATTTAAAAGGCTATTTTAAAAGTTTGAATTGAGAAAGATATTAAGTCCATAGGACAAAAATAACGAGAAAGGTATTAAGTCCATAGGACAAAAATAATGCGAAAAGAGTGTCTTTGGTTTATGTGAGAGGGGACTCCGAACAATGACTGTGCCTCTGGTGCGAATGGATGCCTTGGTTTGAGGCATGGTTGTCCGGCTTCTTCAGTGATGACCATACACGAGTATCACTTGGGAGTCACTCTACTTAAGACAGCCTGCGCCTTCCTTCTAATGGCAATCTTCTCAATAATTACCTCTGTTGTATGAATGTTCTTCTCAATCCAAATGAGAAGGGCTGCCAAATGAATAGCTTGCGAGTTGAATTGGGACTGGAAGCTCAGGTGATGTACTTGCAGGGACTTAGCTTGCAGATACTTGTGATGAAATCGACTATATCCCTGCAGGATTTTGCTACCATTGCCTATAGGAAGACTGGTCCAGGCACCGGTCGAGCTACTCATACCTTCGTCAACAGTACCATGATGATTGCAACTCAAGTTGGTCTTTGGGGATGAGGTTTATTAACAAAGTGTATCAACTGATCTGAGAACCATTAGGTTGATCTTACCTGCTGTTGCAGCCAGCTTACTATCTGTTGCAGTGTCCTCCCTAGGAGACTTCTGGGGACGTGTCTAGAACTCTAGGGGCTTCTTTTCCTTCTCCCCCTCGTGGTGCATCTTGCAAAAGAGTGTCTTTGGTTTGTGCGACATGTGACTTTGGATAAAGACTTGCACATTCTGTGTCACATATCTGAAACTGTCTGAATGGTGGTTTTGCATTTAAAAGGCTAGTTTAAAAGTTTGAATTGAGAAAGATATTAAGTCCACAGGACAAAAATAACGAGAATGGTATGAAGTCCATAGGACAAAATAATGAGAATGGTATGAAGTCCATAGGACAAAATAACGAGAATGGTATTAAGTCCATAGGACAAAATAATGAGGAAGGTATTAAGTCCTTAGGACAAAAATAATGCGAAAAGAGTGTCTTTCGTTTATTTGAGAGGGGACTCCGAACAATGACTGTGCCTCTGGTGCAAATGGATGCCTTGGTTTGAGGCGTGGTTGTCCGGCTCCTTCAGTGATGACCATACACGAGTATTACTTGGGAGTCACTCTACTTAAGACAGCCCGCGCCTTCCTTCTAATAGCAATCTTCTCAATAATTACCTCTGTTGTATTAATGTTCTTCTCAATCGAAATATGAAGGGCTGACAAATGAATAGCTTGCGAGTTGAATTGGGACTGGAAGCTCTGGTGATGAACTTGCAGGGACTTAGCTTACAGATTCTTGTGATGAAATCGACTATATCCCAGCAGGGTTTTGCTACCATTGCCTATAGGAAGACTGGTCCAGGCACCGGTCGAGCTACTCATACTTTCTTGAACAGTACCATGATGATTGCAACTCAAGTTGGTCTTTGGGGATGAGGTTTATTAACAAAGTGTATCGATTGAGAACCATTAGGTTGATCTTACCAGCTGTTGCAGCCAGCTTACCATCTGTTGCAGTGTCCTCCCTAGGCATGCTAGGAGACTTCTGGAGACGTGTCTAGAACTCTAGGGGCTTCTTTCCCTTCTCCCCCTCGTGGTGCATCTTGCAAAAGAGTGTCTTTGGTTTTTGTGACAGGTGACTTCGGATAAAGACTTGCAGATTCTGTGTCACATATCTGAAACTGTCTGAATGGTGGTTTTGCATTTAAAAGGCTATTTGAAAAGTTTGAATTGAGAAAGATATTAAGTCCACAGGACAAAAATAACGAGAATGGTATGAAGTCCATAGGACAAAATAATGAGAATGGTATGAAGTCCATAGGACAAAATAACGAGAATGGTATTAAGTCCACAGGACAAAAATAACGAGAATGGTATTAGGTCCATAGGACAAAATAATGAGAATGGTATTAAGTCCATAGGACAAAAATAACGAGAATGGTATTAAGTCCATAGGACAAAATAATGCGAAAAGAGTGTCTTTGGTTTATTTGAGAGTGAACTCCGAACAGTGACTGTGCCTCTGGTGCGAATGGATGCCTTGGTTTGAGGCGTGGTTGTCCGGCTTCTTCAGTGATGACCATACACGAGTATTACTTGGGAGTCACTCTACTTGAGACAGCCTGCGCCTTCCTTCTAATAACTTCTAATAGGCTTCTTTCCCTTCTAATAGGCTTCTTTCCCTTCTCCCCCTCGTGGTGCATCTTGCAAAAGAATGTCTTTGGTTTGTGTGACAGGTGACTTCGGATAAAGACTTGTAGATTCTGTGTCACATATCTGAAACTGTCTGAATGGTGGTTTTGCATTGAAAAGGCTACTTTAAAAGTTTGAATTGAGAAAGATATTAAATCCATAGGACAAACATAATGAGAAAGGTATTAAGTCCTTAGGACAAAAATAATGAGATTGGTGTTAAGTCCGTAGAACAAAAAAATAATGGAATATTACAATATAGCTTGTATCGTTAAAATTATTGGACAAAGTAATGATAATTGCTAGCTGTCTTTATATGTCTTTGGAGCAAATCATTTGGACATCACATTTGATCATTTGGTGCAGCGTTCTTAGGTGTGCATTACACCGGCATCGGTGACAGTTCCAGGACATTTTTTGCATGTGGGGGAAGGTGGCTGAGGTGTTGAAGATAACAGGTGGGACTGGAAGACTGGTGATGAACTTGCAGGGACTTATCTTGCAGATACTTGTGATGAAATTGACTATATCCCTGCAGGGTTTGGCTACCAGTGCCTATAGGAAGACTGGTCCAAGCACCCGTCAAGCTACTCTTACCTGCTTCAACAGTAGCATGATGATTGCGACTGAAGTTGGTCTTTGGGGATGAGGTTTATTAACAAAGTGTATCGATTGAGAACCATTAGGTTGATCTTACCAGCTGTTGCAGCACCTCTCTTTGTCAATTCCTCTAGGGGACTTCTGGAAACGTGCCAGGAACATTGGGGCTTCTTTCCTTTCTCCCCCTTGTGGCGCATCTTGCGAAACGGACTGTCTTTGGTTTATGTGTCAGGTGACATCGGATGAAGACTTGCACATTCTGTGTCACATATCTGAAACTGTCTGAATGGTGGTTTTGCAATTTTGCACCAGACCGCCAGGCTGGAGTTGTACAAGCTTACCTTATTGAGTCATACCGTGGTCATAGCAAGTTGTGCCTTTTTGATTTGGACTTCATCCCTGCAGGGTTTGGCTACCATTGCCTATAGGAAGACTGGTCCAGGCACCCGCCAAGCTACTCCTACCTTCTTCAACAGAGTCAAGTAGCGTGATGATTGCGACTCTAGTCGGTCTTTGGGGATGAGGCTTATTAACAAATTGTATCGATTGAGAACCATTAGGTTGATCCTACCAGCTGTTGCAGCACCTTTCCTTGTCAATTCCTCTCGGAGACTTCTGGAGACGTGTCAGGAACTCTGGGAGCGTCTTTCCCTTCTCCCCCCTGTGGTGCATCTTGCGAAACAGTGTCTTTGGTTTATGTGACATGTGACTTCGGATAAAGACTTGCACATTCTGTGTCACATATCTGAAACTGTCTGAATGGTGGTTTTGCATTTTTGCACCAGACCGCCAGGCTGCAGCTGTACGAGCTTACCTTATAGAGTCATACCGTGGTCATACCAAGTTGTGCCTTTTTTATTAGGACTACATCCCTGCAGGGTTTGGCTACCAGTGCCTATAGGAAGACTGGTCCAGGCACCCGTCAAGCTACTCTTACCTTCTTCAACAGTAGCATGATGATTGCAACTCAAGTTGGTCTTTGGGGATGAGGTTTATTAACAAAGAGTATCGATTGAGAACCATTAGGTTGATCTTACCAGCTGTTGCAGCCAGCTACCATCTGTTGCAGTGTCCTACCTAAGAGACTTCTGGGGACGTGTCAGGAACTCTGGGGGCTTCTTTCCCTTCTCCCCCTCGTGGTGCATCTTGCAAAAGGATGTCTTTGGTTTGTGTGACAGGTGACTTCGGATAAAGACTTGTAGATTCTGTGTCACATATCTGAAACTGTCTGAATGGTGGTTTTGCATTGAAAAGGCTACTTTAAAAGTTTGAATTGAGAAAGATATTAAATCCATAGGACAAACATAATGAGAAAGGTATTAAGTCCTTAGGACAAAAATAATGAGATTGGTATTAAGTCCATAGAACAAAAAAATAATGGAATATTACAATATAGCTTGTATCGTTAAAATTATTGGACAAAGTAATGATAATTGCTAGCTGTCTTTATATGTCCTTTGAGCAAATCATTTGGACATCACATTTGATCATTTGGTGTAGCGTTCTTAGGTGTGCATTACACCGGCATCGGTGACAGTTCCAGGACATTTTTTGCATGTGGGGGAAGGTGGCTGAGGTGTTGAAGTTAACAGGTGGAACTGGAAGACTGGTGATGAACTTGCAGGGACTTATCTTGCAGATACTTGTGATGAAATTGACTATATCCCTGCAGGGTTTGGCTACCAGTGCCTATAGGAAGACTGGTCCAGGCACCCGTCAAGCTACTCTTACCTGCTTCAACAGTAGCATGATGATTGCGACTCAAGTTGGTCTTTGGGGATGAGGTTTATTAACAATGTGTATCGATTGAGAACCATTAGATTGATCTTAAGCTGTTGAAGCCAGCTGTACCAGCTGTTGCAGTGTCCTCCCTAGGAGACTTCTGGGGACGTGTCAGGAACTCTGGGGGCTTCTTTCCCTTGAAGTCAAGCTACTCTTACCTTCTTCAACAGTACCATGATGATTGCGACTCAAGTTGGTCTTTGGGGATGAGGTTTATTAACAAAGTGTATCGATTGAGAACCATAATTATCTGTTGCAGTCTCCCCCCTAGAAGACTTCTGGAGACGTGTCAGGAACTCTGGGGGCTTCTTTCCCTTCTCCCCCTCGTGGTGCATCTTGCAAAAGAGTGTCTTTGGTTTATGTCAGAGGTGATTTCGGATAAAGAGTCTTTGGTTGATGTGAGAGGTGACTTCGGATAAAGACCTGCAGATTCTGTGTCACATATCTGAAACTGTCTGAATGGTGGTTTTGCATTTAAAAGGCTATTTAAAAGTTTGAATTGAGAAAGATATTAAGTCCACAGGACAAAAATAATGGAAAAGGTATTAAGTCCATAGGACAAAAATTAATGAGAAAGGTATTATGTCCTTAGGACAAAAATAATGCGAAAAGAGTGTCTTTGGTTTATGTGAGAGGGGAGTCCGAACAGTGACTGTGCCTCTGGTTCCAATATTTGCCTTGGTTTGAGGCATGGTTGTCCGGCTTCTTCAGGGATGACCATACACGAGTATTACTTGGGAGTCACTCTACTTGAGACAGCCTGCGCCTTCCTTCTAATAACAATCTTCTCAATAATTACCTCTGTTGTATCAATGTTCTTCTCAATCCAAATGAGAAGGGCTGCCAAATGAATAGCTTGCGAGTTGAATTGGGACTGGAAGCTCAGGTGATGAACTTGCAGGGACTTAGCTTGCAGATACTTGTGATGAAATAGACTATATCCCTGCAGGGTTTGGCTACCATTGCCTATAGGAAGACTGGTCCAGGCACCGGTCGAGCTACTCATACCTTCTTCAACAGTACCATGATGATTGCAACACAAGTTGGTCTTTGGAGATGAGGTTTATTAACAAAGTGTATCGATTGATCTGAGAACCATTTATAGGTTGATCTTACCAGCTGTTGCAGCCAGCTTACCATCTGTTGCAGTGTCCTCCCTAGGAGACTTCTGGGGACGTGTCTGGAACTCTAGGGGCTTCTTTCCCTTCTCCCCCTCGTGGTGCATCTTGCAAAAGAGTGTCTTTGGTTTGTGTGACATGTGACTTCGGATAAAGACTTGCAGATTCTGTGTCACATATCTGAACGGTCTGAATGGTGGTTTTGCATTTAAAAGGCTATTTTAAAAGTTTGAATTCAGAAAGATATTAAGTCCATAGGACAAAAATAACGAGAATGGTATTAAGTCCTCAGGACAAAAATAATGCGAAAAGAGTGTCTTTGGTTTATTTGAGAGGGAACTCCGAACAGTGACTGTGCCTCTGGTGTGAATGGATGCCTTGGTTTGAGGCGTGGTTGTCCGGCTTCTTCAGGGATGACAATACACGAGTATTACTTGGGAGTCACTCTACTTGAGACAGCCTGCGCCTTCCTTCTAATAACAATCTTCTCAATATAATTACCTCTGTTGTATAAATGTTCTTCTTAATCCAAATGAGAAGGCCTGCCAAATGAATAGCTTGCGAGTTGAATTAGGACTGGAAGCTCAGGTGATGAACTTGCAGGGACTTAGCTTGCAGATACTTGTGATGAAATCGACTATATCCCTGCAGGATTTGGCTACCATTGCCTATAGGAAGACTGGTCCAGGCACCGGTCGAGCTACTCATACCTTCTTCAACAGTACCATGATGATTGCAACTCAAGTTGGTCTTTGGGGATGAGGTTTATTAACAAAGTGTATCGATTGATCTGAGAACCATTAGGTTGATCTTACCAGCTGTTGCAGCCAGCTTACCATCTGTTGCAGTGTCCTACCTAGGAGACTTCTGGGGACGTGTCAGGAACTCTAGGGGCTTCTTTTCCTTCTCCCCCTCGTGGTGCATCTTTCAAAAGAGTGTCTTTGCTTTGTGTGACATGTGACTTCGGATAAAGACTTGCAGATTCTGTGTCACATATCTGAAACTGTCTGAATGGTGGTTTTGCATTTAAAAGGCTATTTTAAAAGTTTGAATTGAGAAAGATATTAAGTCCACAGGACAAAAATAATGAGAATGGTATTAAGTCCGTAGGACAAAAATAATGCGAAAAGAGTGTCTTTGGTTTATTTGAGAGGGGAGTCCGAACAGTGACTGTGCCTCTGGTGCGAATGGATGCCTTGGTTTGAGGCGTGGTTGTCCGGCTTCTTCAGTGATGACCATACACAAGTATTGCTTGGGAGTCACTCTACTTGAGACAGCCTGCGCCTTCCTTCTAATAACAATCTTCTCAATATAATTACCTCTGTTGTATCAATGTTCTTCTCAATCCAAATGAGAAGGGCTGCCAAATGAATAGCTTGCGAGTTGAATTGGGACTGGAAGCTCAGGTGATGAACTTGCAGGGACTTAGCTTGCAGATACTTGTGATGAAATCGACTATATCCCTGCAGGATTTGGCTACCATTGCCTATAAGAAGACTGGTCCAGGCACCGGTCGAGCTACTCATACCTTCTTCAACAGTACCATGATGATTGCAACTCAAGTTGGTCTTTGGGGATGAGGTTTATTAACAAAGTGTATCGATTGAGAATCATTAGGTTGATCTTACCAGCTGTTGCAGCCAGCTTACCATCTGTTGCAGTGTCCTACCTAGGAGACTTCTGGGGACGTGTCTAGAACTCTGGGGGCTTCTTTCCCTTCTCCCCTTCGTGGTGCATCTTGCAAAAGAGTGTCTTTGGTTTGTGTGACAGGTGACTTCGGATAAAGACTTGCAGATTCTGTGTCACATATCTGAAACTGTCTGAATGGTGGTTTTGCATTTAAAAGGCTACTTTAAAAGTTTGAATTGAGAAAGATATTAAGTCCATAGGACAAAAATAATGCGAAAAGAGTGTCTTTGGTTTATGTGAGAGGGGAGTCCGAACAATGACTGTGCCTCTGGTGCAAATGAATGCCTTGGTTTGAGGCGGGGTTGTCCGGCTTCTTCAGTGATGACCATACACGAGTATTACTTGGGAGTCACTCTACTTGAGACAGCCTGCGCCTTCCCTCTAATAGCAATCTTCTCAATAATTACCTCTGTTGTATTAATGTTCTTCTCAATCCAAATGAGAAGGGCTGCCAAATGAATAGCTTGCGAGTTGAATTGGGACTAGAAGCTCAGGTGATGAACTTGCAGGGACTTAGCTTGCAGATACTTGTGATGAAATCGACTATATCCCTGCAGGATTTGGCTACCATTGCCTATTGGAAGACTGGTCCAGGCACCGGTCGAGCTACTCATACCTTCTTCAACAGAACCATGATGATTGCAACTCAAGTTGGTCTTTGGGGATGAGGTTTATTAACAAAGTGTATCGATTGATCTGAGAACCATTTATAGGTTGATCTTACCAGCTGTTGCAGCCAGCTTACCATCTGTTGCAGTGTCCTCCCTAGGAGACTTCTGGGGACGTGTCTAGAACTCTAGGGGCTTCTTTCCCTTCTACCCCTCGTGGTGCATCTTGCAAACGAGTGTCTTTGCTTTGTGTGACATGTGACTTCGGATAAAGACTTGCAGATTCTGTGTCACATATCTGAAACTGTCTGAATGGTGGTTTTGCATTTAAAAGGCTACTTTAAAAGTTTGAATTGAGAAAGATATTAAGTCCACAGGACAGAAATAATGAGAATGGTATAAAGTCCATAGAACAAAAAAAAATGAGGAAGGTATTAGGTCCTTAGGACAAAAATAATGCGAAAAGAGTGTCTTTGGTTTATTTGAGAGGGAACTCCGAACAGTGACTGTGCCTCTGGTGCGAATGGATGCCTTGGTTTGAGGCGTGGTTGTCCGGCTTCTTCAGTGATGACCATACACGAGTATTACTTGGGAGTCACTCTACTTGAGACAGCCTGCGCCTTCCTTCTAATAACAATCTTCTCAATATAATTACCTCTGTTGTATCAATGTTCTTCTCAATCCAAATGAGAAGGGCTGCCAAATGAATAGCTTGCGAGTTGAATTGGGACTGAAAGCTCAGGTGATGAACTTGCAGAGACTTAGCTTGCAGATACTTGTGATGAAATCGACTATATCCCTGCAGGATTTGGCTACCATTGCCTATAGGAAGACTGGTCCAGGCACCGGTCGAGCTACTCATACCTTCTTCAACAGTACCATGATGATTGCAACTCAAGTTGGTCTTTGGGGATGAGGTTTATTAACAAAGTGTATCGATTGAGAACTATTAGGTTGATCTTGGCAGCTGTTGCAGCCAGCTTACCATCTGTTGCAGTGTCCTACCTAGGAGACTTCTGGGGACGTGTCTAGAACTCTAGGGGCTTCTTTCCCTTCTCCCCCTCGTGGTGCATCTTGCAAAAGAGTGTCTTTGCTTTGTGTGACATGTGACTTCGGATAAAGACTTGCAGATTCTGTGTCACATATCTGAAACTGTCTGAATGGTGGTTTTGCATTTAAAAGGCTATTTTAAAAGTTTGAATTCAGAAAGATATTAAGTCCACAGGACAAAAATAATGAGAATGGTATTAAGTCCTTAGGACAAAAATAATGCGAAAAGAGTGTCTTTGGTTTATGTGAGAGGGGACTCCGAACAATGACTGTGCCTCTGGTGCCAATGGATGCCTTGGTTTGAGGCATGGTTGTCGGGCTTCTTCAGTGATGACCATACACGAGTATTACTTGGGAGTCAGTCTACTTAAGACAGCCCGCGCCTTCCTTCTAATAGCAATCTTCTCAATAATTACCTCTGTTGTATTAATGTTCTTCTCAATCAAAATGAGATGGGCTGCCAAATTAATAGCTTGCGAGTTGAATTGGGACTGGAAGCTCAGGTGATGAACTTGCAGGGACTTAGCTTGCAGATACTTGTGATGAAATCGACTACATCCCTGCAGGGTTTGGCTACCATTGCCTATAGGAAGACTAGTCCAGGCACTGGTCAAGCTACTCATACCTTCTTCAACAGTACCATGATGATTGCAACTCAAGTTGGTCTTTGGGGATGAGGTTTATTAACAACGTGTATCGATTGAGAACCATTAGGTTGATCTTACCAGCTGTTGCAGCACCTTTCTTTGTCAATTCCTCTAGGAGACTTCGGGAAACGTGTCTAGAACTCTAGGGGCTTCTTTCCCTTCTCCCCCTCGTGGTGCATCTTGCAAAAGAGTGTCTTTGCTTTGTGTGACATGTGACTTCGGATAAAGACTTGCACATTCTGTGCCACATATCTGAAACTGTCTGAATGGTGGTTTTGCATTTAAAAGGCTACTTTAAAAGTTTGAATTGAGAAAGATATTAAGTCCACAGGACAAAAATAATGAGAAAGGTATTAAGTCCACAGGACAAAAATAATGAGAAAGGTATTAAGTCCATAGAACAAAAATAATGAGGAAGGTATTAAGTCCATAGAACAAAAATAATGAGGAAGGTATTAAGTCCTTAGAACAAAAATAATGCGAAAAAAGTGTCTTTGGTTTATTTGAGAGGGTACTCCGAACAGTGACTGTGCCTCTGGTGCGAAGGGATGCCTTGGTTTGAGGCGTGGTTGTTCGGCTTCTTCAGGGATGACCATACACGAGTATTACTTGGGAGTCACTCTACTTGAGACAGCCCGCGCCTTCCTTCTAATAACAATCTTCTCAATAATTGCCTCTGTTGTATCAATGTTCTTCTCAATCCAAATGAGAAGGGCTGCCAAATGAATAGCTTGCGAGTTGAATTGGGACTGGAAGCTCAGGTGATGAACTTGCAGGGACTTAGCTTGCAGATACTTGTGATGAAATCGACTATATCCCAGCAGGGTTTTGCTACCATTGCCTATAGGAAGACTGGTCCAGGCACCGGTCGAGCTACTCATACCTTCTTCAACAGTACCATGATGATTGCAACTCAAGTTGGTCTTTGGGGATGAGGTTTATTAACAAAGTGTATCGATTGAGAACCATTAGGTTGATCTTACCAGCTGTTGCAGCCAGCTTACCATCTGTTGCAGTGTCCTCCCTAGGAGACTTCTGGGGACGTGTCAGGAACTCTGGGGTTTCTTTCCCTTCTCCGCCTCGTGGTGCATCTGGTGCAAAAGAGTGTCTTTGCTTTGTGTGACATGTGACTTCGGATAAAGACTTGCAGATTCTGTGTTACATATCTGAAACTGTCTGAATGGTGGTTTTGCATTTAAAAGGCTACTTTAAAAATTTGAATTGAGAAAGATATTAAGTCCATAGGACAAAAATAATGAGAAAGGTATGAAGTCCATAGGACAAAAATAATGAGATAGGTATTAAGTCTGTAGGACAAAAAAATAATGGAATATTACAATATAGCTTGTATCGTTAAAATTATTGGACAAAGTAATGATAATTGCTAGCTGTCTTTATATGTCCTTGGAGCAAATCATTTGGACATCACATTTGATCATTTAGCGCATCGTTCTAAGGTGTGCATTGCACCGAAATCGGTGACGGTTCCAGGACATTTCTTGCATGTGGGGGAAGGTGGCTGAGGTGTTGAAGATAACAGGTGGGACTGGAAGACTGGTGATGAACTTGCAGGGACTTAGCTTGCAGATAATTGTGATGAAATCGACTATATCTCTGCAGGGTTTGGCTACCAGTGCCTATAGAAAGACTGGTCCAGGCACCCGTCAAGCTACTCATACGTTCTTTAACAGTAGCATGATGATTGCGACTCAAGTTGGTCTTTGGGGATGAGGTTTATTAACAAAGTGTATTGATTGAGAACCATTAGGTTGATCTTACCAGCTGTTGCAGCCAGCTTACCATCTGTTGCAGTGTCCTCCCTAGGAGACTTCTGGGGACGTGTCAGGAACACTGGGGGTTTCTTTCCCTTCTCCCCCTCGTGGTGCATCTTGCAAAAGAGTGTCTTTAGTTTGTGTGACAGGTGACATCGGATAAAGACTTGCACATTCTGTGTAACATATCTGAAACTGTCTTAATGGTGGTTTTGCATTTAAAAGGCTACTTTAAAAGTTTGAATTGAGAAAGATATTAAGTCCATAGGACAAACATAATGAGAAAGGTATGAAGTCCATAGGACAAAAATAATGAGATAGGTATTAAGTTCGTAGGACAAAAAAAATAATGGAATATTACAATATAGTATATATCGTTAAAATTACTGGACAAAGTATTGAATTGCTAGCTGTCTCTATATGTCCTTGCAGCAAATCATTTGGACATCACATTTGATCATTTGGTGCAGCGTTCTTAGGTGTGCATTGCACCGCCATCGGTGACGGCTCCAGGACATTTCTTACATGTGGGGGAAGGTGGCTGAGGTGTTGAAGATAACAGGTGGAGGCAAGAAGACGAAAGCAATGAATATTGTATGACGTCCTTTTGAAGAAAATATTTTGGAAAAGCTGTGAACCTACAGCAGTCCCGAAACGTCCCTCACGGTATGTCAGACGATTGGACGATCTCCGTGTAGAAACGGGCTGTAAACCCTTCGGAAAAGTGCCCGGTGATGAGTTCGACGAACAGTAAATTAAAGGTCCAATCATTGTCAAGCTCGGCACGATGGGATGCCAAAGTTTAAAGGTACAGAGGTAACGACAGTTCCTGGCGCGGCGCGCGTCATACGCGCGTGCACGCATGTCGGACTTTTGTGCACGCATGTCGGACATAAATCACGACTGTGATTGGTCAGAATACCATGAGGCAGTGCTTACTTGATCGGTCCATTAACAGAATAGACAATGAAAGAGTCGGAAAACGTTTCGCAAGAGGAACAGGTATAACGATATCTTTTTTATTGAATTTCCCATATATATTCGAACAGAACACCTCTTTAACAAGGTTCTTGGGACTTTACAAATTAGCATGTTATACAAAATGTGGTAGGTACCTTGTATTATCAGTAATGTAAAACAAAGAAACACAAAGACTTGGGACCTAAAAGTTTACTTGTTACAAGCAGGATGTTGTATCAACAGTGCTCTTCTCAAGTTCTAAGGCATCGACTATATTCATCGAGCTCATGCATATTTGAAGAAAATGAGTGGGGGACCATGTACTCGTTTGTAAACGTGTTACGTAGAATAAAGGGGTTAGTAGGCCTAAGCTCCCCCAAACCTCGCCCCATTAACAAGCCGCCCCAGTTTTGGTGTTCTGAAAATCAACAAAGATACCGCGTGATGTGAATGCTATGAGTTTAACACCGTAATAGCAACAGAAATCGTTACAGTTTACTTTGGTCGTGCCAACATGCATGTCACTTACTGTTGATTTTGACATACACAGCCTGTCTTTTAAAAAAATGGTACAATCAAAAACGATTTTTTTTTTTTTATATTAAATCTCAACATAGATATGTTGTTTTGAGCACCACATTAACGAAAAAAGACCAGGCTTTCCAATACATTTTGTTTAATCTCATTTGCTTTTGTCAATCCAGAGATAACTCCAGTTTACACACAAATCGAGTTTGTGCCACCACTCTGCCCATGCATAAAAGTGGCACAAAATCGATTTTGGTGTATCGCACGAAATTAATTATATCTCTGAATTGACAAAAGCAAATAAGATCAAACAAACAATATTAGAAAGCCCAGTCTTTGTTCTTTAATATTATGCCAAGTAAGAATGACTTATTTTGAAATTTCATATTTAACCATTTTTTTTTCTGATTGTACCATTTTTTTTTAGACAGGCTGTGTAATACCTTCATGTTTGTAGTTAAGGTCCATAAACAAATTATGAAAGAACCTTTCCTTTTTAAAGATTTATGAACAAACTTGTTTTATATTTTAAGATATTTCGGGTAAAATATTAAATTCAGAGAATTACACTAACAGTCCTCGCTTCGCATCTGTGTTGTGTTAGGTAAGGTTTCCACTCAGTGCACTCTCCAATAGCTAAGCATCGTCTCATATCGCTTAATTAACACACCAAGGCAACTTAATGTGCCAGGTTCAGTTACCACGGACATCATTGGAACAGTACATCATTTATGCTGGGCTTAAACAGCATGCAAACAAAATCCTTTTAAGCCAAGGAGACAGAATAGATCAGGAAATTGGACTATGGGCCTTATGCACGAGTCGGCCATACTGAATTGAAAGTGAGGTTAAATCTCCATTTTTGGATGGAACTTGCGAAGAGAAATGAAAGCAAGTAAATTACTAATTAATTGAAGTCTGGTTCAATGAATAACTTAAATTTGTAATGAAACATTCTCTAATGTGTTAAGCCAGATTTTAACAAAAAAAATGACAGTAAAATAAGGCTGCATAAATAGTCTGGCGCCATCCCATTCAACAGTTAACAATTTATGACATGCATTCAGGGAACAACAAAAAATGGCCAACTCGTGCATAAAGCCCATTCAGAAAGGTATCTCTCCGAAACCCGTGCCAAAAACAGGGGGAGGGGTGTCAAATTTGACAGCATTTTCAACGCATGGCGATTTTTCTGGCTAAAAAGATACTCTCAGAAATTGCGGACTTCCATTGTATAAAATGCAGTTACTGGTCCCAATGGTCAAATAAGACCAAGTTTACAATGGAGCGTTTGGATCGATCAGTTATCCTGTGATACACCACAAACCAATGATCTAGGTCGACCACAGCACCGAAACCACCGGGAACAGTTAAGCGGCCCAGTTGGTATTTCAAGACATATAGTGTAGCTGTTATGCCCCAACTATGGTATCGGTCTTAACTATAGTTTGGGATCGTCCCAACTATAGTTTGGGATCGTCCCAACTGTAGTTCCACAGTTGGGCTGGCCCAACTATAGTTGGTAGTCATCAAGGGGGCCATCAATAGTTGGGCCACTCCAATCTTTTCATTTTGCGGTGTCCCAAGTACAGTTTACATTGATGTACAACTATAAAACATTCCCTACATAGTACAGCTCTGATACACGTCTGACTTTACTTGGGACCAATGAAATTAGCTACGGGTGGGGCCTATGTATAGTTGGGGCACTCTAATATTTTTATTTTGCTGTCCCAACTTTAGTTTACACTGATGTTCAACTATAAAACATTCCCTACAGCTCTGATGCATGTTCGACTTTACTTGGGACCATTGACATTAGCTATAGGTGGGGCCCATCTATAGTTGGACCACGCCAATCTTTGAATTTTGCGGTCCTAACTATAGTTCACTTGCTGTACAGCTACTGTAACATTCTACAGCTTTGATATACACACGTCTGACTTTACTTGGAACCATTGAAATTAGCTTTGGGTGGGGCCCATAGGCCCCATAGCTGGGCCACGCCAATCTTTGAATTTTGCATAAAAAATGTTGCTGGACTATAAAACCCAGCTAGCTGGACAACTCATCCAACTAGGCAGTACCACGTGGCCGGCCAGCCCTGCGGCATGCATGCAATAACATGGTGCCAGCGCTGCGGAACATTTAACACCCTGTATCGCGCGTCCGGCGCAACTCCAGTCCTAACTATAGTTGGGACAGTCCCAACTATAGTTGGGACCGATGCGATAGTTGGGGCGTAACATATACCCAAACCTTCTCTGCGTGAGCGCCAGGCGTTCGGCGACAGTGTTCAACCGAGTCTGTCTTTGCGGCGAGTGAGGAGTCTGAGGGGGTTAATTTTGCACGGTATGTGCATGGGCGTCGCCAGGATTTTTTGTAGGGGGGAGGCAAAAGCAAATCCCCCCCCAAAAAAAATCCTTGTACTTTCTCTAGCATAATTATATTCGTGATCATTTTTATTTAGGGTGGGCGGGGGACATTTGCCAACTCCCCTGCAGACCCCATTTTGTCAAATGTGTATTAAATTAAAAGCAAATAGTGACTTCACATCTCTTTTTCCTTTCTTGTTCTTACTTTTTTTCTCTCTTTTTTTTTTGCTTTTCCGGGGGGGGGGAGCGCCCCCCCCCCCTTGCCACCCCATCGCGACACCCATGGGTATATCACATGAGAAATGGAGTCCAGTTGCTGAAGAACCTTTCCATTACTTCGGCGCCGTCTCCGTGTATCTGAGACACAACAAGGCAATCAGCCCCAATGGCTGCAAGCCGGCCAGTATGAGGAACGCCAAATCGTAACTGCCAGTCTGGTCATAAATCCAACCTGCAGCATAAAAGACAAGAAGCAATTGGCGATTTTCCCCATTGTATACACGTATATTGAATACGGAAATCTTGCTAGTGAAATCCACACAACATGCACTATATACTTGAAGAAACTAATTTTGATTTGATTAACAGTGAGTGCTGCAAACATTTAGTTTAAAAAATCAACGACGTCAAATATTGTTCTGCCATTAAGGCGTGCCGTGCTCGTGCACAGCAAGAAAAACGCGCTACAAGCGATTCACAATGCCCTTGGCGGCACAAATCATTCGGTGCATTCATCACGTGTCGATTTGAAAAAAAAGCCTCTTAATTCGAGGCTAACACCGGGCATTGTACTGAAAATCTAATTTATTGCAGCCAGTGGCCTAGCTCGTAGACACAGATTAATTATAATAAACCATTACGTGCGCAGTGCCATATAGTACAATTTACTTAACCACTCACCCGGGAAAAATCCGAAAGCTATCCGAATCGTCCCAAAGATGATCCCAACCCAGCCGAAAGCGCAGGCCATTCGTTCCTGGCCAAGAACCTCCTTAATTAAGACGTCATGCAGGTTAGCAAAAATCGCCGTACATGCCATGAACACGCAAGCACTCAGCGCCATAGACCAGTACGCGTTGTTCCACGGAGTGACCACCAGGGAGGCAAAGGACAGAACCATGCTACCTACAATCATTGGGCGCATCTTGATAATCCCCCGGTCCACCACCGGTGCGTGCACGATCTTTAAGACCACATTACCGATTCCGGCGTAGGTGACGAATACTGCCGCATCCGTGGGCGAGAAGCCCTTGGACTGGGCCAACGATATGAAGTAAATGTACCACATTTCGAAGGGGAAGAGCGTCCCAATAGTCCAGATGAAGATCAGCCAAAACTGGACATCACAGAATAACTGGCAGTCTAGATGTTGCACCGCAGACCGGGCCAATTGCCAGCACTCGTGACCGAGCTCACGTGCCGACCGTCCTCGACAATGGTCTTCGGTTCCTTGTGCTCCCGTCTGATCAGATGTCTCGTCAGAGGACAGCAAGTCATACGCGTCTCGTTGCTTCGTAGGTGGCAGTATCTTATGCAGCAGTTGACCACAGACGACGAGGTGCATGGAGGAACCACCCAGCAACAGCAGAGTACCGCGCCACCCATACGTGTCGAGGAATAGCTGAGTCACTGGTGCGCAGATCAGCATAGCCGCTGACAAGCCAGTCTGTGAGATAGCGCTGGCTGTAGCGTAGTTATCACTGAAGCATCGGCCGACTGCTTCCCGACTGAGGACATTGGCAAATCCAAGACCTGGCCCTGCACATAATGAAAACAAACGTGATCGGACAAGGACACCTAGGTACGAAAATCCTGATCTGAAAGGTCGTGATTGAAATTCGCTTTTACCCATCTCCAACTGATTTCTCATAATTTTTTTTTTGCTTGTGGAATGCCAAGATATGAATTCCAACATAAATGTTTCTTAAGGTGATTATGGTTAGAAATCATTCTGTCAACAATTCGGGCGATTCACAATGCAGTGCGCCACGGAGAGTTTGCCACGGAGAGTTCATTTTTTCCCAGTGCATTGTGGGAGATGGTCGACAAACTCGCAGCGCGGGACATTTGAAACTGTTAGTTTTTCTGGTAAGTAGTTTCGTAAGCGTATGATTTGAGTATTATGTTTGCCCTTTTCCTGTCCTTTTATCAATACGGTGTTTTTGGTCAAAGGCGGCAGAACGCCATGCCCCAATCTAAAACAAATAAGCTCAAGCTGTCTATTGACAGTCATTCAAAAGGGGCCATGATTTGTCGACCGTTATCTTGGAAAAGGGACTTTCCATGGCAAACTCTTGGTGGCGCACTGCATTGTGAATCGCCCGAATTATAACAGGAGAACGGGTAACTCCATGTAAAATGCACATAGAAGGGTCGCCCGAGGGGTCCGGAAGCTGGCAAAATGGCGTACTTTTAGGCCCTATACCTGATACGCATAATCAATGCAAACGGAGAAGGTTGCGCCTTGCGTAACTGCTTGTCCTCTGTCAAAATTTACATTTTGCTCATTCGCTCATCCCCACCGCCCTACCAATTGGGCGCTGATGATTTCTGAGGTTTTTTTTCAGCTATCATTTTCATAGATTGTTTCAACTGACCCGCGGTTATCACTTACGCGTGCGCACGACCCATTTATATGCAAACGGAGGGTACCAGTGATCGTGGAGGTAAGCTTTGCGACGTCTCCGTTTCCTTCACAAGTATAGGGTGTGATTTGTCAGGATTTTCCTGAATTCACCATTTTTCGTCGGGATTTATCCTGATTTCAGGATTTGTTAATCCATTTTGAAACCTGGAACTTAGTTCCCGAGGTTTTACCAAAACTAGAAGTTAAATCCCCCCGCCCCCCAAAAGAAGACTTTTTACAGAAAAAAAGGTGGTTGTTTTAAGGGATACCTTTAAGCAAATGCAATCATTATTATTGTATGCCTAGCCAAGGTGGAGTCCATTACTGCAATAACGTTACGGAGAGAGTACAATGCAACGAAAACAGCGTCACCTGGGCTAATCGTAGACCATACGTTGCTTTGCGGCTAAAACCCTCGTCCGGTTATACGAGCGAACCTTTGACATACCCGCTATGAGTGTCAGGAGCAACGCTAGCTGGACGGAATCCAAGGTGAACGCCGTCATTATGAAACCCCAGCTGACCAATAGACCACTGATGATGAACACCACGCCGGAGCCGAAACGTTTGCCGAGAGGACCGGCAAATATACCTGCGGAAGCAGAAAAGAAAAGACCGTACACGGAGTTAAGATTGGCGCAAGCTCGATCGTGTGTCGACTATGGGCTCCGTTCACGGCCAGAAAGGGAGAGTTGGGGGGGGGGTGACCTAGACTGGTTCCCAATCCATCCACAAGGGCGGATCCAGAACACAATTTTTTGGGGGGCCCAAAAAAATTGGGGCCCCCAAAAAAGTGGGTCCAAAAAATTACGGCGTGGGTTTTTTTTGGGGGGGGGGGGGGCCATGGCCCCCTTTGGCCCCCCCCCCCTGGATCCGCCCTTGTCCATCCACTGCGTGTTTCGAATGTATTCAAAGTAATGGGAGGTGCATTCGGCAGTGGCGTAACTAGGGGGAGGGGGGGGCACGTGCCCCAGCGGATGTCCGTGGCCCCCCCCCCCCACATCGTTGCCCCCCATTTGAAATCTTGAAAGGAACAAAAAATTATACACTCCCGCGCTGTCGAAATGAGCTCTTGGACTGGTGTTCATATCTAAAGGCAATTAATGTATCAACCTGTATTATGTACATGTTCGCCAGTGTATTTAAACTTTTGACATGCCAAAACTGTTGGGCAAACTACGTCCGCAATGATAACGCACCGGTTGTATAATATCGAATGCATGCACTGTGAATTTTAAGACACATCGATTTTAGCCGTAAGTATAGCTTGACTAACTCCAGCGCATATGCTCATCGGGAATTCGACATAACGCTGGAGTGCAAACTGTGTTGTGTCTGTATGGCGCGCGAACCAGTACAGTACGCACATACATGCACGCTGTGTGTCCCGTCCACGGAGCTCTTAAAAGCGGTAAAACGCGCCCTCTTTGTTGGCGCACGGAGCCCATAGTGCCGCGGTTGTTTCACGCTTCCGTACCAATAGCGAAGTGTATAAACAGTATAGACAACGACAAGACGTTTCACAAAACTGCTCGGTTCCGGCTCCCTGCTGTACATTTTAATGCGTGCAGTTTGGTTTAACCATGCAGCGATGCCAAAAACTGCGGTGGACTGGAGTCCTGAATAGTCAATTACTTTCCTTGTCAAACTACAGGCAGCCTTGCGGCGACAAGCCTGGGCTCGGGCGAATGATCAGTCAAACTACAGATGATGTGACAATGTGTATACAGATGGGATGTTGTGGTAACGACGCGCACGCAAACTTTGAGCAAACTGTTCTCTGATCTTCTGCACTGCATGTTAAATATAAATGGTTTAAAAGTGTTGACGTGGGGGCCAAATAACTTTCAAAAGACGCTTAAATGTTTGGGTTGGCTGCCAGCTGCAAGGGCGGATCCAGAACCAAATTTACGGAGGGGGGGGGGGGGAGGGCTCGAGCATTGTGTTTTAATTTCAAAATGGGAAGGGGATTAAGTTAGTATCGCGCGCTATATCAGTCAGCTACGAAGCACTGTCCCGTGTTCCGGTCTTAATATTTGAAATGTCTGAGAACTGTCAACTAGAAAATGTTCACTGAAATCGCCCGTGCAAAATCCTATTGGTACAAATGGCGGACGAGAGATTGTTGGGACACATTACTAAGGCCCAAA
Organism: Patiria pectinifera; assembly: GCA_029964075.1. Lineage (NCBI taxonomy): Eukaryota > Metazoa > Echinodermata > Asteroidea > Valvatida > Asterinidae > Patiria > Patiria pectinifera. The sequence continues at coordinate 5,671,474 of CM057150.1, forward strand.
AAAGTCTCCGGTTTATGGTATGGAGCTTGCCCAAAAAGTGGTGCGGCGACGCGGCTTTTTTTTTTTTTACTTGATTGTTTTGCTTCAAATGTCGGTTGATGACTGCAAATGGTGCCCGATTAAACTTAGTGCAAATATGTGGGAGTCCAGAGAGGCCACATAAAGCTTATTCTCGACCATAACCCAATCTAAAAACACGTTAAAATTGTGCAGCAGCAGGATTCCAGTCAAATCAGTGAGTTTGGCGGTTTTGAGACATCATCTTTAATTGAAAAAAAAAACTTTTTCATTTTGCCGACGCGCATGGCTACGGCGACGCGCGCGCATACCAGAAACCGGAGACTTTTTTTTTTGGCTTAATGGAGACAACCCCACGTGACGTCACACTTCTACGGCGTGTAGATTTCAGAACCTAGTGACAGTCACCATGGCTTATATCGATTCGATAGTAATCATCGCCGTATCCAATGACGGGAACATAGCCAATACAATGAAATTAAAGACCCGGTTGGAATGGTAACTATATATGCTTATAATGGCAATGATGCAAGTAACATTCCTTCACCGACTTTACCAGCCCAATTTGCAAATATTGAAGCGTTTTGGAGAGTGTAGCGAAGCAGTTACTTAACAAAAACAAGCATTTTTAGAGCATTTTAGTAGTTTAGTGATGTTTCTTACTTTAAAAAAAATGTGCCGGTAATTTTACGTTAAATTCACTGTCTGAATATTTCTTAGGAACATATTTTGTGCTACTTTCTAATCCTCTTTAGTGTATGAAAACTAACTTTGAAAAGTGCACTTCTTTAAACATTTAACATTTTCATTCTTTTCCGGACAACTGAGGGCGCTGTTGTCGTGATGTCATTTCTTTCTGTGGACATTACTCAAGCTCTTGTTCTATACCAAACGTTTAGGTCCAGTACATTTCTAGAAAAGAATCTGCATTCGCTTCGTTCTGTCATGCAGTGAATCCTGTACACATGCTCAAATGCAATTACATGTGCTAGCTCCCTCAATGACGCCCCTGCTGATTTCTATTGGGCCTCGATCGTGCGCATGGGACGAAAGCATTTTTTTTACAGTTTTTATTTCGTACCCACTTAGACCACAAAGTAATACCTATGACGATTTCAGGGACTTTTCCAAAGACAAATGGGACAAATTCTGGAGAAATTGAGAGAAAATGACAAAACTTTCAGGCCCCCTGTACATTTTCAATGGGCCGATTTTGCTTTTTGCCTCACGGCCCATTATTTTATGCACATGGGATATGCGTGCATGAGTTTGAATTTACAAGTAATAAAATTATTCGAACCTTTCTGGTCTAGTGACTGTGAATTACACGCGTATTGACGAATCGCGGATTAACCTGTGGGCAACCCAATAGAATACAGATTTGACCTCGCCATATTGAAAATGTGTACAATGCAGAGGCAGGTTGTTGATATGAATACTATAAGCCATGAAACATAAAAGTTGAATGGGGTTGCGCCGCATGACTTGGTCCGAGTATACCACTGAGCCAAGTCTCCTGTATAACGTCTAATATGTCAAAACATGCAGATTTATGCGATTCGCGCCTCAGCAAATCGGAGTCGACTTTACTCAATCGTAACGTCATTTCATTTCCAAATCAGGACTAAACGTGTGATTGGTCAATTCGAAGGCAGTGTTTTGTAATACGACAGCTAGCCGGGCGCGTATCGCGTAACATATGGAAAAGTGAGGGGGGGGGGGTGATTCAACATACCCCTTGGTCAAAAGTGTGAGGGATATGTACCGTACCCCCATCCCCCCCCCCCCACCCGGATTTACGCCCCTGTTTTTAGGGAAGTAAAGTCCAAAACCTCATAGCGTAGGCCCACCCCATTTGCTTATGTCGGGGAAACAAATTCGCCGCCCGGCCATGCAGAACCGAATGGAGAATCATTCAAATTAATGTGAAGGGCCCACAGAATTATTGTATGAATTCAGGCATTTCACAACGGGGAATTAACACCGATACAAATGAATGCGTCATGGTTTATTTGCATGCCTAGTTATAGGCCCACTTAACTAGCTCTCTTAATGTAACAACTTGGGGAACAACTTTAAAAACTTTGGGAGATAATTAACTCTTTTAGAGAGGTTTTCACTATGGGCCACTATAGTGAACAACCGCTCACATATGCAGACTTTTATACTCTGCATTTGAAAAACCACTCAAGAGTCAAAGGGAGTTGTCACGGTCCCCCATATTGCTCGTTAAATGAGTGGTTTTTGATTGTTTGACATTTAGATTGGTAGTGTGGCATAAGTGATTGGTTGACACATAATCGAAGAGTTTTGTTGAGTTTGATTAGGCCATGAAGGAAAAAGGAAAACAGAGACCTACAATATTATTAACTCTGCAATACAGTATTGTAATGAGCGGACGGACCGACGAATGAGCCTTGTGGGGTGATGGCATTGTGTTCTTTTTATCCCTTTTTCTAAAGATTTCCGTCTGGGGTGATGTTTTTCTATTCGGGACCATCACCCCACAAGGTCAGAACTTCAAGCATACCTGATAGTCCGACTGAGCCGGTCAGCATGGCCACGATCCAACCAATAATCCACGTGCTGGTTGCGAACTGAACTTGCAAAGTGGGTACCAGGACACCAAGTCCCTTGAGAAGTCCGCCCCAGAAAAACCATGTCATCCAAGCAGCCAGCACCGCGAACCAGGACTGCGGGCCACCGTCCTGCGACTCTTGAGGCCCGCCGACACGTTCACGCTGATGAAGGGACGGTACATTCCGTTCTTTTCTGGACATTTTTATCGGCTGTCCGCGTTTCTGTCATGTACGATAGTACAACTTTGTGTTGTGAACCCGGATATGCCCGAGTTGGTCTCAAACGAAGCGATCCGTAACTGATGGTGAATTCAGGACGTCCCTAGACTTGGTGCCAAGTCGGTAATTCATTTTGCGTACGGTACCGATTACTGGCGCCACGCACGCAAAATAACGCTACAATGCGCGTATAGACTGGTTTCCAGACCAAAGTGATGAAATTCTAACAAACAACGGAATGGCATAAACCTATTTCGAATTCATTTGCTTATTTTCACAAATGCCTGCTTAATGGTGAATTTGAATGACCAAACTTACACAGCTGGAAGCTCCGGCGAATTTGGATGCTCGTTTGTGCAATTTTAATTTGAATGCCCTAGCTGTTGTTAAAATTGCATGATTAAAATGTGAAATCGCATGCTTCAAATGTTAAATTGATTGGTGTTTTTAGCTAATTGAATGTTGATCTCAACGTGTATTCAAATTCGTGCGAAAATGAGTGATTGGTCACCAATTTGGCCGCCAAATCTGCTAACTTGGCCGGGAAAACCTATATTGTGCAGTTCCACTGGTTACTGGCCTTAACCCGTAACCCTAACCCTAACCCTACGGGGTGTTATGACTTTTTAGCCTCGAGCCTTGCGCATCTTGTAATACCAAAAAGCATAAGAATGGGACTAGGGGTTGCCGCGCAGCGAAAAAAAAATTCCGGCGCTATGCGCCGTAAAAACGAAATTTTTCACATTATACGTAGTGTACACAGAGAAGAATTACCATTCGTGCATATCAATATTTTATTAGCCATAATTCCAAACCCTTTTACCTGAGTCATGAAATTTCGTGAGTATGTTCATGATAAGTTGTTCTTTGCATGTACCGAGTTTCATAGTTTTTCGTCGCTCGATGGCCGAGATGGTCAAAATAGCCCGGCCCTTTTATTGCACCATGTTTACACCTAAAGTAAACTTTGCTTTGGAAATACAGTCAGTAAACAGTGTTAACGAGGGTATTATAGCAAAACGACAAACTTGAGCATAACATGTAATTTAAAGTGTACATTCACAATCAAATGTACGACTTAAAACTTAAACTGAACAAAATTCATAAGCTCATTTCTTGCACTTTTCTTGCTCATTTGCTCGGATCGTTTGTTGCTCATTTTGCTCATGTCTCGCTCATTTCTTGCTCATTTCTTGCTCATTTGCTGATTTCTTACTCATGTCTTGCTCTTTTCTTGCTCATTTTTTGCTTATTCCTTGCTCATTTGCTCTTGCTATTGTCTTGCCCATGTTATGCTCACTTGCTCATGTCCTGCTCATTATTTTGCTCATTTCTTGCTCTTTTCTTGCTAATTTTTTGCTCATTTCTTGCTCGTTTCTTGCTCATTTGCTCACTTCTTGTTCATTTGCTTTGATCGAGCAAGGAGCAACGATTTGCGAATGAGCAGCGAAACGTGGTTAGAGTTGGGGTTGCTTCAACTTTGAAATAACGTAAATGTACATGAACGTTTTTAACATGATGGTCCGGATTCGACGAATGAGGGCGCGCGTTATATTGTACGGATGTACGTATAGGCGCTGTGCAGTGATTTACTACGTGCACAGACCGAAAAATTAAGGGGGGGGGTGGTACTCATGCCCACCAAGGAAAAATTAAGCCCACATTTTAGAAACGAATAAAACTTCCCAAATACGTTTACATTCATGAGAAAAAATACCAAATGTGGAGCCATCTCCAACACACCTTTTAGGTGCGTGGCAGCGCAGCCACACAAAAAAAGGGGGGGGGGGGCTACTCATTATGCCAACCATTGATAACTTGTGCCCACATTTCACAAACGAATTAAACTTCCCACAGACGTTTTTACTCAAGAGAAATGTTTTCCTAAACTTGAAACCAACTCAAACTCACCCTTTTAGGGGCGTGGCAGCCATATTAAAAGGGGGTTAGTTATGATGCCCCCACACAAAAAACTTGTGCCTACCTTTCATAAACGCGTTGAACTTCACCCAGACATATTAATATCAAACTTTTAGAGGCGTGGCATCCATTTTAAAAATGGGGGGGGGGGGTAGTCATTATGCCCACCTTGGAAAGTTGTGGCTACCTTTTAAAAATGCATTAAAATTCACACATGCATTATTCGTGAGAGACAATTCAGATGTTGATCCATCACAAACTCACCCTTAAAGGGAATATACAACATTTGCAAACATCGAAAAATAAAACTACCAAGTTTTTACGAAATACCTTACTAGGATGTTGGTAAATGACAGTCTAAAGCATCCTGTAAAATTATGGCACCTGGTGTGAAGTTTTCAATGGCATTTTTTTTCTGTTTCCAGCGGTAGGTAGTCGGCCCGACCTGGAAAAAAAAACCAACTATTGTGCAACTACTCAAAATTTACCATTTTTTATTCAGTTCAAATTTTGTTTGCTATTGGTTATATATTCATGAACGGGTGCAGGCCAGCTAGACTTGTTCCCTTACCTTACAATTTTCCGGCATCTGGAAATTGATCCATTTTATCTTTAGTGGAGTCAGGGAACCAGACTACTTGAACGTTTTTTGTTTTTCTTGGTTTTTCCAGCATTTTCGAAGAAAAAACTTCAAACATGTCAGTGTAACAAAATTTGATCTATTATACTAGCCCCTCAAAAAGTTCATTTCTGAAAATTACAGCAAAAGCCAGTGATGTACATTTCCTTTAAGGGCGTAATCATTGTGCCCACAATTATAATGTTCGTATTTTGTGGACGATTTCTTACAATGTTGATTGGCCGGTAATCTATATGACATCACTAAGGTAACACTATAACTTATTCCCAACTACTAATGTTATACTTATTTTATTCGTGAGTGAGTCGGTTAAACAATAAAGTGGCATTGTACGGTATTGTATACATGATTAATTAAGTAACTATATCAGTAAATTGATGTAAAAAAATATTGTGTCTGTGGTCAGACCAAAGTTCCGGAATTGACGCGGCCACGCGGCTTTTTTTTTTTTTGTGCTTTTTTTTCTTTTTCTTCAAGCTTGGATTGTACAGACAAGATGGGTAATAAGTTGCTTTTTTGGTGTCCTCATGTACATTGGTGTCCTCCATAATTTGCCTTGGTGCTTTCGATCATTTGCCTTGGTGCAATTTCCCATTCCTTGGTGCTCTTTGGTAAAAAAAAATTGAGGAGGTGCGGAAATAGAGGGCGCTGTTGGAGCTACCGCGGAAAATTTTGGAAAAAAAAATCGACGCGCATGATTAAAATCGACGCGCGCGCTGACTAGAGACCGACTTATTATTTTTTTTTTGGCCTAATGCATCTTTAAGAGCATCTACAACCCAAACGTGCAAGTATGGGGGTGTCCAGATTCGGATTCAGCACCCTCATATCATCTTAAATCCGCTGTTTGCAAGTTGCCTGAAAAATTTAAGTCGAAAGTCATTTTCTAGGCCTCCTAGGATTTTCAGCTGACGTCCTACATGTACCGTGCCTCTTATCATGGTCATCTAAATGAAAATGATCTAATAATCACAAATACACAGCACAGAGTGGCAGCACCAGAATTTAACATTTTGAGGGGCAAGGAACCTTTTTTGGGGGGAGGGGCAACATAAAACAATTGCTGACCATGGAGCAATCGGAAGGGCGGGGGGAGGGGGAGCTGGACATCATTTAACGCTTGGAGCGTTGTTCAAAACAATCCATACCTGCGTTTTATGGTAATTTCTAAGGGCTTTTTAGTATTCAATATACATTCAATCAACGAATCAGCGTGCATATTAATTATCATGACTACCCGCCACTTTTTTTTTTTTTATTAATATGGCTGCCACGCCTAGTGAAAGGGTGTGTTTGCAATTGCTCCACATCTGAAAAAAAAAGTTTAATGCTTTTGTGAAGAGTGGGAACAATTTTGTTTGGGAATAATGACCCCCTTTTTTGTTAAATGGTTGCCACACCCCTAAACAGGTGAATTTGCCGCGGCTCCACATCTAAATCGCTTTCTCTCATGAATATAAGCCGCCCAACGTGCTGTTGGAACTGGAAATGCCCATTTGTTTGCTGCGTAAAGTTGTAGTGTTGCCGTAATGATTTGGAAGCCACTGCAGGAGTGGCAGCCATATAAAGAAGGTAGATGCCGTCATATGAACATCACCCGGTAAACATATCGAGCGCCCTCTTTTGTGCGTTAGACTCATGGGGGGGGTGTAAAGGTGACAACGAAAGTGGAGTCAGAACTTTCCGTCTATAAAATATAGAACTGTAACAAGCCTGTTCGGGGATTACTTGTGCCATGCTTGTGCTAACATTAAAATAAAAATTAATAATAAAGACCACAGGACATTTAAATCATAACAATTTATTGAACAAAAATAGATGTATGAGAAAAAAACCTGCGGAAAAAAAACACTTCATAACATAATTATATTTTTAAAAATGGAGAGCCTTTTAAACATTTGTATAATTCAGATCAAATGCAGTCAGCAAGCAGTTTGCAGCAGTTTTATTCGTTTTCATAATGTATTTATTTGATGTATTTTATATAATAAGGCAGGCCTGTATTATTAAGGTAGGTATTAATCGATGGATATTGTTCATTCATATCATAGTATCCGTTTTGATACGCTAGCTTTTGTCAACTATCCAGAAGTAATCTTGAAAAAACACCATCTACTTTGCCGGATAACCAAAGTAAACTGTGGAAGAACGTTCAATTCCTATTTTCAAGCATTAATCGAGCCAGATACTTTATAACGGTTTTCGAAATCCAATACTCCAAACAAAGCCCACAGTACAGTGTCGTAAACAGATAATCCCCCTATTGTCCCTAATGGAGCTGTCTGTGTTGATGGCCAGTTTAAAGCTTCCTGATTGGTGGGTTCGCACGCGGTGTGTTTATAACGGTCGCGTTGATTGGTTCATTAAGCGTACCATTTTGTGAATGTAATCATTTCTAGCAAGCAACCTGCACTCAGTACTTAGGCTGTGTCCGAATTACCGGCTTCGGCTGCGGCTTCGGCTGTTGCTACGGTGTTGCTAAGGGCGGCCATTTTCTAGACGTGTCCGAATTGTTGGCTGCGGCTGCGGCTGCGGCTTCAACGTCACGAATTTCAAGCCACGTGAAGAGTTGACTTCAGGCATAAAACAAAATGGCGACGAAAACATCAAACGAATTAATGACGCTACTCTGTACTCGGCATGTTCAACGTGCTTCTGCTGGGGGAGAACCACCTCTTAAGTGTAAGTAGCCGAGAGCAATGGAATTTTTTAATACTTTCTGTCATTTGTGGCAATAATGGTTCTACTTTCATGACGGCTTGCAGCCTACATTTGAAATTAAGGGCCTATTTTGACAATGTACCGTGCTAGACCCGTGAACATGGCGTTGTATACAACGTTCAGGTCCTAGGTGGAGTGCCGTAACCTCGGCGCCGGCCGCGCGGTACGTTTCCTGCATTCTGTGTGCATTACATAGCAGGTGTACACAAAAAGGGGGATATTTTAGGCACAAACATTAATTTTAACAATTTTGGGAAAAAATACAAAATCTGCTGCTACTTCAGCGTTTGTACAAAGTCTATCATGTCCATGGTCTCAAGAACATTTTCTAAGTAACTTACAAAAATAGTATTTTAAAAGTTTACTTACTTTAGTTAAGCGCCAGGTTATTGTAAAGCTAGGCCTATTTCCTGACAAAATTGGAAATATTTCTCATCCCAGATTTTTGTATTAATACTCTTTTCATCATTTTTGCAATGACTGACGTTCATTGAGAGATATATGAGAAAAAAGTAGCATCAGAATGCAACATTCTTTTCACAATTTTAACATTGCGTGTACGCCTAGCCTACCCTACCTGATGATACCTAATTATTATATTTATTATTACAGACAGATGTGACTGTTTCCCAAATCTGATGTGGGTAATCTTTAGAACCCCATTTCCCTATAAGCAATAAAGGTTGCAAGACTCAAAAACACTGTTCGACCATGGTTTGACCTTCGGCTTAAAAAAAAAATATGACTCTTCAAAGTGATATTCTGATATTTCTTGACACATTTGAAAGGTTGACATCTTGAATATTAGCAGGTTAAATTTCGGGAATCGGTCAGGATTAGCCCTCATGCAGCACTAGGGGCACTCGATTTTAAAATTTAATTTTCATGCAGTGAGGGAATGGGGGACGTCTATATTATTATTTAAAACAGTCGTTTTCATTCGTTCTCCACTTGGAATTAAAACAAAATCATTTCTCCAGATCTTTCTGCTGATAATTTGAACTTTCATTGCCACAACTAGAGGGCTCTACAACTCACCAAAAAAAAAATTGTCGGGAAAGTGTCAACCCCCAACCCTCCCCCAAGATTCCCTCTAAACCTTGCATCATCAGTCTCTGGCAGTCTCCACCAGGTGCACCATGCCAAACTTAAAGGCGTTACTTTGACTCAATGCTTTATAATTGCATTTTTGCCAATTATCAGTATTAAACCAAGCCCTTTCCTGTACTATTTACTGAATTATTTTTGTCTAAAAAGATTGATGACTTGAATAAACCATGCCCTGTTTCTACTTTTCTCTCCAGGCATTAAAGCATCCACCAATAGGAACAGGGATGGAAAGCAGTGACACACTATGTAGACCCATCTTCTGGTCTTTTTGAGGATGTGGACAAGATTCTCGGTGAGCATCCCATGATGACCCATCCATGCCTGGTATCATCCCTTTGAAGAAAGAATTCCCAGACAAAAAGCATCATTGGCGAAAGTGGCCCTGACCATGGAGCAGCTCCATGCTATAGCACACCACAAAAAAGGAAGAAAAGTTATCAGATGATTGATTTAATCCGTGAACAAAATGGACGGCTGAGGAGCAGGAAACTAACTATGCTCTTTACTCAAAACCAGTCTTTCTTGTCCTTGTTTGGAGGGCTCTTACTGCCAAGGCTTTACTGCCAAACTATCATAGAAATAGGTAAATATTCATAATTGTTTGATAATTTAACTCAAATCCACAAAAAAATTTTTTGGAAGCGTAATGAAAAATCGGAGACATGATTTTTGATAGAATGAACAAAATAATGTCTAAGCCTCAGTGGAAATAACTGAAAGTCAACAATCTTTTTTTTGTTAAAGGGCCCGCAAAATCGATTAGGAAAATATGCAGTCTTGAAAATCTACCTTTGTGTTCCATTTTACTTTATTTGTAATCTTCAAAATTGCCATTTTAAAGAGCCCTTTTGGTTTTTATGTAAATGCAAATGTCCATATTCATGAGCAAAACTGTGATATTAAATAATTTAGATCATAGATATGAAACTTCATTCTGCTTAAATAGAGTCACCAGAATTTAGGAGTCTGCTGTGGTTATTTTTCTGCTTTCAGTGGTTCATTGATATTTCAATTTATAACAGTAAGACAATGAGCACACTACGCACGAATGTTTTAATAAGCAGAATTTGGGGTTCTTTGAAGAGTGTGTTCCGACAGTGACATCACAGCAACAGCACCCTCAGTTGTCTGGAAAAGCATGACACATTTTAAAGGTTAAAAAAAGTGTGACTCGAAAAACAGTTTTACTAAAAAGGGATATGTCTCATACATTTCAGAGGAATCGGTGTTTGCTAATATGCTCCAGTGTAATATTAGTTTCTTGGACCCTTTGTTATTAATTTCAAGCAATAGATCTTTTGCAATGCAGCCATTTTTGAGGTGCATAATTTGGTTCTACAGTGATCTGCATGGGTAAAAAAAACCCTCAAGATGGCTGCTGAAGGAAAAAGGTCTTTTAAGAGCAGACCATCAAAACTTAGCCCTCAAGGACATCAAGAATATGGCTGCAGTTTTAATAATTGCCACTATAATAGTTAGCAAAGCAAATGCATTTAAATATTCTAAAAAAAAAAATTATCTGGACATTATACACATGTATAATTACTATGTAATATTGCTCAGCTGGAATAATGTTATTGATTGTACAGTAATATAATTACTTAAAATATTTGTTTTCTTGTTTAATACCACATTAAAAAAAACTGTTGACAATGAATACTTTTTGGCAGTTACTGACCTCTTGATACCAGCCCATCCCTCCCCCTTTGTAGATTTGAAAATGTTCAGATTTTTCCCCATTTTGTGTTCATTCCAGACTCAAAACTTGCATACGCCAATGTTCGGCCCAAGAAGCCCAAGACTATTTTATTTCAAGGATCTGGTGATTTCCTGCTCAATATCAAGCCTCAAAAGTTGCCATAAAATTTGTTTTTTTTTGCGTTATTTTTCTTTGTTTATATATTTCTTTGAGTTTATACATCCTTTTGGCCCATCAATGAGCCAACAACACAAATATAACTAAGGGACTAGAGAATGCACGGGACGGACGCGTCGACGAACTTGAAAGGCCCACTATTTTATACAACCAGCGCGGCTGGCCTGGCTACAAATTGGTTTTAAATGAACGTTTGAGGGCGCGGCGCGGCCGCAGCCGCGTCCGCGCGGCGCGGCCGCAGCCGCGTCCGAATGATCCATTGGCTGCGTCCGTTTAGCCGCGTCCACAGCCGCAGACGCAGCCAGCAGCCACAGCCGAAACATTCGGACGCAGCCTTACTTACGGACCTGACGTACGCGCAACGCGACGGCGCACACATGTTTATCGCAGCGTGGCATGTGAATGCACTACACAGGCATGACAGGTGCATGTGTGTTAAATGGTAGAGCATGCAAGGAACGTTGTTTTTAAAAAAAATTATATACCGTCAAAAATGGTGGAATTTTAGGCTGAAAATGTCACCAGGCTGTATCAGCATCAACACACAACTCTTCTTTACATTCCTGGAACGGTGAAAAGGACTTTGGAGTGAAATGACATGTCCAGTACGAGCGGTTTTTCAGCCTGTTATAGTGGCGGTGCTGCTGTGTATTTGGTGACATTGTTGTGGATTTTGGCACGTGTGTGTTGCGGTCAGCAACTGACAGACATTGGGGGTAAGTCATCCGTGTATTAACGTGCGTATGTTTTGTATGTGTCGATAAACCATCCAAATGACCTGTTTCTGTCTGGAACTTAGATTTGATTCACCATGGATACACATAATAATGATATAGATTTCTTGCTACATCATGTGTAAAACAATCATAGGGCACAAACAAATAAAAACTGATATTCGGGTTGCAACGTCTGAATGTATGGAGGAATAAAAATGTGAATTAAATATTACCCATGATCTTGAAATGAAAAATTACAAGAATCTATCAATTCATGCTGAGTGATGTTCCTGCAGGAGCTTGTCAGCTATACTAATTATCAAGATCAAGAAGATGTTTACAACTTAAAAACGTTACTGGTTACACACATGACACAATGACAATATTAAGCAGTGGCAATTTCTTTGAATTTCTGATTACATAATTTTCAAGACATTTAGGCTATTTCATGTTTATACTGTTGTGGTTATGACTCTTTTCAGTAGAACGTGTGGAAAGATTTCCATATACGAAGTTCACTCAACACCCTGTGTACAAACCCTATGAGATTGGACTGAAAAATTCTAAGTGTTTTCTAAGAAAATGCTTGTATTTTCTCACTGCTGAAATTGACTTTGATGACATGAAATTGCTATCTGGGGGCTTGTTAGTCAATACAGAGGAAAATTAGTGAACTTCGTATATATGGAAATCTTTCCGAACGTGTTCTGAGAAAACGACCATAAAATTGAAAATTTCACACTTCACTAATTAATTAAACATTCAGTTCAGTTAAGTTCATTTATTTCCACAGTGTTTACAAACAAACCAGTATTTGTAATATTTCAGAAAATGAATTTACCATGTGCCTTGTTCATTTTAAGGCTGGCCCTTCTTTTTCCTGGGATCCCACACAATTTGTGAGAAATTTGGCATTGACACTTGGTGCCCTTGAAAGTCGCATATCTTTGTTGGCCGTGTTTATTAAGAATCTCGTAATTCAATTCATGGGAAATTTTATAACGGAAACAAGCCTCATCCGTATCATTGTAATTTGGAATTTACCGGGATTTAAAGACGAAGCTCGTGTAAAATTGGCATAGGTTTCGTATTGGACTTGAGATTATAGCGTTTGTTCTTTGTGAGATTGAAAATTGTTCCCATTGTCAAACAATGAAAACTGGTGGGAATATATTTGCGTACGTATAATTGTACTTGCAGTACGAATAAAAAACGGTATTAGTGAAGGTCAGTGTTTGTTTTTGAATTTATACAGGTACATGTACACAGAGAAAGTGGTTATGTAATTTTTTAAAACACTTCATCATCATCTTCCTAATGTAGAAACCTCCGCTGGAGTATACTCGCATGTTGAAACAGTAAATTTAAATTTGAATTTAATATGATATACACAAGGACTGGTGGCAATTATGATAAAAAGTGGCATTTGGAAATTTCTTTAATTTTTTTTTTTAAATTGTGTCATTAAAGGTGCAATAGAGTGAATTGGCTTGATCTTTAGATGTGCCAGTTCATTCCTAGTGAAAGATTCATCAAAATTGAATATTACATCATTGTTCCATGTTTAGCATCTGCCTGTGGTATCTTAAAGTGATAGTCCATCATTTGTAATTTGTGCATTTTGTTCGTTTGAAGCCACAAAAGTGTTCAAAATCTAATGAAAGATACTGAACAACTAACCTGATGAAGTTTCAGCTCAGCTTCAGCTGTACATGTATATTCCGAGAAAAACAGCATTCTAGGATCTCAATTTCAAATCAAAAGTTGCTGAATCATGTTTTGAATTGTTTTGAATTGCAGCTATACGCAATGTCGCGCACTTATCCGACAAATTATAGCAACCGTGCGCGCCTGTGCGTCGTGCCAATGCTTGCGCGCGCTGCGCCGAATAACAAAACGAACTACTAATTTAAGGCCTTCTTTCGTTGATTACTTCAAAATGATAGCTTGCCAGGAAGAGTAATTTCACAGGGAGTTTAGTCCCCTTACTATCTTTCAACCAAGTATGTTTTTCAACAATAATACGCCAGTTACTTTTTCTGATGGCTGCAAATGATGGACTATAGCTTTAAAACATTATGCATACTACATATCATGTACCGGTAGTGTAGGCCATTTATGCCATCATCATGTGCAGGGTTCTCAATTGCAACTCTTTTGAGTGCCAAGTCCTCAAGTGAACACGCTCTCCGTGGGAACAACAAAAGCCCTGGATTTGCTAACCTTGTTTCACAGGGATCGATGGCGGACAATAGGAACCCATTGTGGGCAACCGTATTCATTATTGACACACTGGTGGGCTGTCATGTATCTCCATTCGGCCTGTAACTGTGCGTGTGTGAACCGGCTCCAATTTTTAAATCCAAATTGGAAACAGTTATAACGGTCACTTCAAAGGAGTGATGTGTTCAAACTGGCTTTTGTGCAGCACTTAGCTGTGTGGTGTAGAACTATTGAGGAGTGTTAATGCTCCTGTTTTTAATTTAATATCTTGCATTTAAATGAGATCCCTTTCTCATTTTTTTGGGGGGAGGAGGGGTGAAAGATCCAGTTTTAGACTTCTTTACACACTGTATGTCCATCACCATCATAGAGGCGATGCAGTACATGTATGTTGGCCTATGTGTGTAGTTTACTTCATTTATACAATGTATACAAAACAATGTAATCTAACACTCAAGATCCACATTTACATTTATTTCCTTAGCCAAACCATAGGCCAGACTCACCTAAACTACGTGTACATGTAGGCCTACTACTCTATTACTAGAACATTGCACCTAAACTGGACAGAATCCAAACTCCTTGTTTATTTAAACCCTCCTGGCAGTTTTGGAGGATTTTGGAGGACTGAGGATGATGTTTGAGAAACATTTTGGAGGATTGAGGATGAATGGTGTTCAAGCACATGAGGAATTTGGAGGATTGAAAATGAATGGTGTTTGAAGAAGAGGAGGATTTTGGAGGATTGAAGATGAATGCATTTTGAGAGGCAGGACTGTCTGACAATTTTGAAGGATTATGGCGCTGGCTATCCTTCATTTGAACATTAAGTGCAAAATTTTTGAGGATTTTTGTTTTTTGAGGATTGAGGATGGTTCTAATCTTAGCAAAAAGAGCCTTGGGGTTAGGTTAGGCCAGAATGAAAGAAAACGAATGACGGTGTCTTCCAATTTTGTTCTGATTCAATTTCATTGTTTTACTGTGTATCGGATGTTAATAATGGATTTACAGCAAAAACATTTTTTTTAGCGAAAATCATGGCTCAAGTGAGATTATGGTCATTTCCAGAACGTTTGAATTATTGAATTGAATGCTGTACTGTACAATGTAGCCAGTGCAAGGTTTGCGGCCACGGAGTTACCCAATTATGTCAATTTTAGTGCTTTGTCTGTGAACTGTTGGGGATTTGAATTTTGAATTTCAACCGTATTTTCAAAAAAATCCAATTAGTGGAGAAAAGCAACCAGAAAGCATAAATCACCTCTGGGGCACTAGTGATTTAGAGACTGGCGGTGGCTTTTGTTGGCCCCGCTTATAACTCAAGACCAGATGCTGTACTCTATCAATGGGTGCCAAGGATTTGACAACCCAATGGTACCCAGTGGGCCTTTAGCCCAAAATGGCAAGGCCCAGTGGGGGTGTTGGTTTGCCCTCACAGATTCCCCCTGTTGTTGGGGAGGGGGAGGGGTGTTGGTAGTGAAAAAAGGGTTGAATTTTAAATAACACAAACTATTTTGTGGACAAAAAGAAATTACTTTTCTTTTTTTCAGTTTTGAGTGTTGAAGTGTGTATGTGTGTTGTGTCCAAACACATTCAATTTCATCAAAAACAAATTTGAGAAGAGAGAGAAAGAAGAATTTTTTTACAATTATTTGGAACATATATTCGGTTGTAGGCTTTTTCCTCAGCAGGAAATTTAAAATTGTCCGTTTCATTTCATACTCAAAAGCTAAAGCAAAAGCAAAACGAAATTTGTGGCGTCATCATGGCATTCGTTAGTAGCTGAACACAGATCATTTCAACTTCAACTCGGGAATTTTCATGGCAGATATTTCATTCACCCGCTTTCCACGCTTTCATGAAGTATGAACCGGGCTTGAGAGGGTGTTCAAGTTTGGTGGCCTTTTATACATTGTTTGTGTACATATTTTTGAACAAGTACATGAACATATCTAGGCCCCTACTTTTTCCAAATGCATTTTTCCAACTTGTACATTTTGTCCATAGCTATACATGTACGCATGTATGTATCAACGCAAATTGACATGGTGATTGTTTCATAATACAGTTTCATATAATTATTACATGTAAAGATAGAAGCTCACTTTAGCTCTTTTCAGTGACAAATGAAATTTAAGTCCATAATGTATACATTGTACATAATGTACAAGTACGGTAGGCCTACATTGTACACATGTTTTGTCTGTTTGTTTCACTTGAGTTGTGTACTGTTTCAATGTAGGGACATTTCCAACACATGCACAGATTGTACATTGAGAAAATGTCAAGTACATGTATACCCCACTTTGTAGAGAGTGTACAAGGTACATGTACATTGTATACTAGTGCTTAAATAAATTGAATTGAAAGCTTTTCCAAACCAGTAGGCCCAGCAGGGATTTGGCTAAATCCCAGTCAATCCTCGGCGGGGTCTCACAAAACGAACCTGGATACAATGAAAATGCCAGGGTTAATCAGGCTTGAACTGCGTAGTTCTTCAAACCGTTGCAGCATGCTGGGGTCTTGGAAAATGGAAAAGACAGATCTCAGGCTACTGTGCTGAGAGTAAATTTATGGCCAAAGCACATGGGACAAACGTTTTGACTGGAATGTGAACTGTTTCTGTGCATGCAGTCTTGTGGTGTTGAGTGTGTCAAATTTCAAAATTTCAGTCATCCCAGCCTAAGCGACATTGGGGACTTTATCGGTTTATTGAAATCAATTGGTTCTCAGAATAAACATAAAACATTTCAGGCAGTACGTAGCTTGAATTCATTTGAACTGTTTAATTAATTTGTTTGGATAAAAGTTACCATAAGGCAAGGGAACAGACATCATGTTTGTACCTTCACCTTGGTTTAAACTTAACTTCATAATAATGCAATATTAGCTGCGTTTTATGATGCCAATAATAGCAAGCATTTCAGTAGGACTGTAACACTAACAACAGTAGGACTGTCCCGAATGTTTGAACATTCGATCATCAACCGAATATTCCAATAGGTTTGCCGGTTTAATATTCGAAAGCAAAAAAAAAATATGCACATAATGTACACACACAACTGTGATGTTACTTTATCATAAACTTGCGACGTTTTATTGTCAGGGGCCCCTTTTTTTGTCGGCGGTAACTTTTATTTGTTGATGGCTTGTTCATTGTTTTTAAAAAGCCCTTGACAGTTAATAAAGTATCGGTACTTACTGCAAAACACTTCATATCGATCGCCACACGCTAGTTTTAACTGGCGCGCTCTGCATGCAACTTTTGCAGTTGCAGCTGACAGTTTCGAATATCTGAATATTATTGTGGTCAAACACAGTTTCGAGTAATCAAATACAACATTATTCGAAAAATGGACAGCCCTGCTCAACAGAGTTGACTGTGGCATTGTGTGTTGTAAGTTTGTACAAATGTATTGTCCACTATTGTCTGGATTGTTTTCCTCCCCTTTTGCCCCTTTTTCGGATGTACATTGTAATTTTTAGCAAGTGGACTGATCGTGAGCTTTCATTGATTGATCATACAGTTTTTTGCGAAACATAATTGACAGGACATTTATTTTCTCATATTGCAACTGACGGATTTTATGTGCATGGTCACAATGGAAGCTTCCCGTTTGTTGCTTCAGACAATGTGTTCGGATGGAGGGAGGGCATAACCCTCAAAGAGCATCTTACAAGCAAACATGAATGATGCACTGGGTTCTTAACAGTTGGCTGTTAAGATTGCACATTGTACATGAACCAACAACAGTTGAATAATGACCAACATTGTAGCGTCCTGATTAACTGGTAAACAAGGAACTTCATCTAGAGGATTACCAGAGCCACTCATGTACACCCTTTCCCTCCAACAAAGCAAATTAGTTTGAAACCCAACAAAGTGCACTCCATAACTTTGTCATTCCTCACAGCTGAAACAGCTGTTGATGATAATTAAACTTTTATACAATGGAATGACAGATGGGTGGCAGAGGAGACGCAGGTGTCACTTTTTAATGAGGTTGTTACACTACCGGTACCTTGCTCTATGATTACAACCCACCCCCAACCGACAGTCATAGGATCTGTTCTAACATGACTGATGTACTCCTACGGTAAGTCCTATGGATCGTAATTAAAAACTGGCTTCTCTTCGCTACCCTCTTTGATGGCTGAACAGTGTTTAGATCCTGAACACAGATGTTGAACTGCAACAGTTTCACTTACGATTCTCGTGACACTGATGGTTGCAGTTTGTGAGATTTTTGTCAGTTTTGACAGTTTACCTAGAGCTGCACAAGTTTTTGGGCTGGGTTGCGATCATACTATCATTCTTGTCTGAAAATTAAAACTAAAGTTCTGAGGAAAAAAAGTTGCCTGCTAGCCTGGATTAGCTGCTTTTTACAATGAATGTCAGAGCATAGTACTTAAAGAATCTCTTAAAAGTCGGAATGAGAAGCCATTTTTGCGGTGGTGCCACGCCTGCGCGCATGTGTTCTTAAAGACAAGGTGCGCGCACATTTTGTTAACCCTATTGGTTGAAGGAGACGTATTACTTGAGCATGACTCGCGCGACCCTGGTGCCATCGCAGAAAATGGCCGTCGCCGAATTTGTGCAATTAAATTTTTTCCTTCGATTTTTTGTTCTTTTGCCATTTGACCCCCTCCCCAACTTCAAACGATGAAAAATACTTTAAAAAAATGGATTGTCATTAGGTCAACTTTTAGAAAACACTTGCACTTCCAAGTCTTTCATCACTCTTATCAAGTACTTCATTCACACCTATTTTCTTTGTCCCCAACTATCTGTTGGGGACAAAGAAAATAGTGCTATCTGGCACTTGCGCTGTTGGATATTGTGGAAATGAAATTAAAAAAAAAAAATAAAATAAATTAAGTACAAAAAAAATTTAATTTAAAATATTTGCATGAATGAAGATAGTTTAATTTGTCACACTTCAGAAAGTTTTTAAGAATCAAAAAACATAATTTAAAAGATGAAAGCAGCTACTTCAGTTTGTCAAGCTGTTGATTTTTATTTTTAGAGTAAAAGCAAACAATTTCCAATTGGCTCAATTTTATTTTGCCAGCTAAACAGGTGTGAAATGCATTTTTTTCTTTAGATGTTCTTTTTTTCCCGACAGGGCGGTACTACTTCAAAGGCTAAAAAGTATGAAAAGCATAGAAATTAAAAAATAATTAAATGCCATTAGAATAAAGTGCTTGCACTTCCAAGTCTTTCACAACTGTAAAGAGTAATTCGCACCTCTTTTCATAATTCCAAAACGTGTGCGAAAGAAGACAGTTCAATTTGTCACGCTTAAGATTTTTTGAAGGGAAGTTTTAATGGCCTGCCAAACAGTATTGTCCCATTAACAGCTGCAGTCCAGGTGTGCTCTCATGCTTGACGTCGTCGGCAAAAGAAATGACACGGTTGAAAGTTTATTCTTTTCCCCCGTCATGCACGTGAAGCTGTCTTTATTTCCCACGCATTTTGCGCTCCATAAAGTTTACCCAATTGTAAGGGAAACCCTGTTCCATTATTGAGGCAAATTACAAGTACGCTCGCTGAACCCACTTTGCACTTTGTTGTCGTGAATCTTGATAGCGGGGATGGCATTGCACGAGTGAGGATTATAATAGATGGTTGTCATGGCGACGGTTTTCAGCAGTCACCGCTTTGGAATGTAGATTTACTGTCTGATGTGTCATAACATCTCCAGATATAGCTTCCTGTGTGTGGAGGAGCCTCGTGATTTGTGGGGGCACAAAAAGCGTTTTCCCGGAAGATTGTTTATGAAATCTTGCTGAACTGAAAGTGATTTCTCCAACTTTCAAAATTGAGCAAAATTCGTACCTGTACAAACTATTTTCTTTGAAATAAATTGGTTGCTTGAAATTTGTGAGGTGCTTGTGCAGTGACTGAATTGCTCGCAAAAATATTGTATCAAATCCAGGCTACATTTATGAAAACTAACTAGGTTTGCAAACATTAGAGATTAGCAAAGAAATTGGCAGTTTCCCAGTTGATGTCAATATGTTTGTTTGTGTGTCTTCTATTAAGAAGACAAACTGTGTATATTTGTGCCATTCGACCATGGGATTCTGTATGGCTATATCAAATTATTACAAAGGAATTCTTAACGGTTAAAAACAGTCACTTGATTGATTTTGACTGTGGTGGCGTAGCTTAATTTTTCAGCCAGGGATTAGCTATAAAACTAGATGCAGTAGTCACAAAACCATTTGAACTGTATAGGCCCTACTGATGACAGGATGATGTGTTCACATAAGGCCAATCTCGGTTTCTGGCCTGATTTTTTTGCTTCAAATGTGTGCTGATGACTGCAAATGGTGCCCGACTAAACTTAGTGCAAATATATTTGAGTCCAGAGAGGCCACATAAAGATTATTCTCGACCATAACCCAATCTAAAAACACGTTAAAATTGTGCAGCAGCAGGATTCCAGTCAAACCAGTGAGTTTGGCGGTTTTGAGACATCATCTTTCATTAAAATTAATTTTGCCGATACCAGAAACCGGAGACTTTTTTTTTTGGCCTAAGCAACTAGTATGGGTAGCCATTAATTAATTGCTTCCCATTGTAGCCCACAGAGCCTTGGCTGGAATGATGATGAATTGATCATCATGGTTTCATTCAAGGACATGCTTTTGTCTGCACTGATCCTTCTTATGATCAACGGAGCCTATTAACATGACAACAGTTGCCTTTATGTACTGCACGTGTTACGTCTACTGGTATACGTACATGTACACATTATCCCAATTTATGTAATTTAATATTAGATTCATTCATGACCATATTTTGTGGACATTACATTTAAGTTGAAAACGTTTTACATACATGTACATGTACTGGTATGTTAAGATTTTCACACAACCCAATCCCAAAACAATAGTGCACAATAATCCTACTTTGAGTTAAATATGGTCTTTCAGAATATAGTGACAAGTAGGCTAGGCCCTATTCAATATTAATCCAAATTTCCCAGCTGCCACACCTCAAAATGGCTCGATAAATAACTTCCCCTTCTAAAACAAGCTGTGTAAATTACCAGGATTCTTGACACTGAGAAAACAAAAACATTGACAGGTGCAGGTCAGTTTTGACCAAAAACCATTCCTCCCCCAGTACTTTTGGATCTTATCTGATATTGGACTCAAGGAATTTTTATTTTAAAAAAATTGCCAGAAAATTGACCTGGATAACTAAATAAACTGTGCAAGGTGCATTTTTGGAGTGGTGTGGTTTGACCAGTTGTTAACCATTGATGGACTGACCATGCAGGGAGTGACCGCAGAGTGTGGGAACCAGAAAAAACCCAAACATCTGTGGTGACCGCAGACCACAATCCTTTTTGTTTTTCTGGAAGTGGAAAGATATACGGTAGGGTACATACAGGATCTGAATTTTCTTTCATTATAAATACATCTGAGTGAACATGTCTTCATTTTGTAAAAGTTTCATAATCATATTCTTTGGTGTTTTTTTTTACATGTTCATCGTAAAAAAAATACAGGCCTGCCAACTCTCACGCATTGAGTGCAAGACTCACAGGAAATCTTGCGCTCAATGCGCTAACAAAAATAAATAAATAAATACTCGAAAATGATGCTTAAATGATCATCTTTTGCTAAAACAAAATTGGTTTAAGTGGTCAGAAATTGCCTCAGATTGCACCACAGAGCGTCTAGAATCCAAAAATTTTCCTGGCCCTTAAGCGGGCCCCAAACTCCACGCCGTTAGGGTTTCAGGCTTCCCATTGGTTCTGATCAAGCTCCATTACACAAATTCTCACTCTCGGCTCTTACTGAAAGTTGGCAGCCCTGAAGATGTTTTGTTTTAATCAAGTGTTTACATCTCTTTTGCCCACCACCACCATTCAAGAAGCTTTTGATATTATCTGTAATCAAGCGAATCAGTATATTGTGTACAGGTGTGTGATGACATGGCAACATTATGATAATAATAAACACATTATTGTTTAATAGGGTAGTCATCATTCTCATATGGCATTTGGACTCATTGCCAGCGTGTTTACCCCATGAGGGGTAAATTATTTAAACAGCCTTCTGAGCCTTTCATTAAGACCATTCCATCAACCATACTGCACAGTGCTGTTTTTAATGTGTTGGTTCTCAGAGCGACCTTATATCACTCAGCCATTCCACTCAGCACAAACAACAAACAGAAATGCCTCGGCACCTGAAAATTGACATTGTCAAGGTGAGGTTTATTATAGCAGGGAGAAAATGAGCCATTTGGGACTTGTTAATAATGTGGTTTCATTTCATTGGAATTTGAAATACTTGAGATGATAAATTAGCATATTTTCTGAAAGAAAATTTTATTTCATTTTTTTTTTTGGATTTACATTATAAAATATTTTTCCGTTTCTCTGTTGTTGTTTTTTAGACCCAACAACAGTTTGAAGCATTGAGATGATTGACAACGTCAAATACTGTAAATAGTTTACATGTAACTTTTCAAGGAAAAATTTGACCTGCTTTAACATTATGTTTTTAGTTAGAAAGTGAACTTTAAAATAAGCTAGATTGAGAGACGGACAGAAATGTGAAACAATTCTTGAGACAAGCTAAATTGATGTCACATTATTTTATTCAAACATAGCTCAGCTGTGTTTTAACTTGTTTTCCCTTTCATACTGTACATAACATGCACATTGTGTATCAAGACCGTTCTTGGCTCAGCTCCCAACCAATGTTTTCTCACAGCTATCACATGAATTTTGCGGCGTTGTTTATATTTAGCTGGGGCTATAATAAACAAATGTAGGGTATCATGGCACATTAGGCCCATCTTGTGTGTGATGCAGCGATACCCAATAACCAAGAATGTGCTCCCAGTCCTCATGCCTCATGGTCATAACAAAATGCTACCAGTGTCTGGAAAATTGTTTGAAAAACAGATCTTACTGCAAAGACATTCAACTCAAATGCCACATGTGGAAAATGCTTGTTTTATCTACACATGCTTCTTAAAGGTAGGGCCTATTGCAAACATAACAAAAAACTACCAAATATTATGAAATACCTTACTTGACTGTAAATGAATATAGTCTCAAGCATCCTGTGAAATCCTGGCACCTGGTGTGCTGTCATATTCAAGAATAACACAATTTTTGTATTAATTTCCAATAATGGTCGGCCGACAATCGTTGGAAAAAAACCCTGATTTTTTTTTCAAATACTACCCCCAATTTACCAAATTTAGTTCGTCCACATTTTTTTGACAATCGGTTACACATCCGTGAATGGGTGCAAGCCAGCTAGTCTGCTAACTTGACCTGACAATTCCCCGATGTCTACAAATTGCTCCGTTTCGTCTGAAGTAGGGTCAGGGAACCAGACTAGAAGAACCTACCATTTTTTCCCTTGGTTTTGCCAGCATCTATGAACACAAAACTTTAAACAGGTCAGTGTAACAATATTTGCTATAAAATACAATCTTCTATCCCCCAAATCCATCCATTTCTGAAAATTACACCTGTCCTTTCTCTATTGTATAACATGTACCGGTACCTTTAAAAAGCAATTAAATTTGATACACCAATGAAGCATAAAGGAGCATGTTCTTCCACTCATCTGGAGAAAAAAAATCCAGAATTACTGAAATTGATACTTGCTATCAGAAATTATGCATGTTCTTCTGAAAGAAACCATTTTTACAGAGCTAGAACGCTACATGTACATGCTTTGAAGCTAACCAGCTGAGGGAGAACCAAAGGCATTCAAATTCACATGAGAATTAATTTTGGGTCAAAACTAAAACATTATTTTTACAGTCATATTTTGTGTTTTGTTTTGGGGGTATTTTGTTTTCCTAACAAAAATGCATAGTTATCTGAATCTTGGATACCTTGGCTACTCAAAAAAAACCAAAAAAAACCCAACCTATCGATTTTGACATGATTTTTGTAGTGTCCGACTTCAGGCGTCAATTTATACTCAAAACAAAGTTTTGGGGGGACATTCCTCATTTTGCTACACTACAGAATGTAGGTCACTTTTTCCAAAGCATTTAAACGAAACCGGAATTACCGGTATCAAAAAAAGGACTTGCAGTGTAATACATGTACTGGTATGTACCCCGATGTTCCTTTGAGTTATAAATGCACGTGTATATGTAACACAAATAATTAACAATGTTTTCAAACCTATTTAATTTACAATTTAACCGCAGTTCTTTGATTACATTTGAGGTATACATGTAGTACACATAGTTACCTAAAGTTTTTACTTTTTCAATGACTGCCCGCTATTTAAAATGTCAATCATTGTTGAAGTATCATGTCAATCACGCCGGTCTATCTGCACACATAATGGGCAGGCGTCACTAGTGTCAGCCTTTGTGAAATGGCTAAATGGTTAAATGTTTAAACAGTTTAAAATATTTGCTAAACGTTCACAAAATTAAACGCAGAGTCACATCCTTCC
Organism: Patiria pectinifera; assembly: GCA_029964075.1. Taxonomy (NCBI): domain Eukaryota; kingdom Metazoa; phylum Echinodermata; class Asteroidea; order Valvatida; family Asterinidae; genus Patiria; species Patiria pectinifera. Next base: position 5,695,957 of record CM057150.1, read on the forward strand.
AGTTTCCACTCATGGTGAACCAGTGTTGATATCAACACTGAAAAACCCTTTTTACAGCTCCTTCCTCAAGTCTGTGGTCAGTGGACAATCTTGCCTGAAGTCCATTCCAGGTCCATGTTAATCACCAAGGCTAAGCAATTAGCCAACTGTTTGCTTAGCATCCAGGTGGTGATTTCTTTATGGACTTTCCCCTGATAGTGATAAGGGCCAAGTACACACTGTGGACAATCCTGCTTGTTTTTGAGCTCATTGCCAGTGACCTTAATGCCATCACAGGAGATTGTTGGTGGGCACACATTCCACAGACATTGTCCAGTTGTTAGGCACAGTTTCCAGGAAGGTTAGGGCCTACTCCAGTTTATTTCGGCCTAGTTATTTTGATTTATCCAAAAGGCTTCGCCAGGGATTTCATCAAGGCTAAATGGCAAATTTGCTGATGAATCCTCAAGTACCTGAAATTGCACACTTTGGAAGCCTTTTTTGAAATGAAAGTGCTTAGACAGTTGCCTATTTTGCTGTGCCCGTTTGTATGAGAATGCATTGTACACTGTATGTGTAAGTTGTGAAGACAGTTAAATAAAAGCCATGTTTCAAGTAAAGATTATTGTCTGGAAGAAATCTATACCATGAAGGGGAATATTGTTAAAAAAGAAAACGATCGGCGTGTTTTCTCAAGAACTAGAGAAATATCGGTCAGTTTCATCATTCAGACATTTACGGTATTCAAAAACGAAACTGTCAAAATATGAAACATCCTACTTGAAGTACCGGTACATGTAGGCCTACTGTATACATGTGTAAGTAAATACAAGTAAATAAGGATCATGCATGCACCCTGAGAAATCATTGCGCGTATAGATTTGCTGTCATCATATTGTTCCTTGAATCGGCAAAAACATATTTTTTTTTGCAAATGGGGTCCACAACGGTACCTTTTACTTACATTTTTGAGAGGTCTGACGAGTGGTGTTTATGTTTTTAAATTATGTTGAAGTAGGGTCTATACAAGATGCCCATCACATACAAGGCCCAGAACTGGCTACCTACCGTACTTTACGCGAGGGATGAGCAAAGAGGGGAAAGAAATAGTATGTGGCCTAGGCAAAGAGCATTTGTTAGCAGAAAGATAACTATTCATGTCACGTTCAAACGTGTATGATGTAGGGCACTCGATGCTCAGAGATTATAATTCTAGGGCAAGCAGGATAAGGATTATAAGGAAGTCTTAAGGAATGTTGGAAGGAACGCTTTTTCCTCCTCATTTTGATTCACACATTTAGCTGCACATGTACCAGTCAAGTCTGTGCCAAATTGGAATTATGCCCCGATCTTTCGATCGGGCGCTACCGGGTCCCGCCGGGTTGAAATGTTAGAGGGGAGAAAGGGGGGAAAAAAAAAATCTGGGGGAACTGGTTTCCAGCCCGAATTTTGGACAGTGTGAAAAGGCCTTATGCTTCAGTCAATTGAGGCATAGCTCTATGATTGAGGCAAAATGTGTGTGCATTGTTGAATCTGATGGTAAACACCAAACACCTGATTTATAAGATCATTATTGATCATTCAGTGGACACATTCTTCCTGTATTTGTCTGGACATAGTAAGATCTGTTGCATCAAGGTGACTGTCAGTTGCATCCTAGCACACACAATGCTTGTTTACATATTGAGCAAGGTTGTCCATTCCATTGCACTTAGGTCATTCATACAAGTCTGTACACCTGTTGTAACATCATGGAGCTCCATCTGGCCATTATTGCTGGACAAGTCATTAAGGACAGCTGGAGCCTAATGACCCAGATAGTCTTGATCCAGATTTGGATTTAGATTTTACTCTCCTCTTATTAAATGCCAGGGACTTACCAGTCCCTGACAAGTGAGGTATAGAGTGCGCATGATGAGAGGTCACAATCGTCAAGATGAGTCAAATCCAGTCTTGCCAACTTCGGTAGGGCATGGAGGAAGGAACTCTCCATGGGTAGGGCTACTTAAAAAAATCTGAGCATGTAGCTCACACAGGCTGTTTTGAAGCACACAGAAATTCCAGTGTAATGCCGCAGAAGTTCCCAAGACTGGATTAATTTGATTCATCTTGTAGATAATGATGGCAACCTCTATCACTGCAGTGGCTTCACTGCGCTTGTTGGGGACCTGCTGTATTAGGGGAATAAAGTCCAAATGCAGTAAGACAGCTCCGCTCTATGTGGAACCCCTGAGTTATGTACAAACAAAAAGTTATACATATGACCTCTCAAATGCAAGATCTTTAGACCCTTTGCGTCAGACATCACATGCTGGTTGCACCATGGAGGTAATTCTACCTCCATGGTTGCACCAAAACACGCTCCTATTTCATTTGCCTGAATTCCGTACTACTCTCCAATCATTCCTTCAAATATGACATTGACATTTGGGTCTGTAGACCATCGTCGATCATTCATAGTCTGATGGATTCGAGTGACAATCATACAAGTCTGATGGATTCGAGTGACCCAATTGTATGAAAATCAAGGTTATTCCCATCAGTTTCTCTTCCGGGGATTTGCCACATCATGTACTTTGCAGACTACAGACGCATGCTTCACTGCTTGTTAACAATCAACAATTGTCGTTAACCAAGTACCGTGTACCTTCACATGGCAGGTAATTCTTTGCTCTTCCATGTGCTGCTGACTTTGTTGTCACTCACTATGGCTACCAATTCAACAATCACTACAGTGCATACCTGTACGAATTGCATGCACTGAAACCTTCGGGATAAACCACAGTGACTCTCCATGTTCATTTAGACCTGAGAGATCTCGGAATTGGCTTGATAAGACCAACAAGAAGGGGCCGTAAATCCAGTGGCGCACCCAGGATTTGGTTGGGGGGGGGGGGCTCAAACATTTATTTTTACAAATTTGTTAGAAGTTGAATTTTTTTCAAAATTTTTGGCCTGAAATCAATGGGTTTTTTTGAGGGGCGGCCTATTTTGACGTTGGTGGCGCCACTTACACTCCTATTATCTACTCGAAAACAGGCCACATTCATCACCAAGGCCAAATCGTGGGACTAAAAAGAGATTTGATCGTGGATCAAACAGCAGAAACGAATACCCGTAGTGTGTGGCATCAGACAAGATCATACGGACATCGTGCCTTTTCTGTCACCTCTCCTGCATCTATGGAATAAACTACCCTTTCACATCAAAGAAGCATCAACCCTTGGAACATTCAAATCAGCCCTTAAAACACACTTGCTTACACGAAACTCTTTGTAATCTTTGTCTTACTACTGTCTTGCACTGTTCAGTGCATTGGGACTCTGTGTAAAATGCACTTTATAAGCACCGTTTGTTATTATGCAAGGGGTCGGTTGCCCTAGTACACACACATTTGATGCTCACGCGAAGATGATACGTGTGCACTCACATTCAGAATAAAATATGCTTTCTACTTTGCACACGCGAATCAAAAACCTGCATGATCATGCAGTGTTTGCCGCAAACAGAGTTCCTTCCCATAATAGTAGTCAAAAAGCCGGCTACAGCTACTGTTTGAGAGGGAGACAGAGCTGGACCGTACATCTATACTCCTGTACTACTATAGGGCCTACAGGTTTTGCATGACTATCTTCAATTATGCCTAGTTTTCTCATGGGCACATTCAAAATATGGGTGTGAAAATTCACTCCTCGTCTCTTTTCCTCCTGCCTGCCACCCCCATGTTTGCCATGTGGCTATTGTGTGATTTATCTTTCTCCATTGCTCAGTGTATGTTTGCCATGTGTCATCATTGTGTGGTCACTGATCCCGAGGACAGTGAACCGCAAGGTGCTGTCAGTTTGTGTGCACTTGTTCAAGCAATTTGCAAACTTTTTGCCTAAATTCATAGCTACTGCATAAGATATTTAATTTATTTTAAAAATCTGAGCATTTATTGATGAAAGGATTATGAAATTGAAATTACACTTTAATTCAAAAGAAGTATAAAGTTACCCAAGAAATCCCTGTAGTAACTTCAAATTCAGCACTGCTTATCAGGGGTGAATGTGGGTTTGGCTCAAGATAGGGGTTTGGCTGTTAAGGTTAGGTTTAGCAGACATGTGCTATCAATTTCTGTTATTTTTCCCTTTCTTTGCAGTTGGGGAGGGGATCATGTTAAAGCCCCTAACTCCCATATACCCTCAGAACTGGTTATTTGTATCAAGGAACGTAACCAGTCATTTTACCACAATCACCTAAATAGCTTGTTAGCATACCACCAGTCCCTCCACCAGTTTAGACAAATGTTCAAACGAGCATAATTATTGAAGGGACAGCCAGTTGTGGTTCCCGCAGGGTGGTTAGATTGTGTTTGGGACATGCTGGGAAAACACATTCCCACAGAAATCAAGGTGAAATGGCCCACAATACATCCCACCACCAAAGCCTCCAGCTGTACAGGGATAGCGATGAGTGTGGGAAATGTTATTTGTAAAGTTGGGCGCATAACACTGTGCTACATGTACCGGTACCGGTAAATAAAGTGGTATATTTGTACCCATGTCATTTTCTCTATTTGATCATACATTATGTATCTTTGGAAGTACCGGTACCATATGAAATTTATGTCATTGCCTTAATTAAGAAGAATTGAAACAATGCACGTTATGATGTGGAAACTGTTGTACAAATATGTTGCCCCTCCCCCCAATGGTGCATCAAGAGCATGCCCGTCGCCAGCTCCGGGCATTAGACTTAGAGGGGGGGGGGGCACCACAAGAAAATACACACTTGTATTTTGCTGATTTTTATTTGGGAGGGTCTTGCTCGGGGGTAGCCCCAGGGGGTAGCCCCCCTGGGGCAGGCCTGATCAAGAGCGCATCATGTTCTTCATGGCTGTGATACTAGGGGTGCATCAAATCATGATTTGGTGATTTCAATCAAATTATGGGGTACGTCACTTTTCCTCAGTAGGTGCATCACAATCTGTTAAAGGTGGTCAAAAATGTTGCCAAAATAGCATCAAAACAGGGGATGGATTCCTTAAAAGTGTGACCCACTGTTTGACAATGACACACCATTCATGGGGTGCGTCATACAAGTAATAATAGTGTATTTATGCATTACTTGTGACTGGACCTGTGATGGACTCTACTACATTTAAAGGGAAAATACAACATTTGCAAACATCAAAAAATAAAACTACCAAATCATTTTGAAATACCTTGCTGGACTGTTAGTGAATGACAGTGTAAAGCATCCTGTAAAATCATGGCACCTGGTATACTGTCATTTGATCAGCATTGGAAAAACTGGCTTTTTCTAATACTGGCCCCAATTGACCATCGCACTTGCTTGCAATCGATTACAAACCTATGACGCAGTGCGAGCCAGCTAGACTGGTTCCTGACCTAACCAGACTACAGGAAAATGATTGTTTTTCTTGGTTTTTATAGCATTTTCGAACCCAAAACCTCAAAAAAGTCAGTGTAACTACATGTATATTTGCTATATATTTCCAACCCCCCAATTCCATCCATTTCTGAAAATTACAGCAAAAGCAAATGATGTACTGGGTATATTCCCTTTAAGTACATTGAACAACACAAATGTTGGCTTATTGTACATGGTAGGCCTTCTTGTATTATTAAACGCTTTCAGACAGTCTAAAACCAACAGTCTCAAGACATACAGTTTAGCCTGCTGTGCATAGTATGGGTTCCTAGCTCCATGGTACCTTGACCAAGTTCTGTCATAAAGCAATGTGCATTCCATCACTACAGCCTGCTGCTAGTACATGTACAGAGGACTCTGAATTTCAATTAGATCATTTAACACAAAGCACCTGTAAGCCCAAGCTGCAGGTGAACTGGGGTCAGGTGTGAGGGTTAATTGCAGGAGGGATGCTTGTGGTCTCCCAGGCTAGTACTGCTCAATCTTTGCTGTCAAGAAAGGTACTAAGGTCTACAGTACTACTAGTATTTGTAGTGAACTTGCCAAGCAATTGTATAGAATTGAAGGTACATATACATGTACATGTTTCATAAGTGGTCTTTTCAGGTTTTACCCTGAAAAATAGGGTTTTTTTATTTTTTTTATATTTTTATAGCAATTAAATTTGAAACAAAAAGTTACTCACTTTTAATTAAATGAGACATCAGAACAGAAAAAAAAAATCTTTCAACATTTAGCCTACATAGTAGTTAAAAAATAATTACTTTACAAAATTTGAATGATTTTGGACCATTAATTCAATTTGGAGCAATTGCGACACAAAAGCTACCTAAAATTACAATGTAAAGCTATTTTTCTGCAAGGTAGCCAGACAGCAAAATCTAAAACAGTTGTGTTTTTGTCGAAAATAAAACATGCACATTGACGTTTTTTGAGGAGAAACAAACATGGACAACTTAATAATTTAATTCAAATCCCAAACTGTTTCCAGTTGTAATCTGTGATGTTCTCTTCTTTTATCCTTTAATATTGAGACTTTTACACCTGTAAACTTGACATTCTTAAATTAAAAATGGACTCACTTTGAATGGCAACCTCTGAGCAGAGTATCTGCAAAGCACACATTTCTGCAAATTATATGATCAAAGTAAAGTAGAGAGTTCTCAAAAGTTTCCTCTACAGTAGCACACCTACATGTACTCCAGATGGTTCAACTTGGAAATGAAAACCATTGGTCTCTCATTCCAGGAATCCCTGAGGGATTGTGGCAATGGGCAGCCATCCATTTTATGACATCCTTGGGCGCCATAAATCACTCCCTGCATGAAGTAGATTCCTGGACAATAAATTGAAATTGTTGGTTTGCTTGTTCATGAATCTGGTGAACTTGACAAATAATTTGGACTATGAATTACCGGTATGTGTTTGAATGGATGACAAGTTGAGTTCAATAACAAGTCCGGAGAATATTCTGCAGGCAGAAATGGTGGCACTGGCGATGATTTGTACACATACATTGTTTTGTACATACATTTATGAAGTGTGATTGAAGTTACTACCAAATTGGCCTGGGAAAATGAAGACCAAAAAAAGTGTAAACTTAAACTTTAAGGTATGTGGGATCATTGGTAATTGCCTGGAAATTGTGAGGCATACAAATGAGGAAAAAAACCTGCTCAAAGTGAAGATGGGCTGGGGCCAAAAAAAAGAATAGTTCTGCTTCCGGTTACCCGACCGACCCTATTTTTAGGCTGCGACCCTAAAAATTTTATCGGCAATTCCAAAAAAAAAATTAAAAAAAATGATTGAATAAATAAAAATAAAAACCTTATGTCTTGTCTGTCTTCACAAAATACCTCTCAACAACCCTTTTGCATCAAAAAATGCTTGTGTTTAATGTTTTCTTACTTACATTCGCTATTTTTTCAAAAGAAACCTCCGTTATTTTTACAAATTCGCTTCGCGATTCAACTACTTCGCAATTCGATGTCTATAATCACGTGCGTACTAGCGCAATGCGGCGACGACTGGTTCCCGCCGCGCCGCGCAGGGGCCAATGATGAAAATGCGGTAACTGCGAATTTTCCACAATTTTTTTTACGAATTATCGAACGTAAATATATTGACGATAATTAAGGTAGGTTTTATTCACTTTTTGTGGCCATTTTGTGTATAGCTTTCGTAGTGCAATGGAAATAGTTCAGGCTAAAACTTCGCATATAATTGAATACCCCATTCAATCTGCATAAAAAAAATTGGCAAAAAAAAAAAAAATTCCGACCGACCGACCCTATTTTTGAAAGGCATGTAATCGGAAGCAGAACTATTTTTTTTTTGGCCTGGGCCAAAATACCCTGTGTTAAAGTGATTCTGTCTGAATCGGTTTCAATCAAAAGAAAATAAGGTGGTTTGAAAATGTGCATGAGCAACAGGACCCTGTTAAGAGACAAAACACAAATTTGCATAAAAAATACATTTTCTTAAAATATACAGTACTTAGCCACTGAGCTACATCTTCAACAGGTTAGTTGTTATGAACACTATTTATAGATTTTAAGCAATTTTGTAAAACAGTAATAAAATCACAAAGAGCAAGGGATCCTATTTAAGTATAGTATTCCTTTGAGGTAATGCCTGAGAAATGTTATGAAAACATAATTTGTATACGACTAGGCCTACCAGGTGTTCATCTACATTTCGGCTTCGTGCAGAAATTAAGCTTGATGAATTTATGCCAACTGACATGTATTGTACATGTATGTACCGGTGTATATGGTCCATGTACCTTTGCTGAATTTCAGATCAGCTATTCACATTAAAAAAGCAACAATTTTTTAGCATGCGGTTGCCATAGTGATTAGGATACATGTAATGATTTGCCCTTGGCATCATGGCCGCGTGATCACCGAGTGCACATGTTCACAAGCTACACGTATTGCTGTGCAGATGTGGAGCGACTCGTCTATTGTATAGATGATTTTCAATCAGTGTTGGTTGCTTTTACCAGTTTATCTTGATGTTCAGACAATTTTCAAATCTTATCAAACAAATGTATACAATGTGCTGTTAAAGGAATGATAACAAATTAGCCTACATTTTTGAAAAAAGGTGATTTATCTTTATGAGTTTTGTTTTTTGGGTGTTTTTTTTGGGGGGGGGGGAATTCTTATTTTTTTGTCAAGCATCTACTGTTAATTGCAAAAATTGTGTCCATTAATTAAAAATGTATGCGGCATTCATAAGAAACTCAATCTAAAATACATCATACTACCGGTACATGTACATGTACATGTATATTTTGGATTTAACCTAGTTTCCCTAATTTTACTGTAAGAAATGTATGGTATGCATGCATGTAACGGTGTAATTTCAAACAGGGTACGTTTGTTGAACTTCACATAATTACCGGGAAAAAACTTAAAACCAGGATTGTGGTCTTGGTACAAACGGTTAAATACAGTTGTTGGCCTATGGCCATACAGTCCCTGCATCCAATGTGGGTATTTCACTAATGGAACGGCATCCACAAGTGGCCAGCCCCCAACTGATGTGTTGAGAGCAGAGTACTGCAAAATATGGACTCAGGGCACCAGGGCATCCTGTTTGCAGCACTGTTTTTGCATCCTTTTTGAGTCTGACTTGCACATCCATGTACAGTTCTGAGGATACATCGTACATGTACATGGAAAATAAAGAAATTATCATGAGCCATTGTGACACAGGGGTGTCCCTAGGGGAGTGTGTTTGTCAGTGAATAGTGCCATGTGTTGTCCCATAGTGTCAAATAAGATAGTCCACTTGAACAGCATCTTTTAAGAGTGTCCCCATAGGCCATTAGTCATAAGGGCTCCCCTAGGCCCCCCAAAATGTCTCCGGTTTCTGGTATGGAGCTTGCCACATAAGTGGTGCGGAGACGCGTTTTTTTTGGTTTGTTTTTTACTTTTTTTTCTTCTTCAAATGTCGGCTGATGACTGCAAATGGTGCCAGACTAAATTTAGTGCAAAACATATGGGAGTCTAGAGAGGCCACATAAAGCTTATACTCGAGTGTAACCCAATCTAAAAACACGTTAAAATTTGCAGCAGCAGGATTCCAGTCAAACCAGTGAGTTTGGCGGTTTTGAGACATCATCTTACATTGAAAAAAAACTTTTTCATTTTTCCGATACGCATGGCTACGGCGATGCGCGCGTAACCAGACACTGGAGACTTTTTTTTTTGGCCTTACTCACAAGGAGCCATCAATGCAAATTGTACACGTGTACATGCATACATGTATTATGTGTACAAGTCACTTCACTGCCTGATGCTCTCTTCCCAGTTTGTGTTCTTTAATAAAAAGAAAGAAAGAAAGGTTTTCGTTGAAGCAGGCATGCAACTTTTCCTCGGATCCGCGGATTTCCTCGTTTTTTACTTCCTGTGACTGCTGGCCATTACAAATTGAAAAACACTGTACAAAGTCTTGTGTGGTTTGGAGTTTCCTCATTTTTTTCTAAATTCTCAGTTGCATGCCTGAGTAAGAAGCAGATTTGAAAATGAGGATATTGTCTTTAATCCCCCTGAAACAAGTAGGCTAAACACTGAATATTAATTGTAAACACGGTAAATAAAAATTATAAAGTATGTTTCTACGTTTCACAGAGTTTGTGAGATCATCTAGGTAAAAACACACCGGCCGGTAGGATTTTTTTGGGGCACTTTCTCGTAATTATATGCACAAAGTGTGCATGAATGTATGTAAAAGATTGTAAACAGCTAAAAGTCAAGTAGGTGCCGTAAATTTACAGACACACTGAAGTTTTTGTAACCTGTCACATCATAAAACCAATTCCCAGTGCTGCGGTTTTTACTTTGTTTTTTACTTGAGGCCTAATGTCAGCGTAAAATGACATGATCCCATGGCACGGAGGTCAACTCTGAGGTCACGGTAAAGTGCCCCTTGTGTAAACCCACCTTCGAGACCACATGGTTTAGGATTCCCCCTAGTGCTAGGCCTACAGTCTTGCCCAAAGCTGTACAAACAGGCAGGCGGTTTGGGGCAGAATTTTAATGGAGGGTCGCGCCTTTTGCAGAGATATAATGTCAATCCTGAGAGGTGTTCCACTGTTATTCCAGTTGGAGTTTTGTGGATTATAGGCCTAGAGAAATAAGAAAGGTTTATAGGCATATGTTATTCCACTATCCACTAATTTACACTAGTGCATATTTCTGAGTGGGCATGTGAAAGCAGTCTTTGACAGGGCTGCGGTTTGTGCTTCTTGAAAGTGTCCTGTTTTCTTAAGTCCTCGGCTTCTCCCCCAATGGATTTTTAAAGATAGTTTGAACTGCAGTACGAAATGTAATCAGGCAGACTTGATTTCTTGAAAGTTGTGGGCTAAGGTCATTTCAGATAGAACCCTGTATGAATGGGAAGCAAGCACTAATGCCAACATGAAGTTTGTATAACAAACACTTGGGCCATAAAGTCCCAGCGAATTAGTACGAGCAGGATGATGTGCTTTTCCATCAAGTCAAAAGCTCATTCCAAATCATTCCTGACCCAGTATTGTAGTTCAGTTTGTCACAAGTCCTTACAAGTCGATCAAAAGTCATCCAGTCCCAAGTCAAGTCACAAGCTGTTTCTTGTGACCAATCTTGGAAGGACTGCATTTAGCCATGTGGTGTACAACGCTGTCGTTGCCCTTTTATTGCAAAGGAAACCTCACAGAAGGAATAACAAATAACCTTTGTCTTTATTTCTCCCGTCTCCTCACAGATTCAACCCAAGACCTCATCTATGCCCGTTCCGGCGACGTTGTCACCCTCCCCTGCAACCAGACGCTCCCCACCCCATCCCCTGCCTTGCCGTTCGTTCCCTTCTTTCTCCAGTGGCGTCGCCTGGACCTCCCGTACCCGTTCTACATCGGCTTTGCCTCCTACCCTCCTTACATTGACCCCCAGTACGTGGACCGCGTGACGATCGAGGAGGACCTGTCGCTGCGCATCGATGGCGTCATTGCCGAGGACGATGGCTGGTACGAGTGCCAAGTCATCGTCCTGACCGGAAACTATGACGACATCGGAAACGGGACGTTTGTGCATCTTGTTATAATTGGTAAGATCAGGAGTTACATTTGTCTGTTGAGGCTGTGTCCAAATTACTTGGCTGTGGCTGCAATAACACATCGGCCCATGGAAGCAGCTGAATCCACTTCCAATAGAAGTATGCATTACTACCAGTAATGGACTCCGTGCGCGAACAAGAGAGGGCACTTTTTTACCAATTTCAAGAGCCCCATAGACTGGAGTCACACCGCATGCGAGTACTGATTCGTACCCGTATACATGTAGCGCGCAGTACGCACGACTAATTGTATTCTGAATGACACATGTAGCATCTTCGCATGAGCGTCGAGCCCAGTTCATAGTCGGCGCGAACGCGAACGCGAATTTGTGACGTCAGGGCAGGTTTTCACGCTGCGAATTCGCAAAAGTTGAACCCATTTCAACTTCGGCGAATTTAGCAGTATATGTTTCGGGACGTCAAATTCTCATCGCATTCGCATGAATTATGAACTGGCCTTCCGGCTTCGTAGGCAGTGCATTCGGATGTCTCTCCCAGTGGTCCTACCCAACTCTCCTTTTCTTACCGTTGAGGGGGGAGGGGTACTTGTGATTCTTTGTTTGTAGCTGGTGGAAACACAGTGGACAGTCCCTCCATTAACCCTAACTACCTTAAGACTAATCCGGCAAATAAAATTAGAAGCCATTTTTGAGGTAGCACCACGTTCGCACTCATGGCATGCCGCACCCTGGTCGTAGGAGCCCGGAGTGCAACAGGAAAGAATCCTTCAAATGCGCTAACTGCATCAAACCCCAACATCATGAATTACCGTACACAAACCCTAAATGGGGTGTTTTGGTTACCGAAAAAAGGTTGATGATTGTATGCGGAGCGGTTAATAAAGGCTTTCATTCACAATTCCTTACCCATTGATTACTTAACATTTAGGGTGATCAATGGCTCTGCCCGTCGTCAGGAGAATTCTTGTCTTAGCCGGTTTGTAATCTTATATTTTTTTACTTTCATAACCGTGCCAATTTTTCACTTTTTTCAAATGGATATATATAACATGTTTTGGAAATAAATTCTTAACTTATTTTTTAAAATTTCAAATTATTTGCTGCCTGACATAAAACTATTAAAAGTGACAAAAATCACTATAGGCTTGCAACTTTTCCTAGAGTCCTTCCTTGCAGTTACTTTACCCTGTACATGTAGAAAGTTGTAAAAGGTTTTAAATTTTCTCCTAGTTTTGTTACCTTTCTTGTCATCTTTTCATGTCATTTGCATTCTGTATTTTAGAGAATGTACACTATAGCCCTTCTCACACTAGACAAATCTCGGGGTTGACGCAGGGTTGAAAACATGCATCGTTTCACACTTGGAGAATTTCAACCCTGCGTCAACCCCAAGATTGATTTCGCCCCGGGTTGAAATCAACCCTGCTCCAGACCAGGGTTGAGATTTTCAACCCGGGTTGAAATTCTTGCCAGGGTTCAAAACAGTAGTAACTGAGCATGATAAGCTTCATTTGCGTGAAACAAGTGTGAAACGATGTGGGGTTGAACGCGGGGTTGAAAAATCAAAAACTCAACCCGGGACGGCACTGGGTTCGCCCGGGGTTGAGTTCAACCTGGGTTGAAATGCTTTAGTTTGAAAAGGGCTTAAGCACGTATGTACATTGTATGCAGTACCACATCCTCCACAAGTCATTTGTACAAAGTGTTCCATTACAGGTTTCAATAGCTCAATTTGCCCAAGGCCCCCTGCCATTGATCACCCTAAATGTTAAGTAATCAATGGGTAAGGAATTGTGAAAGAAATCCTTTATTAACTGCTCCCCATACAACCATCCACCTTTTTTCCTGTAACCCAAACACCCCATTTAGGGTTTGCGTACGGTATTCATGATGTTGGGGTTTGATGCAGTTAACGCATTTGAAGGATTCTTTCCTGTTGGTCCAAGTTATTAGGTTTCTGTTGTATTCGTTGTGTGATTAGAGTCAATAAATAAATGAGGCAGTCATTGGTGCTGGGGGGGGGGGACTTATCATGTTCAATAACCCTCCAGCTTGGAAGGGGGTTCGAAGAGAGGTTGTTTGGGGGGTCGAAACACCTACCCAGGATTTGTACACGTATCTTTTTGTTTTACTTACAGGTCTAAACAAACAAAACTATTTTATGCTTTGATATTGTTTGTTGTAAAACAAATTTTTCCAAGAACTCAATAGTTGCTTTCCCTGTGCTATTTCAGATTTTCACTACGAAACACGAATTCTGCTTTTTAAAATTGCCATTTTTCTAGCAATACAAAAGTTACTCAATTTCTGAATGAGACATTGAACCCCAAAAGCTGCCCACATTTAGTTAGGGAATAGTTTAAGGTTTTATTTCCAAAACCCCCAAAAATGCCATTTTGTTAACTTTTACAATGTCGAACCCCAAAATTGCTCTTTTTTTGATTCCCAAGGACAGTTTCGATGGCTGTTACATTAAACATTGTTTTATGAAGTTTAGAAACAGCCATTTTACTGTTCGTAATCTTTTATTTTTTGACTTTCTTACCGTTCCAATTTTTCACTTTTTTTCAAATGGATTGATCATGTTTTGGAAATAAACTCTCAACTTATTTTTCTAAATTTTGATTTATTTTGCAGCACATAAAAGTGTCAATATTTCGGTGTTTTGTGCTTTACAGACTCTTGAGCAATGCAAAAAGGTTTCCACTTCTAGAGGGTTGAATTTGAGTCCAAAATGGGAAAAAAAGAAGTTTTTTTCCGAGAAAAATCAAGGGAAATACCTGGCCCTGTGTAAAGTAATAAGCTATAATTGCCTGACTCTAGTTACGGGGTACATACATACGTGTACATGTGCCTTCATCAGTTCTACAATTAGATTTATAAATGTCACTTGCATTGCTATTTGGATCAAGAATAACACTTCTTAAATGTGGCTTACAAGATACCGGTATGTACATGTACGTCTTTTCCCAAAAATCTAGTGGAGCCTTCAAAAGCTCCATCCAATACCAACAAAGACATTACAGGCCCCCCCCCCACATCAATCCACTCTCATCTTCCAGTTTAGTCCCTGGTGGACCGGTCTGGAGTTTGACCTATATGTTCCCCGGTACAAGTTACAAGGTACCATCTACCTTGCAAGGCAATTCATTGGCTGGAAGTAACTCTCGAGCATCATTCAAAATTTTGAATGGGTTATCTTGCAGCGAAAATCTCTGCGGATCAAAGGATTTAACAGGCACTTCCAACCGTCGTCGGGAGTGTTGTTCCCGTGATCAAATGACCAAATGACCCATGAAATAAAAAAAGGGCCTTGAGGGGTGCATTTTAAATGGTCGTTTGACCGGCCGCGTGCTCCAAACAATGGTCAGTCGGAGCGCAGGCAAACATGCAAACACAGAGTACAAGAAGAAGTCACTAGGACTTTCTTATGGGCCTTTGGCTTACTTCACGCCTGGCCTCTTTTTTTTAAATTTAATTGTCAGCCTTGGGTTTTAACTGTATAGGCCTAGTCCTCTATTTGGGTTTTAAAGTTGCAGGCCAGTAGAAAAAAAAGAAAGAATCTTGTTGCAATGTGAGTGACAGATCAAGGATTTTCAAAAAGGGTTGGCTAAGATAGTGAAGTCTGGATTTTTTAGCCTGGGGGGGGGAGGGGGGGGACTGAGAATATATCAAGAAATGCAGAGAATACCAAATAACTGGAGCAATAAAAAAGGTTGCAATATTGAATAGGGCCGAAACCTCCAATCACTCTATGGTTTATGGATTTTTCAGTGAATAAACACAATGAAGTACAATGTGTAGAACAACTTACATACATGTGTACAGTACCAATGGGTATCATTTCAGAAGAGGAAAATTAACTGGGAGTTTTTTAAAAATGTGAGTACATGTAAGTAGCTTTGGTCAGATGAGTGGGTGTTGTTTACAGCCATCCAAACCACCACACTGCATACCTGTACATTGTATTTGTAAACAGCCTTGGCTGTTGTGTCAAGGAGTAATTTTTGCAGAATATCAATCTCATTTCTCCAAATTACAATCCTTTGAGTCTCTTGTGTGTCGTTACTCATTGCATTCATTTGTACTCAAGTTGAACATGTTTTCTTACAAAACATATTGCACTGGACTACAAGCTAGACAGTTAAAAGTCCAGTCACTCCAAAGTCCAAATTGACTGACAATTTGTAGCATTTACAACAAAATGTACATTGTACGTGTACTTTGACTGCAGCTTTGGAATTATTTTTAACAGTTAAAACATGATCCAAGTTATTGAAGTTTTAAATGAGATGCACCCCCACCAACTAAAAAAGGGACGTGCATGTGGGTCATTCTATAAATTAGGAGTCCAATAGGAAATTGTCTTTTTTGTTTTATTTACAACTAAATAGGAAATGTATTGAAGTTAATGATAGGCCTACTTTATGTGTAACAAACTCCAATTAAGGTTGCATTGATGAAACCTACCAATTTGGTATCTTGATCCCATTTACTTGTAGTTCCTGTTTTGGTTAAAAATAAACCAAAATTATTATATTTTTGGCTAAAAAGTGGGACAAAAAAATTACAGTCCTAAAATATTCACTTTTTTTGTTAAATAACTTGAAGTTTTTGGGCCCTTTTAATGCAATTTCCCACTTTGGACCCCTACCGTAATTTATAGAATAACCCATGTACAGTACATACAATGTACACATTGAACCATAACATATAGCTCCATGATTGAACAGTAACAACTGTCCCATAAACACACATGTGGTTTGGTTGGCCCGGTTTGAAGTGGTTTCGGTTGGTGATTTAAATCCCCCTACTTTAAACACCCGTCAAACGGATTACGCACACTGCCTGGGGCCATTGACCGGACACAAAACGACTTGACATGTATTGAGGGAAGGCAGCCGCGGCCGTTATACAGGGGAAAAAATGACACCGTGGACATTTTTGTGTCCGTCACTTGTAGGCCTAACTTGTAAGAAGTGTAAGGACTCAAAAGGGACAAAGACCAGATTGGGTTACACAGCTTGAATGGATTCTCAAATCACAGATTTGCTTTTCCCTGGTCTTGCCGAGGGGCGAGACCAGCGAATTCAAACATTTGTAGAGCCAACCTGACATTTGGATGTTGAGGGACAACAAAGTTGAATACTTAACAAGCTGGTTGGGAGGCCACCATTATGTTTTCAATGGTCCGGACCCTTTTCTAATCGCACAAGGATTTCACAATTTTACACATTACTTCTGGGTGTATTCTTTATTCCAAAAACTGTTCAACTTTTTTCTTAACATGCTTAATGGCCAATACATGGAGACTACGGAAACTTATAGGGAAAGTAGAAAAAAAATTATGAATGCTTTTACATTCATTCAATAGGTAGACTAGGTCCTATATTTTTTTGGAAGTAAATTTGATACGAGTAATCCACAGTTACTTGGCCAAACGGACGCCGTTTTCCTTTTGTGAAGGATTTAGGTAGCTGGTGGGATGAAAGCCTTGTACCGGTCGTTGGGGACTGTTTGGTGTTGTTAAGAATGACTTGAGTTCTTGACGGCATTTCCCTAACCTACGGCATACTTTTTTATCCTGGTAACCTGACGCTGGTAATCTGCAGTACAAAGAATAAACTTCTAGTGAGTTGTCGGCTTACTGTACAAAAATAGGCCACGGGCAAAATGGGCTTGGCTGCTTTCTTGTGTTCAAGTTTAAGTTACCAGTACCGGTAGGTCGCTTCTGAGTTAGGGTACATGTATTTCTGGTCATTTGTCAATTTTTACCTACAGTACATTTGTAAACTAATGAGAAAGAGTCCTGCTGTAGGACCAAAATTTCAAGCCCTGATGAAGACCAGGTCATTGAGTTGCTTACAGTAGCTTTTTTGTTTAGGCCAAAAAAAAAAAATACTCGGTCTCTGGTCAGTGCGCATGTCGATTTTAATCATGCGCGTCAACCTTTTTTTTTCTTCAAATTAACACGGAAGCTACAACAGCGCCCTCTATTACCAACAAGGAGCACCAAGGAATGGGGAAATTGCACTAAGGCAAATGATAAAGGGCACGAAGGCAAATTATGGAGGGCACCAGTGTATAATGAGGACACAAAAAAGCAAAATAGTACCCACCTTGTCTGTACAATACAAGCTTGAAAAAAAAAAGCCACCAAAAAAACACACAAAAAACGCGTCACCGCATCAATTCCGAAACTTCGGTCTGACCAGAGACCTATTTTTTTTTTTGCCTTATCATACCATTTTTTAAAATTTTGCTTATAAACCCTGGTTTTCTATCGCATCATTGATAATTGCCATATTATCTTTGATTGAATTATTTCCCAGATTTGCAGCATTGCTAATGTTGCTACCAGAAGAATTGTGACTTTACGTGTAATCCCTGGCTACATAGCATACCGGTTTATGGCTTCTGAGTAGCGCCCTTGAACAAACACATGTTTGACAAACGGGGGAGCCGCCAACATTAATGTAGGGCTGGATAGCTCAGTTGGTGGAGCACTGGAATGGTGTTCCGAAGGTCGGAGGTTCCAACCCTGCTGCAGTCAGTTTCTTTGTTAAATTTGTATATCTTTGATAATTGTCAGCAATTGGAATTTAACGTACAAGCCGTGTTTTATTTTAAACTGATGCGATCTGTTTATTTCCTTTTTGTTAACTTGAAGGTCCGCCTAGATTTCTCTCCACTCCACCAGCCTTGGTTGTCTTCCACGAGGGCAAAACTGAGGCCCTGCGCTGCGTCGCCAAGGGCACCCCCACCCCTACCGTCACCTGGCAGAAAGATGGCCGCCCGCTCACCAGCGATCACATCACGACGAGGGTTGATTCCATTGAGTTTGCAGGGGTGAGGCGTGAGGACAGCGGGACGTACGTCTGCAGAGCTCAAAGCGAGGAGGGGGCGGTGCAACACACCGTCCGCCTTCTAGTTCATGGTTAGTCACGTTAGTCTATAGGGCCCAATTTCATAGCGCTGCAAAGCACACAATTTTCTTCATCGAGAGCCTCCGTCTATTTCATGGAAACAATAGAACAGGCACACTTTCCTCAGAGGAAAAAGTTGCTTAAAGTAGTGACGTAACAATAGAAATCTCCATGAGCGCAACCATTAGCACATCCACGCCATGAAATAATGCTTAAGGTTTGCACAAGTTTCTGCTATAGTAAGCACAACTTTTCTGTTTACTGTAAAATTAAGCGGCACTATGAAATTGGGCCCTGAGCTGTAGTTGAGTCCATTACATTTCCCTTCATAAGTCCAGTCACAAGTAACGGGATGGACAATAACAAACATGCAATGTCACAGCTGGTTTGAAATATCAGTTTTTCCTTTTTCTTTTTGGATTTAAGTGCATGCATGTTTGAAAATAGGGACACTATTACTTCAAATTTTGGAGATTCAGAATCTCTGGAACACCGTGGTTGGAAATTTACTCAGATGCCAACCGTGCATCCTCATGAAGTTTTCACTATTTGCTGTTGAAACCTAACTTTTCCACCTTCATACTGATGGTTGCAGAGTCACTTACATCACACAAGTTTTGAGGATATTCTTAAAATGTTTTACAACATACCCTCTGTAGTTTCTTGCAAAAAACTTTCTTGCCAAGGACAATTTGTGCTTTATCAGTAAGTGCTAGATAACATACCATAGGAATGTATATGAATATAAAACCATTTCTGTTTTCATTGGGACGATAGTTCCTCAAAAAATGTTGCAACCTGACGCCACTTCCGCGATTGTGTACAAACTCTGTGGAGAGTCAAGAAAATTTTCTAAGTATTTCCTAACAAAATTGGAAATGTTTCTCAGTCCCAGATTCATGTCTTATCATCATTTTTGCAATGAATGACCTTCATTAAGATGATATATATGAAGAAAAAAGCGGTGTCAGGTTGCAACATTTTTTCGTAATTTCTTTGCTTGGAAGCGGTCCAAAATCTCACAAAGAGATTCCTTTTTTCCTTTTTTTGAACCCAGGAGCCCCATTCATCTTCATCCCCCCACACAATCTCACCGTCATCAGCGGCGAGCCGGCCGTCTTTGAGTGCGAGGCCCAGGCGTCACCTGACAACGCCACCCAGCGATGGTACGATCACCATGGCAACCGCATCCGGGAGTCAAGCAGATATGATTTGCTCCCAGAGGGTGGGTTGATGATCAGGGAGGCGGGTCCGGAGGAGGAGGGATGGTACGTCTGCAGTCCCACCAACGGGCTAGGGGTGGCTCCTGTAGCCAAGGGTTACCTGGATGTACAATGTGAGTTGCATTTCCGGCTTGAATGTAATTTTCATTAATGCTACAGTCCATCATTTGCAGTTATCCAAACAGTAACTGACGTTATTATTGTTGAAAAAACATACTTGGTTGAAAGATAGTAAGGAGACTAAACTCTCTGTGAATTTATTCTTTCTGGCAAGCTGTCATTTTGAAGAAATCAACGAAAGAAGGCCTTTCCAACGGTGCGTCTTAAGACGCACCATTTGGAAATTTCCGTTAGTAGTTCGTTTTTGTTATTCGGCGAAGCGCGCGCAAGCTTTGGCACGAATGTGTCTTGGACGCTGAATTCAGGCCCAATTCAAAACATGATTCAGCAACTTTTGATTTGAAATCGAGATCCCAGAATGCTGTTTTTCTCGGAATATACAGCTGAAGCTGATTTCAGGTTAGTTAGCTGAAACTTCATCAGGTTAGTTGTTCAGCACCCTTCTTTAGATTTTGAGCACTTTTGTTGCTTCAATCGAACAAAATGTAGAAGTTACAAATGATGGACTATACCTTTAAGTCTCCTAGAAATTGTTTTCCAGTTAGTATTCAGTCCGTTCTAATTATATCAAGCCATTCGAATGCCTCTCTTAACCAGTTCTCACTGGAGGTTGTGTATACACGCAAAAGTTTTGTGGTATTCGGAACAGATGACAGATAAACACGCAGGGAGCGAGGCCGGAAATATCTGTCAGCGACCCGCTCGCAGCGAGCAAGGCCCAAAATAAGTTGTGCATTCTTTCAGCAAAACAAAAACAATTCACACACATCCCTATGTGATTTGTTTTCGTTTTGCTGAAAGAACACTTACCTTTTTCGTGATCTGTGGACAGAACTTTAAAACTGTGGTTGTGTTTAAATTTCCGTAATTTGAAAATTACATGAGTTATTTGAATGATTCTTGTACTAAAAGAAAGCTTATGAATTGGGCTTTCATATTCTAGATTTTGAAAGTGCTACATGCAGAACTTCACTAAAATAATGGTCCCGACATTTGAGTTTCGTTTGTTTTACGCACCATGTACATCGGAGTACAGACCCTGTGCCTATGGGTTAATGCTGCACAAATCTCGGCTGCAAAATCTCAATCCTCACTGAATGCCTGGTGGATATTTAACGAATAAAAAAAACACCTTTAATTTCTGGCTAGAACTAAGCTTGGCCTACTGCATACATTGTCCCTGAGGTATCACATACTTCAACCTATAACAATTTAAAAAGCTACAAAAAATTACCAAGTCTTTTTTGTTCTTTTACAGACCCAGCAGTTGTTGTATCCATGCCGTCCAATGCTTACATATCCAGAGGCTTAGATGTGAGGCTGTCATGTCCGGTGGATGCTGACCCGCCGCTACTGAATGTAATTTGGCGGAAAGATGGTTCCGAGATCATAGTGCGCCGATCAAACAGGTATTTGAAACCTTTTTTGGAGCGTCTGAACCAGTGCTAACTGTACACTGACAAATCTTATTGTGAGTTTAGTTTTACCTGCAGACCAGTTATATCTCTTGAATAAGACATACGAGAATGAGATGGAAGAATAAAACAAAATAAGATTTTGGAATGTTTACCTTGTTTAATTAAATCTTAGATACAGCATATCAGATGAGGGCAGCCTGACCATAGCCAGAGCAGAGTCGGGAGACAGCGGCTCTTACACCTGCACCCCTTATAACAAGATTGGAACAGCCGGGGAATCTACAGCCACAGTACTCATTGTCAGAGGTGGGTGAAACCATATTTGTCTTGAGGGGTGTTTGGGGAGTATATCTTCCTGCACGAAGACTTCTTTTTTTTGTCACCACACAAGAATCAAATCTTGTTTTCTTGTTTTCTTGATGCCTTGCAGATCCACCACATTTTGTAACCATACCCAAGTCGCTCTACCAACGGTTGCTAGGCGAGGATGTCACAATCCCGTGCACGGCAACTGGTGATCCCATGCCGATAATCTCATGGAAAAAGGTAGCAAGTCTATGTTTTAGAATTCTTGGGATCCGACAGTTAATAAAAAATAGTTATGTGAGGGTCCTGATGTAGCTTTACATGTATGTCATGATGTCACATAATTAGGCCTGATGATTGAAGGTTTTGGGGGCACTTGGTCAACATGCTGACATGCTCACGAACAGGAACTGTGTTCCATGTACTTAACCTCTTAAGGACGGGTGGGGTGGGGATGGGGACTCACACCAGAGCAAGTGGCCTCCGCATGACTGCACAGCCTTTGTGTGTAGTGGGACTGCAAACTGCACAAGCAGCTGTGGAACTACCCACTAGCCGTGTGCCAGGGCATACCACAGCTGGCAACTGCATTCCAATGAGGATTAGCGGCCGCGGCCATGACCGCTTCCCGTACGCATGGGGTTAAGAACTTGGCCGATCATCAGCCTTTGGGAATGCAGAGGGCATAGCAGCAGATACAGTTGTGTGGCTAATCAAGGATTTTCAAAGGAGGGTGGCAGGGGCATTAAAGTTAATTTTGGATGTTACAGTCAGTGCATAAAAGACCAAATGCCTGAAGCAATCAATCAAAACTTGGCTTATAAATTGAGTAATTTGAGGAAATTTCTAATTTATTTTCCAAATTGTCTTTAATAAAGAGTTGTCAATCAGAGCTAGGGGGTTTGCGATCCCCTACCCCTCCCCCCCCCCCTCCAGATCCGCCCTTACAATTCCAGAAGCATAACAAGTACATTTGAGGACAAACAACACTGTCAAATTTGACATTGTCCTCAAATGAGATTCTCCAATGTAATGTACATGTACATCGCCCTGGACACGGCATCAAAATGCAATATGCCATGCTTATACAGAGCACTGTGTGCTTTATCAGAAATGTGTATAACTGCGGGCAAATTCCAAAAGGAATATTGAAAATAAATAAACATGCACGTATGCCGTTGCTGAGCTAGCTCATCCGGATAGATCACAAGTTGTAGGTTTGTATACACTTCTATGTCTGTGGAATTGCAATCATACTGCCATCTGCAATTTTGGTCCATGTATATTTGACTAGCACTACGGTGTTATTATAACCTTTAAACAGAAATGCTGCAGTGTTTATGAATTGTGATCCGCCTACACATAAGGAGAATATAAAGTTGCAGAGTATCTTTTACTTGATTAATAATATTTACATGTATGATATAAAGATGCTATGATGTACTTAAAACTGTGTTTTTTCCCCAGCATTTCGATGATCTGCATCAACTTATTTACAACTTCATGTTGTTCACCGTTAGAAACTTTTTCTTGCGCTGTAATCTGTTATATTGTATTACATTTTACTTTACCTCATACATATTCATGATCGAGAGCCGAACTCTCACTAGTCAATTCGCCATCACGTGGCAGATGTTATTTTTGCTGTTTACCAAGCGCGCGCGCGAGGATTCACGCACAGGGTAAATACGCATGCTTAGTAGACTGTCGCACGGGTAACCCGTGCGACAGTCTACTACGCATGCACTTTACAAAGCAATCGTGGAACTGTCGCACGGGTGTAGTACGCACGCCCGAACATCGCCCAAACGAGCTACACACGAAGAGATGGTTGCACGGCGGGTTATCTCAATGATGCCGAACTAGAGAATATTTATGGACAATAAAGATGCCTCCTGTACAAAAGAATGTTGTACACAAACTACTGTATTTACAGCTGCACTGTATTGTACACAAACAGAACTAGTGAAGTTGAGCAATACGATTCTTTTGGTGAACTGGACATATTTTTCAAAACAAAAAAAAAGTTTGAGGTGCATACTGCAACGAAAAAAAACCAAAACGGCGCTGAATATGTATGAGGTATAGTAAAACAAATATAACATGGTTTATTTCGGGTAGACAGCCGATATTAGCTCCCCTCGGTATTGGAAGTTGACAAACTAGTAGGTTCCCTCGGCTTCGCCTCGGGAACTAGTTTGTCAACTTTCAATACCTCGGGGAGCGAATATCGACTGTCCACCCTTAAACCATGTTATATATGTATAGTGTATATTCACTGAAGAATCCGTAAGACCATGCTCAGGCGGTTCCGAATGCTACAGGGAGTTTTGGGCGCTAAAGTGACTTTGGGTTAAATGTTGCAATTCGTTTGAGCTTTGGAGCAGATGAAGTACACGTATAGTTAATAGTTACAATTAAGTTATTTTTTTTGTTTAAGTGTGGTATCATAATGTTACAGTTCTTCAAACAACTTCAGTGACAAAGTGTTAATAAAAATTACAAATGTTTACTTTTCTTATCGTTTAGATCAACGGTAAATTGCCACAGTTGCGGTCCAGCGTCTCCCAGAACAGCCTGATGATACGCGGACTGACCAAAGAGGATCATGGGGTGTACCAGTGCCTAGCAACCAATCAGATTGCAGCAGTTGTCAGCACCACGCAGCTTATTGTTGAACGTAAGCTTAATGTGCTTCTTCCCTAAACTCTGGGGAAAACCACAAAATTCTACAAATTCTGATATTTCTTATAGAAAAGAATAGATATGAATAGACCTGTGCATATTTTGAAATGAATGTGTGTTCTTTTCTTGTTACAAACATTATACTAAAAGGCTGAGTTGTTTAAAATGAAAGCCAGTTTTTCAAGATTTTTAAATTTTTTAAATTTTTTTTTGCAAAATAACTGGGCACATTTATTCACAATTTTTGAGTGATCCATTCAACCCCCTCGAAAAAAAAAAAAATTCATGACAAAATTCGAAGATTTTGTTTCCCAAAACTTATGTACGCCATTTTGTTTCCTTTTAGAATTCTCTCTCCTGACTGCTCTAAAGCTATTTTGAAGACAGTTAAATACTTAAACACAACTTAAGAATACAAGAAAGTGAAAAATGAAGTTTTAGAAACAGCTGTTATGCTGTTTTTATTCTTTAAAGTTTCATAACTGGGCAAAATTTCATCTTTTTCAAATGGATTTGTTGCTTTTTGGTAGTAAACTCTTCATTTGTTGTTGAGTTATCAATCATTTACATCCTCATACACACTGACCGATCTGTTTGTCTGAAAACCTGGACATAACAGTAACCCAGATAAATTTGATATGACACTCTTGTTTATCAGATGGACCTGTTTGTTTAACTCTCGAATGCCTGAAACCTGAAATTGCCGGGACAATGCGAATTCAGAACAATGGAATGCCTCCGATACTAGTCATACTAATTTGTCAGTGTCAATCCGCAAGAGTTGTGGTATTGCTGTTATTTGTTTGTTTGAAATTCTTTGAAATCCGTCTAAAGATTGTGAAGATTTTGCTGGATTTTGGGAGGGAGAACCAACAACTGCTTAACATGGGCATCAGTGCCCTTTCATAGTTTAAAGATTAGCTGTTTATGCTATTTAAAGTTTCACCTCGGCAATACAAAAGTACCAAAATGAACGAGACATTAAATGAAAAAAATCCACCCATGAACAATAACTTTACAAATATTCAATATTTTGTGGCCCCAAAATAATTCATTGCCAGCAGGGCTGATCGTTTTGTGCAGCAACCAAATAGGTTTACAGATGTCACGTTAGAAACAAAATTATACAAATAAAACATACAATTTAAACATTTGTTTGGAGAAAAAACTCAATATATTGAAGAGCTCAGACAGGAAATCTTTAATGCAAAGACTGTGCCTAGGATTTCTGCAGAATGGTGCATTTTGGAGGAGTCAAAAGTTGCTTGCATGCAGATCTTCTTGATATTATTTTCTTCTCACTTTTTTAAGACAACCTTTTTTTTTCTTTTGCAGTGACCTCCCCACATGAACCCTACAATGTCACCGTGGCAACCACTATAAGCTCCGCCCGCGTTGCTTGGCAACCAGCCTACAATGGTGGCTTTACTCAAACTTACACAGTGTGGTAGGCGACTGTTTTATTTTCTTCTCATGAATTCTTTTATATTTTTAATTTAATGTGTCACGATATTTGTGTAGTATTTTAGACTAAAATCCTACACCCATTAAAAATTAAGCCATTATGATATTGTTTTTGAAAGATTTTAATTGTGATAACTTTTTCTGGTCAAAATCAGAAACTTAATTTGAACTTGCATTTCAGAATGTCCATCATATTGTCAATCTGCAGATGTTTCAACCCGCCTATGCCAACAAACATTCTGTGCCAAGTTGTCCTTTCAGTCAAAATCAACCAAGTGACTGTTTTCAACAGTTAAGAATTCCCAGCCTACATAAAGCAAGATTGACTGGCTTTGACTGTTTGTGTGCATTGTAACTCGACGATACAGCTTTGCTTTGGCTGTGGGTAATTCGGGCGATTCACAATGCAGTGCGCCACCAAGAGTTTGCCACGGAGAGTCCATTTTTCAATTTACGGTCGACAAAACATGGCCCATTTGAATGAGTGTCGGTAGACAACTTGAGCTAATATGTCATAGATTGGGGCATAGCGTTCTGCCGCCTTACAAAAAAACACCATATTGATAACAAGAAAAGAAATGGGCAAACAGATCCTCGAATCATACGCTTATGAAACCACTGACCGGAAAAACTAACAATTTCAAATGTCCCGCGCTGCGAATTTGTCGACCATCTCCCACAATGCACTGGGAAAAATGAACTCTCCGTGGCAAACTCTTGGTGGCGCACTTCATTGTGAATCGTAGGAATTGATAAGCCAGCTGTGCCCACAACCATGACAGCCTGCCTGCTTTGTCTGTTCATGGTCTGTTGACAGAGTTTGACTAGTCACAGTGCTTGCTTGACAAATGATCTGACTGCTGGTGACTAGCCTGGGTTAAAAGTATCCAAGGCCCCCAGGGAGAACAGTTCTTAGATAACTGATGGGGCTACCCTGGTAAAGTAAAACGGTAAATAAAAAAGGGGGGTAAGTGGATGGAAATTGTGACTGTCCGTGACTGTTTAAATAGCAGGAGGGTTAAAGGTGTAGTCCATCATTTGTAATTTGTGCATTTTGTTCGTTTGAAGTACAAAAGTGCTCAAGATCTAAAGAAGGGTGCTGAACAACTAACCTGATGAAGTTTCAGCTCAGCTTTAGCTGTATATTTCGAGAAAAACAACATTCTAGGATCTCGATTTCAAATCAAAAGTTGCTGAATCATGTTTTGAATTGGGCCTGAATTCAGCATCCGAGACACGTTCTCACTGAGCCGATTGCAGCTACGCGATGTCACACACTGATACGACGGATAATAGCAACCGCGTGTGCGTCATGCCAATGCTTGCGCGCTTCGCCGAATAACAAAACGAACTACTTATTTGAATTTCCTACAGTGCTTCTTAAGAAGCACCGTTGGAAAGGCCTTCTTTTGTTGATTTCTTCAAAATGACAGCTTGCCAGAAAGAATAATTTCACCGGGAGTTTAGTCCCCTTACTATCTTTCAACCAAGTATTTTTTTTAGCAATAATTACGCCAGTTACTTTTTGGATAGCTGCAAATGATGGACTCTGGCTTTAAGGCAGGAAGAAATGATGGAACAAGTCCATGCTTGTACATGTACATCTTGAACTTTTAACAGAGCATGAATTTTTTGTTTTTGCTTTTCCCCTTCTAATGTTCTATTTACAAGACTGTATTCTGTTTGTTTCTTGGAAGGTACCTTGAGGCAGGAGTTGCCAATGAGGAGTGGTCCAAGTTTGACAGAATTCCAGAAATCGTCAACTTCTTCATTGTCCATGACTTACAACCGAGCACCGAGTACCTGTTTGCAGTGGTTGCCAGTAACCAACTAGGAGACAGTATCTTCAGTGAGACAGTCTCAGCAAGAACAAAAGGTAAATCTCTCCTAACAGATGGGATTTTCATGACTTCACTTCAACTGTTACAGTGGTACTAATATCCTACTGAACTATTCTTGCAGCAACATGCCTAAATGTCTGTAGTTAAAAAACATTGATACAACGCCTGAATAACTCCCTGTCATCTGATTGGTGGGTCGTTGATCACGTGTCATTGAATTATTCATCCCAACCCATCGCACCCCAAAAGTAGAAGCTGTATTCCTCGCCAAGAAGTTCCATTGCGTGGTCACATGATTGGTGGCTCTGACCAATCAGACGATGAGGATTTATTCAGGTGTTGTAGAAAACAAATAGTTAATGTGTCACATTCATACAATGGAAAGAATAATTTCATTCAGTGACAGATGGGTCATTCTATAAATTTGGGGTCCAAAGTGTGACATTTTTCCCGTCCCTGTTACCTTGGTACTTTGTCATTTGCCATTCTAGCATCATTAAAAGTGACTTCAAATGATTGTTTATTTGTTGGGTAGGTAGTTTGCTATTCATAATCACTCTTGGAGGATGACTGCATTAAGGAGTGCATCAGAATTATACAATCATAGATGTCAGATGTAAGAGGGACGGGAAAAAAAGTGGACCCCAAATTTATAGAATGACCCAGATGGAATGTTCCATTCCACCTTCGCCTCTTGGAATGGAACATCTGTCACCAACTGACATTATTCTTGCCATTGCACTCGTAAACATTCATTTCTATATTTTTTTGCAAAATTTTTTCACAGATATGGATGAACTTGTGTCACCAACTGATGAAACTGGAAAAACGCTGATCCCTATTTATATTGGTAAGTTTGGAAAAAATGATATATATCTCAAAGAAAGCTTAGTCTACATGTGGCATGTAGGTGATGTTCATGTATCGCCAATGAAGCGGATGTTGATGACTAGAATATTGGTTACCAAAAAGGTTAGAAAATGAAAAGATATATTTTCAAACTCAGTATTCGTTTTGAAAGACAACCTCATCCCCAGTGCTTACTTTATTTCCAACCTCATTTCCAATAGTAAGCCCTGGATAGGAAACTTTCTTCCTGTATCCTGATTCGATATCGCAATCGGCTAGAAGTGGATTTATATCGTGTACTTGGTGTTGTTATTCACAATGTGCAGTACGTGTTTTCGCGATCATTCGTCCATGCCTTCTTTAAAATATTCCTTCCTTTTGAATTTGTTCATATTAATATGAAATGTGATACTGCATATTGTCTCATTAAGATCATAACAGCTTAATTAAAATAAAATCTTTTTTTTTTGTAACTCATGCCATGCTCGCGCTACGACAAATTGATTCTGTTTTTACCCCAGACACCGCATACGAAAACAAATGGAAATGTAACACACAGGCAGGCACCAGACTATTCCTCATTTGCATGAGTGTTCAAAAATCTTGCACATGCAAATGATCCAATGCCAGGGTGAGAGAGCAGGTAGTGTTGGGCGCCTACTGCTCGACACCCTGGGGACGAGGTTGCTTGAAAGAGGAATAAACGCAGGCAGGATTGGAACCTTTGACCTCTGCAGTGCTGTACCTTTGCTGTCCTAACTGAGCATTGTAGCTAGCCGTATAAATGACAGTTTCGATTTTGTGCACTATTTTGACCATTATCGTCATTGCTTTTGTCCAAAATCATCCGTACTTGATGCACTTGTACTACATTGTATTACATTGTGTTTACTCACTGAAGAATCAGTAAAACCATAGAGTGCTCGGATGGTTTTGGGCGCTACAGTGAGTAATAGGCAGGGCGGTTTTGGGCGCTACAGTGAGTAATCGGCAGGGCGGTTTGGGGCGCTACAGTGAGTAATAGGCAGGGCGGTTTTGGGCGCTACAGTGAGTAATAGGCAGGGCGGTTTGGGGCGCTACAGTGAGTAATCGGCAGGGTGGTTTGGGGTGCTACAGTGAGTAATCGGCAGGGCGGTTTGGGGCGCTACAGTGAGTAATAGGCAGGGGGTTTCGGGCGCTACAGTGAGTAATAGGCAGGGCGGTTTTGGGCGCTACAGTGAGTAATAGGCAGGGCGGTTTTGGGCGCTACAGTGAGTAATAGGCAGGGCGGTTTGGGGCGCTACAGTGAGTAATCGGCAGGGTGGTTTGGGGTGCTACAGTGAGTAATAGGCAGGGCGGTTTGGGGCGCTACAGTGAGTAATCGGCAGGGCGGTTTGGGGCGCTACAGTGAGTAATAGGCAGGGGGTTTTGGACGCTACAGTGAGTAATAGGCAGGACGGTTTTGGGCACTACAGTGAGTAATAGGCAGGGCGGTGTGGGGTGCTACAATGAGTATTAGGCAGGGTGGTTTTGGGCGCTACAGTGAGTAATCGGCAGGGCGGTTTTGGGCGCTACAGTGAGTAATAGGCAGGGTGGTCTGGGGTGCTACAGTGAGTAATAGGCAGGGTGGTTTGGGGCGCTACAGTGAGTAATAGGCAGGGCGGTTTGGGGTGTTACAGTGAGTAATAGGCAGGGTGGTTTGGGGCGCTACAGTGAGTAATAGGCAGGGTGGTTTGGGGTGCTACAGTGAGTAATCGGCAGGGTAGTTTGGGGCGCTACAGTGAGTAATTGGCAGGGTGGTTTTGGGCGCTACAGTGACTTAAGGGTTAAACAGGCATGCAACTTTTCCTCGGATCCGCTGATTTCCTCATTTTTACCTCTCATAAATGCTATTACAAATTGAAAAACACTGCACAAAGTATTGTGTGGTTTGGGATATCCTCGTTTTTTTTCTAAATTCCCAGTTGCATGCCTGGTTAAAGTAACAAATATTCACATTTTCAATTGAATTATTTGCATTTGAACATTTAATTTATTCAAAATGATTGAGCTTGTTTTTCTTGCTGGAATGTGTATGTAAATTTGTGATTTGTATGGTGAGTTGTTCTCACTTCAAATTCTCAAAATTTGGGCACACTTCTCTGCTTCACTGTGACTGGGCTGTGACTCCCGTGCACATTTATTTATTTGTTTATTTATTTATATATTTTCCATTTCTTTACCCAGGGTGTGCCCAAACAGTTAAAAACTGGTTTCCACTGGGCCCCTGCATGCATAACAAATTATTCAACAATGTTAAGTAAAGTTAAACTCATAAGGAAAAGTACATTGGTGAAACATACGACGGACATTAATACTTACAAATTCAAATACATTTATCTCAGAAATATGAAAAGAAAGCTATACATTGGACATATTTTAAACATTCAACTGCAATGTATGTTTGTGACTGGAGTTCACACGTGTGTGACTGGAGTGCACTTTCTGACATAAAAGGTTAAAAACACGTTTGTCCCCTTTAGCGTTTTGAGTAGTCCTACGAGCTGTCTAAGATCACATCTGTCGGGGGTTTAGTGATAGAACTTGAAGATCAGATGTCATGATCTACATGTACACTGTACATCAACCTAGACAAAGTACCGCTTCCCTGTAAACATTGCAGAATCCCCAATATGGCTTTTCACCGGTTCACTGGTCCCTGAGTAAACCACTCTGGACCAGTTGTTTATTATTGTTTGGATTTGCCTGTCAGTAGACAGATCCAGAAAATGTCTGCACCGCGTAGTTGATGAGTTGTGTTCCTGTGACTCACAGTTTACGCTAGAACTTGGTGATGAACTCTGTTGGATTTCTTGAACAGTTCACTGAATCTGAAGTGCGTACGTACGCTTGTGACTTATTATGAGTTTCAGTTGCTCATTGTTTTGATGTGTTAGTGTGTTCTGTGCATTATGAGGACAATCAGCAGGAATATTGCAGTTGTTGACATGAAGGTGTCATGGTACTATGGACGAAACCAGGAAGATCTTTCAACATTTATGTGCTTGTTCATACTGATAGTGATAGTTCTTAATTCTTTACGGGGTGTGGATGTGTCAAGGTTGCCTTTGAAAGATCTTCTGAGATTTAACAGTCAAGCCAAAGCTTTTGAGTGATGAACTTCATGTAAAGTTCTTAAAAAAAAGGAGTTAATTGCCTGTTTATGAAAGTAAACAAGTCCTACTTATTACTCACTGTACTAGCCCGAAACCACCTGATCACTCTATGGTTTTATTGATTTTTTAGTGAATAAACACAATGTAATACAATGTAGTACAAGTGCTAATGGGTTAAAATCATTACAGATATGTTCAAATATGCATGATATAGAATACATTTTTGGACCTTGTTGATATGGGTGGAAAATACATTCCACAAACACAAAAGAGAATTGGTCTTGGAAAGTATTTAACTGTGATTGTTTCCTCATGTTTTTAACTCAAGTAATAATGCTGTAAATGATGTTTGTAATGTTCCTTTTTAAAATAATTTTTCTTTGAGATTCCATATGTTTTAACCTGTTAAATTGATGTACAATTAATATTTACTGTTCAAGAATTTAATGTTTAATTCTTAGAACTTTTTAGCGAGCAATCAAGTAAATTTCTACTATATTGTATTTAGGTACATGTAGCAATCAATCAATCAATGAATCAATCAATCAATCAAGCATGGAATCTGCAGAAGTTGAACTCCAGCAAATATTAACAAAGAAGTTTCACGACGTCAAATTTTCTTCACATTAGAATGGCGGATATTAGCTGGTCTTAATGCTGTCATAATACCATTGTGTCGCAAATTAAAAAAATATTTTATAAATTGTTATTTTAAATAAATATAGTTTTATCACTGCTATACTATATCACCGCTATACTATTAAGTAGAAAAGGTGTACGTGTGTTTGCATGATTTACTCATGCAAATTAGGCTCACCCGCGAAGCAGGCAACACACCAGCAAAGCAGGCGACAGGTGGCGAAGTAAGGTAGCCAATACCACTTATTAAGTGGCCTATACCATGTATTAATTGTTCACTTCTTTTTCTTTGAATTTCTAGGACTGACACCCTCCCCTCCACAAAACCTAACCATCACACCGTCACAAGAGGGCCTCTTCCTCGCCTGGTACCCACCGGCTCTCTGGGGCCAGTTTGTCAGTCGTTACTCCATCGAGTACCGACTAAGCGGGCCCTGGGTGATATTGTACGACCGTGTGGACGTCGACCAATCAGACAAGCTCTTGGAGAGCCTACAGCCCAACACGACGTACCAGTTTCGCATGTTTGCCTTCACGCCCATGCTGTATAGCTCACCCAGCGAGGTGGTTACCGGTTTTACTGGAGGTATGTACACATTGCGACCAGACCTACAGATATGACACCATAATACCTTGGAATTAAAAACAAAAAACGTGGCTGGGCTCTTTGTTGTGGCAAATAAAATAAAAGTTGGAATCGAAACGAAGAATAATCATAAGATTTGAAACTTTGCATGGTGGTAGTGTATACTAGCGAGTTTTGCAATAACAACATTTGGAAGGATCTCTTTTTAGAAGAAGTGTGGTTCTCAGGGTTCGACGTTAACTTTTTTGTTTACTAGCCAGCCCGGCTACTGAAACAGACTCTTAACTAACCTGCGGGTATTTTCACTAGCCTGCCTCTCTTTTTTGGCTCAAATACAAACTGGCATATGTTTAGGCTCAATTTTGTCAGTCTTTTTAATAAACAGAACTAATAATTTAATCATAAAATTAGACACAAACCGATGAGGCTTTCTTTCTGAATTGAATAATTTGTTTCTTCCTGTCCATTCATTTTTGCTGTATCCCAATAATTTTAAAATTCGCCAGCTGGGCTACTTAAGGAATAGTTTGACTAGCCCGCTCACCGCTGCTGTTTTGACTAGCATTTGGCTAGCAGGCTACCGCTAATTTCGAACCCTGGGTTCTGAAAAGAACCGGTTGGTTGTGAAACTCGACGTTCCGATCAGTATGCTCTGATCGTCTTAATAAGTTAGACACACTGGCGCTTGTTCTTTATAAAAGTTCTGGGTCTGGATTTTCTTTTCATGGGTCTTGACCCAAAGGGTGAACCACTTTTTAAAAAATCTATCGTATCATTCTATCATTTCTTTTCCCTAAGATATCCCAGCATACATTCAGCCAATCCCAACAACCACCCGCACCCCTCAGTACGGGGAACCGGGCATATTAGCCGGTGTCATAGCCGGGATATGCTTCCTCATTCTGGTGCTGTTGCTGAGCATTCTTGCCGTGTGCATCAGCCACAGAAGAAAGAAGAAGAAGAGATTAGCGTTCTTCAGTAAGTGGATTTTTGTCCTAATGATTGTGTGTAGTTTTGTTTAGAAAAGGAGTACTTGATGATCTACAGGTTATGTGACGATACTGTGACTGTTCTTCGCAAACAGACTGTGAAGTCCAACTTTGCATCATGGCATAAAAAAAGTGCAAGAAATCAGTTGGTTTGCTGTTTTGACATCTTTTTTTATACCAGAAATGAAATAGTTTTTTTGTATTATCATTCACTTTTAAGAAATCAAAAATGAACACAGGTTTCCCATGGTTATGGAAACATCATGGAAAGTCCTGGGGAAAAAAAGAGTTGTCCTGGAAAGTCATGGAAAAAGCATGGGGAAAAATATAAA
Source organism: Patiria pectinifera (assembly GCA_029964075.1). Lineage (NCBI taxonomy): Eukaryota > Metazoa > Echinodermata > Asteroidea > Valvatida > Asterinidae > Patiria > Patiria pectinifera. The sequence goes on from CM057150.1 coordinate 5,729,946, forward strand.
AAGTCATGGAAAAATATATGAAAAGTCATGGAAAAGTCATGGAAAAAATATATAAAAAGTCATGGAAAAGTCATGGAAAAAAATATATAAAATCATGGAAAAGTCATGGAAAAAAAATATAAAAAGTCATGGAAAAGTCATGGAAAAAAATATAAAAAGTCATGGAAAAGTCATGGAAATCAAGATCGTGTAAGGTTTTTTTTTGACGGGCCGCTTTAAGGATGGCTGTGAGGGAAGGAGACCTTTATTAATTAAAACTAATTTTCAAAAGATAACAAATGGTTAGCCTAACATCAGCGGTTCATCAGTATCATTTTACCAAACAACTTTTTTTCTGCAAAATGGCGTTGAGTGTCATGGAAATTGTCATATTTCAGTCCTTGAAAGTCATGGAATTTGGTTTTCAGATTTCCGTGGGAACTTTGAACATTATCAATCCCAAAGCAGTTTTAAAAAAAGCTTGCTTTTAAAGTGGTTAGGGGTCGAAAATGGCCTCAGCCACATTTTTCGAGACCCCTTTTTTCGCAAGTCGGCTGATGATGACTGTTGAGTCATTGATTATTAAACGACTATTGATTGTTTGACGTGTTTGATTAACTGAGTGATTGATTGAAAAACAAAATTACATCTTCTCTTAACTGATTGGGTTTTAATAGTAAATGACTTGCCTTGCTGTGAATGTGTAACCATAGAGCAAGGAACAGAAACTGATCAGTCAGTTTTGAGTCAATAGTTTTCAGCCCTTCCCTTATAGACCATACCAGGCAAGCTATCAATTTTTTATCACGAAGGCCCCCTTCAATGGCGAAGGCATTGTGCTAGCTATTGTTCAGATAATCCGTCACAGGGCAGTTGCTTTGTACAATTACAATAGCATGCACAATGGTTTCTCCATTGAAGGGGGCCTCCTGAACAGTGATCACACCTGCCTGGATTTGTCTATCCTTGGACCACAATGCACCATATATGTATATGTATGAAGAACATATTTATGTTGGCAAAGTATAATTGGTTGGGTTCACTTCTGTTTAAAAATACAAAATATTTTCCACATATTTGCATGAATCCTTTTCTTCTGAATCTGTAAGCATTCACAGTTTGCATGATTATCCAACAGTTTACATGTAGAATACCTGCACCATAGCATTCCGTATGAAATAGGTATATAAACATACATAGGTGGAATGACGTGTGCCTTGGGATGCGTATCGTGTGGCCACTAGTGGGCACTTTACTCATCTATGTGGTCGTTGCGTTTCTCGTTTGTCATTTCCAGGTGTTGCAGCCCAGACCCCACAACCACTAATACACAGACCCCAACCAACACAGTAAGTGAGCCACCTCTAGTACCCTGACTCCCTGCCACCATTCACCTGCACTTTGTAATGGACAGACACTGTCTAGTATGCCCAAGGATCAGTCCCTGTTGCATGGATTCTGATATTCATTTGTATGAGACTGAGAAGCATCATAAAAAAGCTGTGACCGGCTCCACAAAAAAGGGTATTATATCGCAAAAAAAGTGAAATTGAGTTGTATACATGGTTGGAAAGCCCTTAGCTTTCATTTGGTATGTAATAGAGCTCCATAGCCCCTCCCGTTCTGGAGATATGACGTTTTTGCATATTAATTACTTCCTTGGAGTTAGAATTACACAACTGAGAAAACAGGCTTTGAAATAGCTGGCTTTGTTGCAGAACAACAGAACGATGCATACAAAATGATTTTTTTCCCCACTTTATTAATCAAAATCAACAGTTCTGTGAATGAAAACTGAAACTGTAGGTATTAAAGTTGTCATTCATGACAAAAAATAAAAATCACATTTTGACAGAATTTTCACCTTTCAATGTTGAGCGGGCCATTACACAATAATGCTCAGAGCGACTTAGGCCGTGTCCGAAACGGGCTTCCAGAGCTACGGCTACGTCTATTGTCAGCGCGTCCCCGCGTATTTTCAATGGGCGCAGACCTAGACCTAGCTCTAGACAGTTGATTCGGATGCAGCCTAAATACCCTTTTTTTGTGGAGCCGGTCACATGATTTTAGCTATACGTATAGTTGTCAGTGTGTGTGTGTGTTTTAAAGTCACCTAATGAATGAAGTTTATCATTTCACAAGAAGGAAATGCATGATGGGATTGATCGCCATGGAATTATGAACTGTGTGGGAATGTCAGAATTTGTCTAATTTTACACGTACAACAGTCCTTTTATTGTGCAACAACTTCTTCTTTCACGGCCCTATGTCTAAGTGTTTCTGATCTGATACACCGTGCCCTCTGGAGACATGCACACAATAGGGAACCAAAGATTGTATACTTCTCCACTGGGCAATTTCTTTAAATGAATACGTCTCCACAAGGTTTTCACAAAATAGATATATGGATTTACTCAAAAACTAGGAATTTCCAAGGTGGGTTGATCCGTCGCAAATGGGATATTAAAGGGATATTAAATCCGAATTTCAGCCAAGGAAATTAATTCTGGTTAAAATAAGAGCATTTTGAAACTTCACTTTCAAACTCGAAAACTTTACTACACGAGAACAAAGAAATGTCTCCACAAGCATACAAATTTCAGTGTTCATGTTCTTTTAGTTGTCGTCATTCTTTATCTGCCATCTCATGTTCAAGAACTTGTAGTAAATAGAGCCTGCTGTCACCCAGCTATGACAGGTTACAGTCATACAATCATCAGGACCCAATTTATGGCACTGCCAATCACAGAATTTTTGTGCTGATGATGATTCTGTCGGCACAGAATCCTTAGTTGTGAAATGCATGCATGCATACAAGCCTAAATTTGATACATAAGAAAATGGTTGGATGAAATTTAGTAAATTCATCAAGTATTGATGTTATGTTTAGTACTTTTTAACTACAATACCTGTTGTAAATTTGAAAGTTTTCAGCCTGTGGGCTGCTTTTAATTCAAATAAATAAACCACCATAATAATAATAAAAATGATTTAACTTAAATGACTGTTATGCCAGTATTTGTGGTGTGAGTTGTGGACTTAAAGTAATGATCTTCCTATCTAACCTTTACTATGTAACTTTTGTGAAATGCATACGTGTCCAAACTTGTGAAAATTGCACTATTGTGTGAGTGGAGTTACATGTGTACATGTATGTCTGTATAAATCTTTTGTGTTCAGGCTCTGATCAGTTTGAAAAACTAAAACATTTTGTTGGTGTGGTAAACGCAAAGACGATGCATGATACCCTATGGGCAATTCCAGTGTAAAAGGACGTGTAATTGTCCGTGGCATCGCCAGTTGACCACAAAATCTAATTAATGATTTAGAGAAATGATCCAAAACTCCTATATTCTGTAATCTCCTTGACCATTACGAGACGGTGGATGTATGAGATGGATTTATAAAGATTTAAAAGCTGTCACGGACATTACATAACTCTCAAAATTGCCCATAAGTCTGCTTTCGGCGAGCTGGGCAGTGGTGCTACCAGTCAGTTTTATAAGCTTGCTCACATCTGAGTCATTTTCCTTGTGTTGCTATCAATCCAGGTCACCAGAGACACCCACGCCAGCCCCCGTCAAGCCCCCAAGCCTCGTCTCCAAGCTCATTATAAAGATCTCCCCCAAGCACAAGGGTCACACAGACCCCGCCTCCGCCCCCTACTCCAACAACCGGCGCGCCCACCTCACCTCCAACGGCAAGCTGCCCAGCACCCGCTCGGAGCCCAGCCTGAGCAAGCGCTTGCTGTCCCGCTCGGCCCGTCATCACCGCCGCTCGTCCTCGGGAGGGGGTCACAAAGACGGGGCGGAGTCCAATCGGCGGAGGAGGGTGGGGAGCGGAGGCGATGCTGCAGGGTCCGGACAGCTTGCGTCGGAGCAGGCACTGGAGCTGGAGGAGTTTGAACCATCTGCAGGGGCGGCTGGTGTGTACTCGGTGCGGGATGGGAGGATTCGAACCCACGGTAGGTGATCAAGTTATTGATTATGGACGGTTCATTGGAACGTCAATTCTTCAAACAAAAGGGATTATTAAATCTAAGGAAATGTACCCACCGGTGTATGATACGGATAAGGGGTTGTCCTTGACTACAGAGCCAAAGCTAAAGAGTTGAAAACGTTATTATTAAACAATAAAAAAGTGGTACCGGTGTACATGTACCGGTACCTGTCAAGCGATAGACTAGACACAAAGATTAGCATGCACAAAGAATATAATAAAAGCTTTATTTAAAAAAAAAAATTAGCTTCAAACATTTTGAACGTTTTTAGCGTTTGTGTCTAGACAGTTCTAATCACTGTGGACAAATCTGAGATTGTCATTGTGAATAAACAGCATTTAAGAATGCTCAAATAGTGTACAAATAAAATGTTTGTCACAGCACTTACAGTATTATTATTACACATGATCATTGCGCAAATGAAACATTCCATGGAATACCATCTCAGCTGTCACTGGAGAGTATACTTTCTATGCTGCCTGTTAGGCGAAACATTTATTATTTAATCACAACTGAATAACCATCTCTGCCCTCACAGGCACCCATTGACTTTTAATAGCCAATATATTGAGTTAAAAATTGTTTACAAGTTTGACAAGTTCAGAGTTATCCCAGCTGGACTTAAACAGTTCAATAAGTTCAGAACTTTTATTGCCAATTTAAACACCACAGCGCCACCTTCGGCAACATGTGCAGTGACAGTGCAATCTGAGATTGTCATTGTGAAGATGTAAACAATTTACAGAATGTTCAGAAGCAAATAGTACATGTAGCTAATATTACACTTTCATCCCTGTAGTACTACTGCAGATGAATTTCTAATTGTTTACATTCTTCAATCACATCGCAGGTTTGTACAATTATGATTCCTACCCATACAACTCTGGCGGTGAGACTTCGGAGACAAACAGGGACGACGAAGACAGTGACGCGCCCCCTGACACACACCCTCACATCTCCCCAGCTCTCAGACCGCTGGATGACGACAGCTCACGGCCCGTGCGCGGGGACTACGTGTACTACCACGGCAACATGTTTATCACGAGCAACTCAGACGACAATGAGGACTACGGGTGGGCTGGGGGACCCGCGGTTAATTACCATGATGGTGCTGCTGATGATGATGATGGTGGTGTGGTGAATCCAGCAATGGTTACCGATGACAGCAGAGTGCCGGCCACAAGACGGACTCCCCCTGCCCAGAACCAGTATGTGGACATGCCTACAAAGAACAACTGGCTCTGGGATCGTGAGTGGGCTGATGACACCCTCAGCCACACACACCCTGACAGACACCGTGATACGTATTCTCCGGATTCTGCTAACAGACAAGGGACTCTGCCACGACAGAGCACTCGGAAAAACATCCGGCGTTTTTCCCGGGATGATTTTAGGAGCGGCCCGCCCGCGGAGTACCTCAGCTCGCCACCTTGGCCGGACAGCATCAGCACAATCCAAGGAAACTCCATGAGTGCCAGGCATCCTGACTATGCTGATCTAGACTATGGAGAGCCTCGTCGGACAAAAACTAGTCGAGGCGGAGACGATTACGACTATGGAGAGCCTTGTGGTTCAAGGCGATCTCCTGATGACAGACGAACTAGTCCTCGCAGGAAATCTCGAAGTCCAGACTATGACAGGCTAAGAAGCAGCCCTCGTAGACAAAGCCCTCAAAGATCTAATTATGACGACTATGGAGAGCCTAGTGTGTCAAAAAGCCCAGATAGGCAACTCAGCCCTCATTATCGAGGCACTCATAAGATCTATGGCACGCCCCTTGCGGCAAAGCGCCCTAAAAGCCCACGTCGCCAAGAAAGCAACTATGCTGACAGAACTAAACAGCCAAGGCCAACTGAGGGTCTGTATGATTATGACACTGACACCAGAGGTCGAAGGGTAGAGAGAGGTCGCGAGTCTCCTTCTAAAGTAGACAGCAGCCCCGAATCGGAGCTTTACCGGAAACCTGTGCAGCAGGTTATGAAACGAAGCCCAGTCAGGACAAACCAGGAGACACATGGGAGGGCAGACCCAAGGTCGGAACCCAGGACAGACGCCAGAGAGGGGCGCAATGGTGCTGCATCGGCAGAGAGCTGTGCAGACACAGGTGGGTAGAAAGACTTGGAATTCAAAAATTGTTGTGGAACATTTCAGTTCGGATTAGTTCCGTTGCTCAAAGAGGTGGATGTTGAGAGAATTTTTGAATTAAAATCTTGTAAGAAGATATTTTGTATCTTGAGCTCCTGCTTGTATTCAGAGTTAACTAGTTCATTGTTGAGTTTAAAATCTAAAGCATCAACATATTTTTTTTTCAGAAAAAAATATCAAAATTTCAAAACACGTAGTTACATGTAGGTCACTTAAACTTTATTTTTGGTTATTTGTAGACACATTACAAGGAACATTCCAGGAAGGAGATCATACAATCACTGACCACCATGACACCGAAAAGCATCCTAGTGATGGCACTGCATCTCCATCAGAGGGCGCCAGACAAACGAAAGTCACGCACTCGCCAGCGGGTGGAGCTAAACCCAAGCTGCAGGAAAGGGTGTCGCCCCAAGGGGGTAGCAAACTGAAGATCTACGACGACATTCCGAAGACAGACTCCCCTGTCCAATGGAAACGGAGCAGCCTCTCGCCGAGTTCCGACGGCTTGCGCTCCCCGACTCACGGCATTAGCAGAGATCGTAATTACAACACTCTCCCGCTCCAGCCAACAGAGGGCGGTGTTGGCATCTCTATATCCCCCGCCACGATGAGCGCCAACAGTCGTACAAGCGTGTCATCCCTGGACAGCCGTCCTGGCTCAACGAAGCCCACCCACCTGCCCCAGTCTTATATCTCCGCCCACCAGCGCAGCCTCCTGTCCCCCAACAGCCAGTACTCGGCCAGCAGCGGCTACGCCAGCCGTAACACCTCGCAGAGTACGTCCTCTAGGGGGCGCACCAGCAGCGTGCCGAGTATCCAGGACCCCACCTTGAGTGCCACCACCGCGGACGGCGTGGACAGCCCGTTCTCCGACTCCGCCGGGCCGTTTTCCAACGTCAGTTCCAAGGAATCAGAAGAACCCTACTTTGAATTTGACCCCATGCTGCACGAAAAGGACTTGCTTGATGCCTTGAAGAAGTATTATCAACCAGTTGAGGTCCCTACTCCACAGACAGATGAGTCGTATGAGGAGGGGACGGGGAAGGTAGCGGACATGGAGAAACGATGTGAAGAGTTGAAGAAAGAGTTCCAGGAGTACCAACGACAGCAGGCCAGGGCTAGGCACAAGTCCAGGCTCACATCAAGTGTGTAAATGTAAACTCGTTTAAATCATTACCGCTTCTGGGAAGAAATCTTGATGTAAAGTGGCCTGCTGAAGGACACAAGGTGCTGCTAGTAAAATGTCCATTGTGTCTTAAATGTCTGAAATTCAGCATTATCAGTACCCAATTTCATGGCGCTACTAAGCACATAATTTTCTGCCACAAGAGCTGCTCTCCATAAGAGTGAGACTGTAAGCTGCAAAGCACATTGAAACTTTTTTTAACCATCAACGTAAGCATGATTCTCCGGCTATTGGCAAAATGTTTCTGCTTAATACCGTAAAGCAGCTGAGCAGACAATTCAAAGTGTCAAAGGTCATTCCAACTTGTGACCTTTAACCTTACTGTAAGGTGACTCCAGTCATTTTAAAATTGCCATTTTTTTACTCTTGCTCATCAGCTGAGATTAATTTTCGTTCAAATGTGATGCCTTTCAGTTTGATGAATTTTTTTTTTTAACGGCAAAGACACCCAAGCATTATGCTAAAAATTTAGCAGTATATGTATTTATTTTAGGCATTTATTTTGTACATGGACTTTTGGAAAGTAAAAGTTTTCATTCATTGTTCCAGTCAGTATTATTAGTACTGTTTTTTCCCCTTTTTTTCGTGTTACTTTCATAATGCTTTTAATTTTTTATTTTTTTTTAGTATTTTGGATACTGTTTTAGCTAACAGTTTTATAGTCTAGTCTAGAAATTAAACTTTTTACCGGATTATTTTACTTTTTTAATGCAGTTTGCATTTCAGCTGCAAGGAGTTGCTGCCGAGTTTGACTTTAGGTCCGTCGAACCGTGAAACAGTTAAAGATACCACTCAAGTAAATGTGTCATTAACCCTAACCTTCCCAAATCCTCCAAAATGCTCTTTACAAAACGAATGATTTTGCAGGATTGAGGCTAAATGGCAAAAGTGTGCGGCTGATTTTGGAGGATGCACTGTGTCAATGTCTTAGGCTGGACCTTGTGTTGTTTATGCTCAGCCGTTCATAAATTTAGGCCTACCGGTATATTATACTTGAAGTCCTCTGCACTGCTCCAGGATGTCACTGGCTCTGCCTCAACATATTGACAGAGATTGTCAGAGGATTTTGCAGGATTTAGGCAGTGGTCACCCCTCCAAGGACCACATTCAAGAAATAACGGATGATTTTGCAGGATTGAGGCTGACATGCTATTTTCACATGAAGGCAGATGGAGGATTTTGCAGGATTTTGCAGGATTGAGATTACATCCTAGCAAAAATGCCTAGGGAGTTAGGGTTAAACATGCTGCTCAAGTATCGTTGAAGATGAGTTCAAACTATTCTCATTTTATTGTGTAGGTCATTTAGGGCAACAAGGCTTTAACCCTAGCGCCTTGTGAAAAATCATATTAAAATCGTAGGATTCAGGACGGTTAGGGTTAAAGAGTGTATCTTAAATTTACAAAATCATAAATGTAACGGGGACAGGTAAAAAGTGGACCCCAAATTTGTAGAACGACTCTTGTCCTTATAATGTCACTTTCCGGTTTTTGTAGTGAATTACATTCATGGTTTTGTTTTGACAGTTTGCTATTGATGTGAAACTTAATTGGTGCAAAGATGAGTTTGCAGAGTTGGTTTGTGAATGTACAGTAATCAGTGGCTTAGTATCAAATTGAAAAGATTGAAAGTATTTTTTGATGGAGTCGTACATAAATTAATGTTTATTCTGTATGGTGCCTGATGTAAAAGAGAGCTTGTACTTTTTTGGAAACTTGTAAATATGTAAAATAGAAGAGAATCATAACATCAAATGAGAAATTTAAGTAAGTTTTGACCTATTTATAAAAAATAAAAAAAAAATTAAGAGAGAGTGGTGGTATGGAGATTGACTAAAAAGGCTATCTTGTACTTAAATTAAACTCATTTAGGTGATGTTTGTTGTTGAGTAAAATCAGGATGTGGTTGTGTCTTGCCGTTTTTTTCTTCTTGTAGAACTTAATTTCTGCTTAATTTGTAACATGAAGTGGTGGTATGGTGGTTGGTTAGGGGCAGTGTGTATCAGCATGCATTCTCTTTATGTGAATGCCTGGCGTACATCTGACCATCTCTGTCTGAGTACTTGTACACAGCGTCAGTTTGCTGTTGAGCCATTGCAAGCGGCTGTCTCATTGGCTAGTTGTTTTTCTTCAGTTTTCTAGATGAGCTGTGTTGTTGAGATACTTTGCAGAATAGTCCTCTTCATTTTTGAGAAACAAAGATTTAAAACCGAATGTGATGTGTTGATTTTTGTAATTTATTGTAAGTTATGCAATATAAAGCTCAGCGTGTGCTACAGACTGTGTTGTCTTTCTACAGATTTTCATGGCTTTCTACATGTTCTAGCTCCAAGCATATCTTGTGTACTGGTGTAGATAACATTTGTGTGATGACATTTCAAATTTAATATTGGGCTTTTGCTCTTCACTGATGTAATTTCAGTAACACTATACATGTACTCAGTGTTGTGTGAGGACTTGTACAATAATTGTGTTTTGTTGGAGGCCAGCCAGCTGACAACAGCAAGTTTGGTAGTCTAGTGGTAAGACGTCTGCACTAGTAAGCAGCAGGCCCCACCTGAGTAGGCTCCACCTGAGTAGGTCCCGCCTGAGTAGGCCCCACCTGAGCAGGCCTCGCCTGAGCAGGCCTCGCCTGAGCAGGCCCCCACCTGAGTAGCCCCCCCACCTGAGTAGGGCCCCCACCTGAGTAGGCTCTCACCTGAGTAGGCTCTCACCTGAGTAGGCCTCCACCTGAGTAGGCTCTCACCTGAGCAGGCCCCCACCTGAGTAGGCCCCACCCGAGCAAGCCCCATCTGAGTAAACTTGTGGATTCTTTTTCTCGCAAGCCATTGAACACCGAGTGTACAGTGTTTATGAAATTACAGCAGTGAAGGATAAAACAGAATATATCAGTCATTGTCAGTGTATACAATTTACTTTGTTTGCATCTCCAATTTGTACTTGTGAACCTTTTTTCTTTCAATTGTTAAGTTACAAACTAAATTCTATTTGCCATGAAGTTTTTTAACATAATTTGTTGTTTTTTTAAAGTGAAGAAACAAAATGAAGCTTCTATTGAGACAATTTCAAATAATTATATTGTACTGAAACAACACACGAAAAACGTTTAAAGTTGCTTTTGTCCAATTATTTATTTTTGATCCTTTTCAAACAATTCCAGCATTTGTTTTAAAGCAATGAACGTTTTAATTAAGCTTTATTTAAAAAAAAAAAGTAACCTAGCTTACTTTTCATATAGTAGGCCCCTATCAGTTATGCTGTGTTCGAAATCTTCCAGTTAGTTGGCAAAATGTTAGTCTTTCAATGGAGTTTTAAAGTCAGTTCATCTGTATTCATTTTATAGGAACAATGAAAGCCAAAGAACGTTTGTTGTTATGCAAGAAAATTGAAGAATACCAAAAGACAGTTTGACACACAAAAGCTTTCATAGGCTTTATTCTAGTTTATGATCTTTTTGAAAACCAAAATCAGTATTTTGAATTTTATTCATTTACATACCTATTCACTGGCTTTCAACGTATGATATACTTAAATAATATGGCTTGTGTATTAATATTGAATCATTACCAAAATCATGAGAGACCAAATCTACAGAGCTGGATAGCTCAGTTGGCAGAGCACTAGTACGGTGTCCTGGAGGTTCCAAGCCAGTGCAGTCAATTTGTTTGTTCAACTTTAAATAAAGCATGTTTAAAGTTTTTCAGTGAAATATATGTTGATTACAGAAGCACTTTCTAATGCTTAGGCCAAAAAAAAAACTCTCCGGTTTCTGATATGGAGCTAGACCAAAAAGTGGTGCGGCGACGCGGCTTTTTTTTTTTTTTTTACCTGATTTTTTGGCTTCAAATGTCGGCTGATGACTGCAAATGGTGCCCGACTCAACTTAGTGCAAATATATGGGAGTCCAGAGAGGCCACATAAAGCTTATTCTCGACCATAACCCAATCTAAAAACACGATAAAATTGTGCAGCAGCAGGATTCCAGTCAAAGCAGTGAGTTTGGCGGTTTTGAGACATCATCTTTCATTGAGAAAATTTGTTTTTCATTTTGCCGACGCGCATGGCTACGGCGACGCGCGCGCATACCAGAAACCGGAGACCTTTTTTTTTTTGGCCTTAACGATAAGTTTTTGGCATTACCACCAACAAATATCTTGGACATAAAATGTATTATTTTTAGGGGGAATCTAGTCCTTATCAACTGTGATCAAGTTTCAATTGATAAATGTTTTTAATTATCAAACTTATTTTATGTAAAATTATGCCGCTGATGTAGCTTAGGCCAAAAAAAAAAATACTCGGTCTCTGGTCAGCGCGCTTTTTTTCTTCTGTAAATTAACACGGAAGCTACAACAGCGCCCTCTATTGCTGCGCCTCCTCAAATTTTTGTACCAAGGAGCACCAAGAAATTGCACCAAGGCAAATGGTAAAGGGCACCAAGGCAAATTATGGAGGACACCAATGTTTAATGCGGACACCAATGTTTAATGAGGACACAAAAAAGCAAAATAGTACCCACCTTGTCTGTACAATACAAGCTTGAAAAGAAAAAGCCACAAAAAAACCCAAAAAAAACCCGCGTCGCCGCATCAATTCCAGAACTTCGGTCTGACCAGAGACCGACTATATTTTTTTTTGGCCTTATGTAACTGTGACAGCAAGGTACAGTGCAAGTAAGCATTACTGCTTGTTCATACTTGACATCAATTTATTTGTGAATGAAAGTATGTAACATCATGGTAATTATTTGCACTGCGAATTCTCAAAAAATTGAAGACACTTTAATGCCGGCAAATTTTGCTTCAAATCTTTTGACATCAAAGTTGCCCAACAATTACATTCATGTGAAGTATGAACTTGCCTTGACATATTAACTTATTAATAAAGTTTGTTTCATTTTGGAGTATTCAAAGACAAAATGTTTTTCTATACCTCAGTTTAAGAGTTCAACCGAAGTTTGTTATTCGTAGTTCACAACTCATGTGAAGTCTGCTGTTCCTGTTTTTAATAAAAGACCGTTTTTGCATGGCTAACCTTCTACACTTTTTCTTCAATGGTATCGTTTCCTGCAATGGTTAGTTTTGTAAATAATAAATTGGCACTTAACACATGTAAATTTCATCAGGATAAACAAAAAGCCGTATCCTCTCAGAGAGATCCACGTTTGATATTTTGTAGGTTTGCTAGCATTGTGACTTTGGGTGTTATCCCTGGCTACAAGGCATACAGGAGTATAAAGCTTACCATCTGCACCCCTCAAACAAAACTATATTTTCATCTTTTTATGGGGATTTTGAACCTGTTAGTTCTTATTGCCCCAAGCCATCTTGGCTGTTACTCCCTTCAGTGCTCGAAACTGCCCCAGCACACCATGAGTTTAAGGATTCTTCAGTATAGTTATGTAATAATATAAAAAAATGTAGTACAGTTGCTAATAGGGAAATTCCGTAAATTCAGACGTGCATGTCAGACACTTTAAGGAGCTGCCGTTGGAAAAGTGAATGTGATACATCATCAATAATGTGACATTACAGACCAAACTAGGGGACCATCACCTTAACGACCCTGTTCGTGTACATCATTGGTCGGACGTACGTTGGATTTTATGGAATGGCCCAATGGGTTAAAAAGCAAAAGCTTAGGTGAATCGGCACCAACTTTAAATAGAGTTGATTCTAAACTCGCAACTGGAATTGCGACTCGACTTTTTTTGAGGAATTGACTCTCTGAAGTAGATCGTTAGAACAGGCTCACATGATATATGATCCTTCTCAAGATTTTGTAATAAGCCACATCTGTGTAGCTACATGTACATGTACTAATGATGTGCATCGGGTCGGGTTGACCAGGCTAAACCGACCCGAAACAGAGATATAAACCGAATCCGAACCGAAACCAATCTTAACTCCCTCAAACCGACCCGACCCGACAAAAAAATAAGGTAAAACCGACCCGAACCGACCCAACCCGACCCCAAAAAAAAAAAAACCGAAAAAAACCCCCGAATACCTTGCTTGGACAAAGTGATCACTTTTTTGTGCCTGCCCTTACCCACGTGGCATGAATTCTTTTGCAAAACCATCGTCTCCCTCTCTGTCATACTCAGTGTGTTGATCGAGAGTAACTCCGCTTATTGAACAAACGCATGGTATCATCACGCAGTATCATGAAAACTGTTACAATGTATCTATTTCACTGTCAGTCCCATCCGACTGGAGAAATTAATACCGTGGGAACTTGATAGTGCGCTCGGTGGCCATACCACACTAGGGCTGCGGTCACAGTGACTGTCAAATATATTGCGTCAACGAAATTTCTCAACTGTTTCGGTTTATTTTGGTATTTGCAAAAAAATGGCTAAAAAGATGAACAAACCGACCTGACCCGACCCAAAGTCGGTTTCGGGTCGGTTTCGGTTTCGGGTCGGGTTTGCACATCATTAACATGTACACATTACGTGCATGGGAAGTGGACTCAGCCGATCCATAGGGGCAGGGTTAACTTTTTTCCTCCGGGGTTAAGTGTGTTGTGCTTACTGCTTACACTCTCTATGAAATAGACAAAGGCTGGGTTAGCACCAAATCAGCTGTTATAAGCAGTGCTATGAAACTTGGCCCAGGGAATAATAGGATAACTCCATGATTAGGACAGAGGCCCCATGCCTTTACTTCGCTTCTTATCGGCCATTGCCTTGCGGTTGTGGTTAGCTCGGCTGGCCTTGTGCTTATCCTTGGTATTCCGAGCCTTCTGTGTGTCTTTGCTCTGGCCTTTGCCCTTGGGCTGGCCCTGCACTGCGGCGCTCCTTCCCCCACCGCGTCCCCCACCGGGTCCGCCACCCCTCCCGGCCTGCTGTCTGCTGTAGGGTTGCCGTGTGTCTCTAGTCTCACTGCCGGGCAGTGGTTCTGCATCCTGTGAGAAAAAAAATGCTGTGGGTAAACACAGACTTGAAGAAGCTGACTCGGGGAAATAATAATAATAATAATCGGCATTTCAGAACGCTCTTATTAGTAAACTAAATCACAGCGCTTACAGTATTATTATTACCCCTGATCATTGGGCCAATTAAACATTCCAAATACCATCTCGGCTCCCTGGGGAGTATAGAGTTTGATGCTGCCTGTTAGGCGCAAGCAAGCTTATTCAATCACAATAACCATCTCTGCCCTCACAGGTACTCATTTACTCCTGGGTGGAGAGAAGCAATGAGTGACAGAGTGCCTTGCTCGAGGGCACACGCATTATGACCCAGGCTGGACTCGAACCCACAACCTGCAGCTTTACCCACAGACCACGAATCCAGTGCCCTTAACCGCGAGGCAACAGCACTCCACTATTCAAGAAAACCAACTGTGTGAATTTTTTTTTTATAAAACTGCACACAGAAACTGACTGGAGCGGAATCCAAACTTATGTCACGGTCTCACTTCCCCGGCGTGCTAGCTTCTCCGAGAGGGAAATTTCTCTTCAAACGCGCATGCACAAAATTGTACATTTTTCGCCAACGTTATAAATTATTTGTGAGCTGAGTTCTTTGGGGTTGTACTGGTGCACGCAAGATCTTATGATATTTGTATGTATACCTTACAGGGTACCAATCGAATCCAGAATTTTCGTGGCGCGCAACTCCCAATATCCAAAAAGACTTGAAGGACGCACAAGCAAGGAGCACAGATCAACGAGCAAGGAACACAGATCAAGGAGTCGATCATTCTGAATTATTCCTTTATGAACACACACACATGACGCTTGGAATACAAATCAGAATGTGTGCAAGACCATGGAATGACTTGACCCACAGGAAGTGTTACATAACACATTCTTGGGTGTCCCCTCACTGTTTACTTCAGAACACAGCCCGAGGAAAAGTAAGCACAGCAGACACATGAGCATATTTTGTGCTCATATGTAACGTGCACTGTAACGTGCTCAATTATCTGCCGAATCAACCCGGAGAAGCTAGCACGCGAGACCGTGACACCTGCAACATCCGGATTACCTTTCTGGCTTTACCAACTGAGCTATCCAGCCCCATATTGGCCAACTGAGATATCCAGCCTACGCTGGCCAGCAAAGGGCTAGATAGGTCAATTTGGTAGAGTGCCAGTACAGCAATCCGGAGGTCGCAGGTTCAAATCCAGCCGCAGTCAAATTCTTTGTCGAACTTTACAGTTATAAAAAATACACCAGTGTGGCAATCCGAAGGTTGCAGGTTCAAATCCAGCCGCCTTCAATTTCCTTGTCGAACTTTACAATTATAAAAATACACCTGGTCAGATTCTCTTGATGGTTTATCTGAAAGACACGCATTTCTGAACTAAATGCCTGTATATACTTTATAAACACAAACAAATTCTGCTGGGCAATAGCATTTGTTCCGATGACTCATGAACGTGGTACAAAATTACTGCTCCTTCGTAGTAGGCTGATTTTGATAAATAAAAAAGAAGTGTGTTCACCCATTACATAAATTTCCAATTGAATATTTACATAAACTTGTCATTGCTGGTTTTACGAGCTGGCCCTGTAGTCTAGTAATCTGTTGCTTAAAAAAAAAAAATTGCAAACCCTTGCCATTATGCTGTTATGTGAATTTAAGATCATCCAAAATAATAACATAAACTTCGTAATTACCTGGTCATCCTCCTCCCCAGAGCTACTTTCTTCTTTAGCACCTCTCAGTACCCTGGGTACCATGAAGGGCCTGAAAATGAAATGTGGGTACAAGTATGAACCCAGAAGGAAGTGAAGCAACGTGGGTAGGTGTGACCCGTGATTTGGAGGTCAGAGGTTCGAATTGACACCCTGATGGCATTTTGACAAGGACATTGTGATTCAGGGCCAATATTGGACTTCATTGTGATTCAGGGCCAAACTGAACAGACACACCAAATGCCTCATCAGGAGACCTTCTGGCTTTGGTCAGAATTCCTAATGTTATTCTGTGTAAACTTCTCGCCCCTTTTGGAGTGGAGAAATTATATCAGCATTCATTAACAATGCGAATAAGCCGTAGTCAGTTTAAATGCAAACAAAATGGTTGAAGCCTGATAAAGGTGATTCGATTTAGAGATACTGCGATTTTACGCAGTGTTGATCTATGCAATGCTAATTATACCAGAACTGCAAAACAAATCCTGGTGTGTGATATTGGAAGGTCATGGTTTAAACGTAGGGTAGATCATTTTTAATTTGTGCATTTTTTTCGTATTGAAGCAACAAAAGTGCTCAAAATCTTAAGACGGGTGCTTAACAACTAATCTGATGGAGTTTTAGCTCTGTGAATGCTGTACATTCCGAGAAAACAATATTCCAGGATCTCGGTTTAAATTCAAATGTTGCCGAGTCATGTTTTGCACCGCCCGAAATCAGCGTCTGGGACACATTCTCATTCAGCCGCTTGCAGCTGCGCGATGTCAGCACTGAACCGACGAAAAATAGCAACCGCGCGCGCATTGTTGCGTGCACCCACTCACGGATTTGCGGAATTACAAACCAACTACTAACGGAAATTTCCAAAAATGAGTCACTTTGACGCATCTTCGGAAATGGCCTTTTATTGTTTTTTTTTTTCAAAATGACAGCACACCAGAAACAAAAATATCACAGGGAGATTAGTAGCATTACTATCTTAAAACCGAGTAAGCTTTTGAACCATAATTTGGTCTGTTACTTTTTGGATAGCTGCAAATGATCTACTCTACCTTTAAGCGAAATTCTGCTTAACAGGTAAATTTGCTGCGCAAGGTTTTCTGCTAAGAAGCCCTTTGCTTATTACCTTCTTGATGTCAGTTCATCAGCCGAGTCTGCGTCGTCCGCGCCGACGTCATTGGCATCGTACGTGTCGTCGTACTCGTCCTCATACTCGTAGCTGTACTCCTCGATGGTTGATTGCATGCCGGCTAAATGCGTCTTGTCGTTGAAGACTTTCTTCGCGCTGATCTTATCACCCCTGAGAAGTGATTTTAACAGACGGTAATAGAGTCAATCAGTAGTCAGTCACAAGTGAAGCACAAGTTACCAGTCAGGTCTAGACGAATTCAGGCTCATCATCACCGTACACTCACGCGGCCCCCTTCAATGGAGAAACCATTGTGCACGCTATTGCACAAAGCAACTGCCCAGTGACAGATTATCTGAGCAACAGCTAGCGCAATGCCTTCGCCATTGAAGGGGGCCATCATGATAGAATTGATAGCGTGCCTGGATTGATCTATAAGGAAAGGGCTGAATATTGTTGACTCACAACTGAATGATCAGTTATACAGGGTGAGTAAAAAAAAAACGAAACAAAGTGAGTGGTGAGTAAAACACAGGAAGATGCTAAATGCCACTCAAAATGGGACATCATGAGACTAAGTCTCAATTTAATTTTTGTTCCATGTCAACTGCACATTGTTTAAATTTCTGCCAAATAAGGAAACCTATTCCATTGTTAACCCCTTAAGGACAGGGTGTAATGGGGACATTCCTCCAAACATGGAGCAAGTGGCCCGCATGACTGCACAGCCTTTGTGTGGTAGCGGGACTGCACAAAAGCAGCAGCTGTGGAACTACCCACTAGCCGTGTGCCACGGCATATCACAGCTGGCAACTGCGTTCCAGTGAGGATTAGCGGCCGCGGCCATGACCGCTTCCCGTACGCGAGGGGATAAAGAGGTACACTGAACCTACTTCTTTCCCTTGTGGATTCGGCTGGTGTCCACGCTGTCCCTGCTGAACACATCAAACTCGTCATGCTGGTAGATGTTGCTGCGTTGCTGAAGTAAGGACGCTGCATCAGCAGGCTTGGCATCCTTTGCTGCTGGCTGAATGACTGCTTCTGGCTTAGCAGTCCTACGAACCAAGAAAATTCACTTCAAAAACTTCAGTAAAGAAACTGGTGAGGCCCAGACAGAAATGTTTCAGAAATCTTTGTCTTCTAAATATTACCAATTAGTGGAAAACTTGGGCCAAGTTCGGGCAAGGACCATTAGTCGACTAGTGGTTGATTTGTGACGTACCTAACGCCTGCGCACTAATAGCAAAGTGCGAACGTCTCTAGTCGAACGCTGGTCGAAATGTCATTGCAAAACGTCTGGATCCTGGCTCCCTGCTGTACGTTATGAACGCGCGCAGCTATGGTTACCAGCGAAGCAACCAACCCCAGTAGGTTGGCTCCAAATAGTCGACTAGCGTAGTTAACCATCGTCGACTAGACAGAGTTCGGGCAAGCGTTAGTCGACCAATGGTTAACTATAGTCCTTGCGCGAACTTGCCCTTGGAATGGGACATTTTAAAGGATCATCGTACAAAAGCCAGACTCACAACAATTTATAAGGAAACCCATGGTTTGATTCCAAGCAACATTGAAGAGTTTCGTCACAATGACTCGCACCACTCACATTGTATTAATGGAAAGTACTCATATAGAACACCTAGCTTCAATAAAGATTGCCTGAAGTTCTCACTGAACCCAAGATCTATCCCAGAGTGGGATCTTATCCCAGACAATATCCGCTCCACACCAGACCTGAATGTCTTCAAGTCAGCCTTGAACAACATCAGTGTTAGGAATCTAGTTAGCCACGCCCACTTCAGAATCTTAGCTCACATGTCACATTTGACCACTATACCGAGATAGTCCAACAGGGCTCTGTGGACAGTATACAAGCAGAAGCAGAAGCAGAAGAAACAATACTTGCCAGGTCGAAATGGGTAAAGAACTTCACAGTGAGCAGAGCCCGCCCCAACTTTAATTTGGGCGCAAAAAGGAAGAAGCAAGGTGGTGATAAAATTCTCCTCATTTTCCAACTATGGTCATAATTTTTTTTTTCAATGGGCCAATTAGGCCAAGCTTCCACGTAATCCTCAACCCTACTATACACCACAAGCCTGTAGACTCCCATTGGCCAGACCCTAGCCTCTCCGGAGTAAGGAGTGTTGAAAGACAGAAGCCAAGATGGCGCCCAATGCCTTTGTGCAGTAATGGGAGATCTTAGTGGCCAACCCCTAAGTGCCGCCGATCCCTTTGTGTCAACCCCTCGTGCCGCCCAGAGCCCAGACAGGTTGTAAACAATCCCTGGACGATGTGAATGACCTATATCTTGTGCATTTCCAGGCATGCGGGGGGGTATTGACCTAGAAACACGTGTGGTGATAAAATTCTCCACGTGGTTCCACCGCGTGATTTTTTTTTAGTGTCGGCTCCGAGGGTTAAAACCTGATTTTTAACTATAAGTCAAATTTGTTCTTTAGAAGCCTTCTTTCTTATGGCTTGAAATTATACCCCAGTCTTTGAGAAGTGGCTGCAGCGGCTGCCATAGACGCGTGTGTAAATCAAGCCGTAGCCACGTAATTTGGACACGGCCGAATTTACATCTCACAGCCTGCAATGCAAATGTAGTAAGGTCCCTAGGAGTGGTGGAGTCTCACATTTACTTTAATACCTCGGCATGGACTTGTCCAGTTCTTGGAGTCCGGGTACCAGTTTGTCCTCCAGGATGGCGTGTATGACCTTGGTAGCGTCAAACTCGTATTCCTCCAAGCATGCCTGAGAGAAAGGCAGGAAATGTTGAAATAGTTAGTGAATGCCTAAACTTACTTAGAAAAATAGTGGACCAATCTTACTCTACCCTAATTCCCTAGGCCTTTAGTTAGGATGTAGCCTCAATCCTGCGAGGGCTATATAAGACTCCGGTATTATTATTATTTCTTACGAACCGGATGCGCGCCCTCACACGTTTGTTTATGGTGTAAATCGAGGATTTTCTATTGTTCCTCTTCCTTTTTCCTTTGTATATACTATTTTGCAACAGCTCTCATTGGTTTTGGGCACATTTGTAATCGAGGACGTCCTCGATTTGACTCCTGTCCTCAATTCATCAATGATGCTCCACATGTGTGTCCTCAATTTACAACATAAACACGCACTCCAGTACGCGTTCATCTTTTGAAACCATGGACGAAAAATACCAGAGAACAAAAGAGAACAATACGTCCACGATTGGGGTCGTGTACAAAACATATGGGAGTCTTCCTAAAAAGTTAGAGTACAAACAAAAGAGGGACAATAGGACGTCCATGATCAATGGTGAACACCCGTTTGTATGTACGCGCACGGTGTGTCCCGTGTGTCGAGCTTATATTACAGTTATCAGTCTCAGAAAAAGTGTTGACCCTGGTGCAAAGACCTTGTGAAGTTCCTCCTTTCAAACAGGCGCATTGTCCTAAAATTTGACAAAGTCCCAAGTTTTGATTTTGCTCCCTGATTCCCTCATGGCCTGACCTCGATGAAGCCCTCTCCAAAGTCCTCAAACAGATCCTTGACGGATGAGATGAGAGATACCATCTCCACCTCAGACACTCCCCCACCGCACGCACCTGAAGACGATGCCTGAAAATAAAGCATAAAAATTAGCAATTATTGAGAAATTCTATACAGTGGAACGTCACTATACCGAACACCACTATACCAAACATTCGGCTATACCAAACACCGTCTTTGGCTCTTGATTTTTGTACCAGGGCATGCAGGGCGAAGTTCAGAAGGGCCCTATTTATTGAAAAATGAGTACCGGAGCACTGGCAGCTTAAAATCGCTATACCGAACGATCGAAAGCTTATTTTCTGACTCAAAGTAGTTTTTGCAGTGACGGCGGAGAATTGGACAGTGAAGATGCATTGGTAATTTTCGGAAGGCAACTTTTCACGCAGACAGTCCTATTAATGCTCATTATGGAAAACAATTGTCCGACGTGTTCAAAGTGCGGATTCGTAATTCCGATCCACACTTTACTAAAAATTTGTAGTTCCTAATCCACACTTTTAACAATAGTGTGACGTTATAGCAATGGTTTACACATTGTAAAGCTAACAACCGACCCAACAAATGAGGACAGTTTGAAGTCATTCTTCACGATACTTCAGCAGCAAATTAAAAAGATCAGAGGTAAGAGGGACAGGAAAAATATGAAACTTTGGACACTCACTTTTAAGAATGACCCCTTGGGTATATTTACGAGAAAGTATCCTGAATCCCCCAAAATCCATCAATTTTGCCATGCAAACAAATTTTGGTGGCTGTGAGTCCATCACTAAGAATCCACCAATTAAGCGGGAGTAAATCTGTTGAGATCCTGAATCCATCAAAGTCCCCCAACTGCTCAATATGGATGTATCCTGAATCCATCAAAATCCTGCAGTACCGCTAGGCTTCATGTCCTGAATCCATCAAAATCTCTCAACTTTTTCAATATGGAGGTATCCTGAATCCACCAAAATCCCCCGAAACAGGGTGTGGATTTTGATGGATTCAGGTACGTTAGGGTTAAAGAATAATCCATCTATGTTCTTTCTGGAGTCCATTATGTTTGATTGATAAGAATCCCTTTACCAGTTGTTCAATGTAGTCATCGGTTTGGAAATCCTCCGGCTCCAAATCATACTGATATGCAGCTATCCCAGCATGCCCCTGCGCCTGCGCCTCCGCCGAGCTACCAGACGCAATCCCATCATGCTTTGCTTTGCCCTTTTGGTGCCCAGGAGTGGCGGCGGCGCTTCTGAAGCCATCGAGAATAAACTGAGCTCGGGTCTCGTCGCTTCGTTTTCTTCAATGTCAAGGAACTTAACCCTTTCCTTACCATGGGCGACTTTAGTCGACCAGGAAACCACACACAGAACACCTTCAACACAGATTATTTACTACTTTTCAGAAAGGCAGCATGTTGATATGTTTGGCAACCCATACATCAACCATATACCAGCTGAAAGAGTGTTTTCGGATCGTTCTAATGGTGCAGTTTATTCATAGTGTTACCATTACAAAAAAATGAGAAAAGTGCTTCAGAAGTATCCACCCACGAATTGAGGTATGGAGTGCAATTTGGTCATGTGGTGAAATGGCTTGCAGTTTGATAAATGGGAACAAATGAAGAAAAAGGCATAACTTTCTTATACATGTATTTGCACGTATGGACTTCATTTTTACATCATATAAAAGAGTAAGGTTCAAGGAACAAACTTTACACACAACACCTATGATTTAAATCACTCCTTGGAAGTGAAAATCTGTGTTGAAAAAAGTGAGTTTTGGACTTGTGGTAGTTTGTTTCACGCTCTAGTGATTTCGGCATGACTGAGCAAACAATTTGGTCCTTGGGAGAGCCAAGTCAATAAACAATGTGGTAATGAAAGGGTTAACCTCTCATTTATCATTTGTGTCCAAGTCGAATAACAATTCACTCTGGACAGTCATGGATTCTTGACATGTATTTATAAATAACTGGACAGTTTTAATACCCATTCCTATTGGTCTAGACGCTGTCACGTGGGTGGTTTTAAACCGCCGGTAAAACATCACTACGTTCTGCGACTAGTCGCGCTGTACATGCTAATTTCCATAAAAGGAGATTTTAGCACAACGTCCATGAGGCACATACCATAGCCATGGCCAGAGGGGTGTTTCACAAAACCTGAAGTAAAATAGTTGAACAAAATCGTGGGAAATTTGTGAAGTTTTGACTTGTTTTGACTGGTTGATTGGAAGGTATTGATGAATGAAAATAAATATGTGCTTGGTTGGTATCAAACAAGTACGATTAAAACCGGTTAGGGGCCTGGACACGGAAAATGGCCCTCGTCTTCAATTCTGGCATATTTGCGTCCAGGCTCCTAGCTGGTTTTAAACATAGTTGTTTGAAACTGACCAAACACATATTTATTCCCTTAACCCTACCCGCCCTGAATCCTCCAAAATCCTTTTGCGAATTGGAGGAATTTGCAGGATTGAGGTTACATGGCCAAAGTGCGTTGCTGATTTCGGAGTACGCACTGTGTCAAGGTCTTGGGCCAGACCTTGTGTTGTGTATGCTCAGCCGTGCATAAATTTAGTCCTTGATTATACTTGACATCCTCCGCACTGCTCCAGGATGTCACAGCCTCTGCCTCAGCCTATTGACAGTCATAGCCGGAGGATTTTGCAGGATTCAGGCAGTGGTCACCCCTCCATGGACCATATTCAAGAAACAACGGAGGAATTTGCAGGATTGAGGCTATATGCTATTTTCCCATGAGGCCAATTAGAGGATTTTGCAGGATTGAGGCTACATCCTAGCAAAAAGGCCTAGGGAGTTAGGTTAATTAATCATGACAAGTGCGCAGCAGGTTTGCAAAGGATACACGTGAGATTTTTGTAGCACGACATCCAGGTCTTCCCCGATGTGATACTGCCCAGCAAAGACCTTCAGGAAGTGTCTGTCCGACAGCAGAGATGACATCAATTCCAAGTAGTCTTCCACAAGCTTAGCCACATCTTCTCTAGATCTGAAGAGACCCAAAACACAGACCAATTAAGGTGAGTCTTAACCTTGGAAGAATCGTGTTACATTTTGATACTGTTGTGTACACACCTTTTTGTAGAGTCGGTCGCAATTATACATGTAATGTTTCAACATTTACAAACATGAATTATCAATATTCAGATAATTTCTGATAAATTTTAAAAGAAAATCATATTCTAAAAATGGGGTTCTCTTTTTTTTCTGTAAAATTTGCGGTCAAATCAATAAATATAAGAACTAGAGATTCGCGTTTAGTGACACATGCAGAGCGATCGGGAAGACAAATACTTCATCAGACATTGCCCAGTTAAGTTGTGAATATTTTTGTCAGAACAGAAAAGGGATCAAGAAATTTTCCAGTACAACAATTTGTTTTGTTTTAAAAAATAAAATGCACATTTTGGGGAATAATTAATGTCAGCATACATTTTTTTTTTGTACACAATTTATTTATGTCATCAATTAAATGTGCAAATGAATACTGATTTAGTTCAGAGATGATAAATCATCATGAAGTGAAAGAACCTTTGAAAATTGGAAATTATAATGAATGCCAAGTGTCTGTGTTAATAACACCTGACTTCCGGTTTGATGACATCACAGCATTTGGCAGTCCAAGGTCAACATGGTCTGTTGATCTTTTTTACATATTAGCTGCACAGAAGTTATAAGATGAATAGTTTAATTGCAGTACCCGCTGCTAAATGTACATCAGATTCGAACCAGCCAACCGATCCCGCAAGCTCGGTGGTCGAGTGGTAAGACATCTGCACTAGAAAGCAGGAGGTCGTGGGTTTGAGTCCCACCCGAGTGATTTTTTCCAACTTTCACTCGGGAGGTAACACACTGAGTATACAGTGTTTATATGTCGGTGAAGGGCAAAACCTAATATTGATGCACAGAAGTTGCTCCATGCTTGTTTTTTTTTTAACCCTAACTCCCTAGGCCTTTTTGCTAGGATGTAGCGTCAATCCTGCAAATCCTCCAATTGGCCTCATGGTAAAATAGCATATAGCCTCCATCCTGCAAATTCCTCCATTATTTCTTGAATATGGTCCATGGAGGGGTGACCACTGCCTGAATCCTGCAAAATCGTGCCGCAGTGACTGTCAATATGTTGAGGCTTGGCCAGTGACATCCTGGAGCAGTACGGAGGATTTCAAGCATAATCCAGGCCTAAATTTATGCATGGCTGAGCAAAAACAACACAAGGTCTGGCCCAAGACCTTGACAAATTGCATCCTACGAAATCAGTAACGCACTTTTGCCATGTAACCTCAATCCTCCGATTTCTCCACTTTGGCAAAGAGGATTTTGAGGATTTAGGGTTAAGCACTAGTACAACATAATGAGAAAGCTGCTAAGTGCACTTGTTAAGCATGACAATAGTTCATAAGTAGGGCTATGATATTTGATTGTGTACGTACCCTCCTTCAACAATGGGCTGAATGTGACATCTTGCCACGATGCACTGACACGCTCTGGCCAAACTGACCTTCCCCAGATTCAGGTGTTTCTGAAATGACTTCTTTTTGCTGCGAATATAAAAACCCAAATCATTACAGGAAACATTTTTTTATGAGGAACGTTTACATTAACTAGAAAGCACTCTGAGCGTCAAAACAAAGACAGACTTCTTCAGTCAAATACAAGTTTGTTTAAAATACATTTTTGATAACAGATATTTTGCCACTCTGTATGCGACAGTTTAGAAGTTATTGTCCAATTTCATTTGTCAGAGTACTTTTTTGGGTCTTACTTCACCTTCTGTTTATGCACAATGCAATGGATCGGTTTTAAAAAACATGTACGTTTAAAACCGGCTGGGGGGGGGTCTAGACGCGTTCAGCTCGGGCCATTATCGGCGACCAGGCCACTAGATAATTTGAAATGTACTTGTTCATAACTGGCCGAGCACATATTTTGTTCCCATTCATATATATACCTTTTCGGTCAAAAAGTAAACACTAGTCAGAAATTCACAATTTTGCAACGATTTTGTTCAACAGTTGTACCCCATGTTTTGTGAAAACACCCCTCAGTGGCCATGTATATGGTATGTGCCTTGCAGGCGTGGTGCTAAAAATCTGCTTTTATGGAGATTAGCACGTGCGCGGCACGTGCTGCGTTATGTGGCGCAGAACGCAGCAGTGCAGGAATAAAGTGTCTAAAACCACACAGTGTTTTATCAGCGTATTTGTGAAACTGTTTCAGGCATTTGTGAAGGAAAAATCACAGCCAATTCGATACTGACATTTTTACTTGACAAACTTGACCAACTCACCCTGGTTCGGTCCACTGCCTCTCTTTCATTGCTCGCTCCATAGTTGGCAGCAACTTCTCAAACAATGTGGCTACCCTGTGTACAGATAGACAATTAATTTGGTTTACTACTTTGTTATAAAACCCTAACTCCCTTACAGCTCCCTTGTCCAGAATCAGCCTAAATCCTTTAAAATCCTCCAAATGGGAAAGACTTAAAAACTCTAAGCACCTGAATCCTTCAAAATCAACCGCTTTTTGTGCTGGATGCCCCTGCATGGATCCTTCAAAATCCTCCACAGGGGCGGATCTAGGAATGTTTGCAAGGGGGGGGGGGGTTCATCAGCAAAAAAAATATGAAAATGTACACAGGTTTTTTCTCCGGACACTTGGCCTCCGTAAAATCAAAAACTGGGGGGCTGGTACCATATTTCAATAGGGGACGCTGTTCAAATTTGACGATTATTAACACTAGATTACAGAATGGTGTACAGTATTTTGAACAGGCGGACATTATACAAGTATAATTTTGGAGGGGGTGTCACGGGGCGGGGGCTGTTCGACTTTTTCTTTTGGGAATTTGTATAATTTATTTTTTTGACAGAGCTGGGGTGTTTTTTTTTTTTTACCCCCCCCCGGGATCCGCACCTGCTCCACTCATGGGTCTGCTTACATCTAAGATGGTGAGGGAGTGAATAATGTCCCTTTTCCAATTATTCCTTGAGTTACTTACTTTGACACAAAGTTGTTGTTCTTGAAGGCCCAAGCACCATCTGGGTAAATCTCCAGAAAGCTGAGAATGCTGATAGCAGAGTCGGTCAGGTAGTGGATAATGTCCCCCAGCTCATTATCTGGCATGGTGTGCAGTACCCTACTGGTTACAAGACAGCGAAAAGTAGATGAATAACAGTTCTTAACTTTACCTCAAGAACCAGGAGCATTCAGTTAGGAGTCAGGTTGGTGTACCGGTACTTTCCTCGCCTTCCACTGCTGTGACCCGGGTTCGAATCTTGCCTTGGGCCAGTATGTGGATTGGGTTTTCAGTCCCTGCCTGATTCCGTGGGTTTCCCCTAGAACATCATTCTGGGGTTTTCCTCCACCCTCTAAAACTGTAATTTCTCCTCATTGTCTCCTCTCTACAGCTTTCTCCAGGCTTGCGAGCTACGGAGCCTAGGGCACTTTTGAGGAATCCTTGGTTTCATGACCAGAAGTGATTATTTGAGATGCTGCTTGCTAGAGAGAGAAAATTTGGCAGATACCTGGTTGGCAGTGCCACTGGAGAGAGGTCCGATCCCGTCTTTAATCCACATTTCTCAAGGATGTTGTCAAAACACTAGCACAATCATATCAAAAATGGAAAAAGTAATTGTGATTAGTTTAGGAAATATGTGGCATCCCCTGACCAGGGGTGTGAGTGACCACTGATAAAAATAGCTGAAAACAGCTGAAAAAGGTGTAAAAAAGCTGAACTTTGGAAATCTCCTATACTTTTGTACACAGCAAGTGAGGGAAAAAGCTGAAAAAAGCTGAAATCCAAAACAAAAAAAAGCTGAAATCAGCTTTAAAGCTGAGATTTCACACCCCTGCCTGACAAAAACAAGGCATTTCCAAACGGAATATTTAGAGTTTTTACACCTGGTTGGTTGAAAAATGATATAGCAATGGGTACCGCAACCAAACAATAAGTAGTAAACGAGTGCTCACACAACACAATGTACTGTTAATACTACAATCCATATACTATGATTGTCTTAATAGTACATATTACTAAACCTCATACATATTCATGATCGAGAGACAAGTTCTCATTGGTCCATTCACTACCACATGTCAGCCGCTAGTTTTGCTGTTTACCAAGTCCAAACGCGAGGTTTCACGCACAGGTTAAATATGCATGCGTAATGCATGGGTAATCTTACCAGTGCACTAGTCTACTACGCATGTGCTTTACGAAGCAATCGTGAACTAGCACACGGGGGTAGTGCGCAGGCACTAACATCGCCCTACGGCATCCCGCAGCATGCATGCAGCAACTACATGAAAACGTGAGGCATGCGCACAACATTTTGCTGAGAAAACGTATGCATTACTTCATGAAATTGTGTGAATATGTATGAGGTACTGGCAAAAAAATTTAGCGCCGGCCAGTGGATAGTGGATGTTAGCTTCGCCACCGGAACTAGTCTGTCAACTTCCAATACGGAGGGGAGCTAATATCGACTATCAACCCACAAACCATGCTACATTTGTATACCGATTGAAGCATTGATATGGAATCGGAGAGACGCATGTTGTTGCGAATGTGTCAGTCAGTCAATGGACACATGGCACAAGATGCACAAATGGCAAAAACCTTTCCTCAAGGTCATTATCAAATTCCCCCATGTTTTCCCTGATTGGTGTTTTTACCAAATTCTCTGAGTCTGCCCAAACTGGGAAACTCAATTTCAACGTTTGCCTGAATTCATAGTGGCTGAGAACCCTGTACTACTCCTATGTACCTGTAGAATGGTTGGAATCACAGCCATGAGGTCATCCATGTACTTGGGTTGATTCCTGAAGATGTTGTCTATCATCTTAGTGAGGAGATCAGCGTTACCGCCGCCGTACAACACGCAGAGCTCCATCAACTTAGCAACGTCAAACAGGTAATTCTCGTAGATGATTGCGCCAAAGACGGAAGGGGTTATGTAGCTGTCCTACAAGAGAAACCAATATCATTTTTCCTTTCTGTGAGTCACTCTAAATACACTTTGGTTTAAGGATGTAGTCGAGTCCATCACAAGTTCAGTCACAAGTAAATCACATGTCCAATCACAAGTCTAGTCATCAGAAACAGTGGATGAACAATAACAAAGGAATGCCTCTGTCAAAGAGCTTTTAGGGCTGTGCATCGGAACCGGGTACCCGGGTACCCGAGTACCCGACCGTTGATGTCAGGAACCAGTTCCAGATTATGGGATCGGGTACCCGTAACCAACTTCACAAATTACTTATTTACTTGCCAGACAATGAAAAAGTAAGGTTCTGAATGTCTTTCATTGGAATTTTCAGATGACGCCCACGGAAGTTGCAGTTTACACCGTGAACCTGTAAAGCCCTTCAGACAACTCCCAGGATTTGAATTTTGTGGTTGGGGTCTCTTTTTACGGGTACTCGGGTACCAGTGTTTTACTTCAATAAAGTACCCGGTTCCCGTACTACCCCATAAATGCGCTGAATTGGGACTGGAGGAATTGTGATGGACTTGCAGGGACTTGTGATGGACTCGACCACATCCCTGGTTTGGTCTTTGCGCAACCGATCAGTGTTGATGTTGTGAGGTTCTGATTGGAACTAACCTTGGACTCCTTGTTTGTGGCCATCCGCAGGAACGTCATGAAGACAAGCTTGTGGATGGTGCGCTGTTTGACGGCGAGGTCGTCAGGCAACGGGGTCACAGGGTCAAATGTCCTGCGGGCAAAATACAGGCAGGAAATCAAATCCGAGAATGCAAAGAAAAGAATCACTTCCAAAAACCCAATGGCACATTTTCGGCACTTCAAACTTTTCCAAGGGACATCACACACCTGAAGAAACGTGTACAGAGAAAGGACAATGACAAAATCACAGTTTAAGAGGTGGGAGGAAACCCCAGAAGAATATTCTGGGGAAACCCACAGAGTCAGGTAAAGTACGTAAAGTCTGAAAAGAGCCAATGTGGCCCATCGGGCTGGCGTTTATCTCCGGTTTCAGTGGCATGAAACGACTGACAATGTTTTTACTCCCCCTGGATAGGATGCTAGTCCATCGCAGGTTACTCCCCAGCTAATGCCGGTACCCATTTACTCCTGGGTGAAGAGAGGCAAGTGGAGTGAAGTGGCTTGCCCAAGGACACAACGAACCCCCCTCTGTTCCTGAGTCACGAACCCTAACCACTAGGCCACACTCCCCACGGAATCATGGTAGAGACTGAAAACCCAATCCAGATGTGAAACTAGGCAGAAATCGAACCCGAGCCATAGATGGAAGGCGAGGCACTGCGCCAACCTGACTCCCCCCACAGCCCCAACCTGCCTTGGGACAGGGACTGAATGACCCAACTTGGGTTGGATTCCAACTTGGGTCACAGAGGTGGAAGGCTAGGAAACTACTACTGCATCAACCTGGCTTCCTATATTGAAGAATCTACCGACTCACCTGGGAGCTCCAAGGAGATAGGAATCCAAACACTGCTGAAGACTCGGGTCATAAACAACCTACAAGGTAAAAAAAGAAAAACAGTTTTGTCTTTGAACGTAGGGCATTATTGAACTTACAGCAAAATGAAGTGAACATGGGTTCACAGGTTCTTACCATGGTATACAATTTCTGTCAACAAAAAATTTCGATTAGGACTTTAAAACCCAAACCCTGCCAAATGCAACAGGATGCACCAATGGTAAGAAGTTGTTGCAAGTTGTTGCATTTAGCAGTGTCCTGATCTGCATGCATTCCATGCCTGCATTCCGTTGCATTTAGCAGGGTTGGTACTTGGTACCAAGGCTGGCACTGCATTCTGTTGCATTTGGCAGGGTTGGTACTTGGTACCAAGGCTGGCACTGCATTCTGTTGCATTTGGCAGGGTTGGTACTTGGTACCAAGACTGGCACTGCATTCTGTTGCATTTGGCAGGGTTGGTACTTGGTACCAAGGCTGTCATTGCATTCTGTTGCATTTGGCAGGGTTGGTACTTGGTACCAAGGCTGGCACTGCATTCTGTTGCATTTGGCAGGGTTGGTACTTGGTACCAAGGCTGGCACTGCATTCTGTTGCATTTGGCAGGGTTGGTACTTGGTACCAAGGCTGGCACTGCATTCTGTTGCATTTGGCAGGGTTGGTACTTGGTACCAAGGCTGGCACTGCATTCTGTTGCATTTGGCAGGGTAGGTACTTGGTACCAAGGCTGGCACTGCATTCTGTTGCATTTGGCAGGGTTGGTACTTGGTACCAAGGCTGGCACTGCATTCTGTTGCATTTGGCAGGGTGCCTAGAGAATACCCCATGGGGGTTAGGGGTTAAGTTGCTACAAAACTGCGCAATGCTTGGAATTAAAAATGCGTACCTGACTCCAGAATTTGTGATGCCGAAGTTTGAGAAGCCAACGGAGATCCTCTTCGATGAAATCCATCCTCTCTATCCATTCCTCACATGATGCCTCGTCCGAGACATCGGCAGGTGGTGGCTGATAGCTCAGGAATTCAACCTGCTCCACCCAATAGCCATCCTGAAAAAAGAAATTATAATTAATAACAACACAGCATCTTTGCTGCCTCGCAAAGTTGGTGGGGAATGAATGGTAGGATTCATCTTTTTGTTTTCATTTGGAATTCATAGTTACTTTCATAGAAAGTTTCTTGGCAACAACATCTCGCTAACTCTGTTCTGTATGGTGCCCTTCCCCCCATCTCCACCACCATCAGACAGCGTCGCCTTTGGCTAGCCGGTCACGTTTATCGACATAATGAGCCAGCTAGTCAAGTTCTCCTCTGGAATCCTGAAACCTCTCGATGAAAAGGTCGTCCCAACATGACCCTGAAAACATCCATCGAGCTAGAAACTGGTCTGAGTGGTCCATCTCTTTCCAACACTATGCTCGACAGGGACAGTTGGGCCCAGCTCATCAAGTCATCATGAAAATGAATGAATAAAGAAGTTACTTTTTGCCAGATTGAAGTTGCTTTGTAGTGGGTTCGTGCTCAGCTGGTCTTCTCATGCAGCCGGGACCTGCCTTCTGAGGGCCTGCTGGCAGAGCTACATTGGCTCCCTGTAAAACGGAGGGTAGCCTTCAAAATCTTGACCCTCGTCTACAAAATTCTCAACACTCAAGCTCCATCACATCTGGTTGACCTATTACATTCTCATCACTCAAATATTCCTGATGCTCACAGACACCGACTCCGCTCATCATCTGATCAGACCCGGCTTTCTGTCCCTAGAAGTAGGAAGAAGGCTCTTTCGTTGTGGCTGCCCCTCGCATGTGGAATGAGCTTCCTTAGGAACCCTGTCTGAGAGAGGCGGTCTCGCTGCCTGAATTCAAACGTCTGCTTAAGACATACTTCTTCCAAGTCCAATTGTCATCGTATTGTGTCTGTTTCTCTTTCTGTTATTTTTTTGTGGATGTGTGTTAAGCGCTCTGTTCTTCGTAAAGCGCTATATAAATACTCGGAACTATTGTTATTATGAAATGAATAAGTTTTGCATAAATTCTTTTCTACAATCGCTCGTAATTTGAGACCTGATGGACGTCATCATGAAGTCACAGAAAAATACACACCAGAGAATGAGAGTTACTTTTTTGTATTTTGTCAAATTACCAGTGCTGGTTTCGTGACCTTGCTACCATGACCTCCCGTTGCTACGGTGATGTAGCGCTCGTCTAGACCCTGCGCAACGGGCATCTTCAATTCTGATTAGAATTTCTAGATAAATTCAAAAGAAGATAAAAAATATAAATAAATAAATGATTGACGTCGTCTTGGGAAACTTATAAAGTCTTCCCGTAAAAAATGGGGGGAAACTAGTGGCAGTGGGAATGCGCTACTTAATTCTGCTAAATACGGTCCATAAGCCTTATCGCAAATACTGTAGCAAAATCTGAGAGCATCACCAACAGAGGGACATTGACCGCGTACGTACATGATGTATGCTGTCAACGCGTACGCCGCGCCACATGGCTTAACAAGAACAGTGGCGACGGGGTGTGTGTTCGATGTTCGAACACGGCGTTCGTGTGTAGTTCTTTGCCCCCTTATCCTACCCATACTGCTTTGTGCAGCAGTGTAATTTACCATTTACGATAAGGCTTATTAATTATTAAGTTATTTTCAGTCGCACAAGTAGTCATGGTAGTGTGGCGTAGTGTAGTGCAGCAATACCGAGGCCACACTAGTGGGGCTAGCGCGTACTACAAAAGGTGTCATTAGAATTGAAAAAAGTCTGCTTCTGATTGTTAAGGTAGTTTTTTAGCAGTAAATACATTTTTAATTTTGACTCTGATTTAATCAAAACAAAACAGGGGCCCTACACTACACGCGTATCGCCAACAAATTTGGTTAGTCATGTTAGTTGCTATGTGTCTCCACAGTCCCAGATAGATAGTCTACACAACCACTGAAGTAGCGTCTGCATAATAATGCGGCATTCTTTTCTATTAAACCTTGTCGTGGCAGTGGAGGATTATTCCCAACTTACCCTCGAAAATAGGTCGATTTTTTTTTTCATTTGCGTGCACAGGTATCGAAATTCTCATGCGCTAGGAAGATCCGAAAAACGATTGATGGTTGTAACGCATGAGGGCGCTTGAGGCTTGCTGTCAATTTTTCTTTTATCGAGGCCGGTTTCGTATGAAAATCGGACTCGTACCTGAAAATCGGACTCTTTTTCCCTTTTATTGGCTAAATCCTCTCACGTGAGCAGTCCCTCTCCTAATTATCTATGCTTGAGCATGCGCAATACCACCAATGAGTCCGTATTTCATAAAACCTAAATTTATTTTTTTCTTCAGTTGCGTCAAAACTAAAAAAATAACAGACGCGCTGCCTAAATCTCACGTACGCGTAACTTCAATGAGGTTTGTAAATGGGGGAGGAGAGTTCCCCTCTGGCCATAAGATGGGCCATAGCGTCACCCTCCCAATATTTTTGTTAGCAGGGTGGATCGAGAATTGTTTTCAGGGAGGCGTGCTGAAATGTAGACTGGTTATTTTCTCCGGACACTTAATTACACCTCCGAAAATCAAAAGGTGGCGGGGGGAGGGAGCTTGCGCCATATTTTCAATGGGGAGCGCTGATAAAATCCTACAATCGGGCACACTATATATTAGCTAAAGTGTACAAATGCACCATATTCAGGATTTTACAAGTGAAACTTTAAGTAAACCGTCTTTACAAACTCAAATTTGTAATCATAATGTAAGCCCACTGAGATCTAGAAAATCAATTCAAATAACTTTAATTACATTCTCCCCACTTACTCGTTGACATCTTTAAGATTATTTTAAATTACTTAGTGGTCCACACAGACAGTTCTCAGAGACACTCTGTCTCCATTTGTGTGGTTACACTGGGCTTGGTCGTAGAACCTAAAACCACATCCTAGATTCTTAGTATTTGCTGTCCTTGGTTTAATGAACTTACACACAATCCATTATGTTTCATTTCTGTATTTAATCAGCCCCTCTCCCCCTAAGTCTTCCCTCTCATCTCGTCTCTTGTCATCACTCTCGTTCTGAACTTCCACCAGAACCAACTCTCTGTCAAGCGATTTTAGTCGGTGCTTCAAATAAAAACACATAGACCCGATGATCCTTGTCAGGAGTGTTATTTTTTCAAGTGTTCAAAGTTTCTTCTGTTCAACCTCTTCTATCCGCTCCGGCTATATCCGCGCTACGTGGAGACATCATTTTGTACATGTCTCTCCTGTTGATAGCAACCAAGACTCTAGGATTGGTATTGCCAAATGCCGCCTATGAATAAATTTATGTGCTACACCTCTACTATATGCATGTATATCTGTTATCATCGTTGCAGTGTTAACTTCACGAGGAGGGAACGTATGTTTTAATTTCAAATTTGAAGCTTCGACTGTTAAACCATGCACTCTAAAAAGTCCTGGGTCAGAATCTGGGTCCTCTGTCAAATGACACTTTCCTGAGTCAAATTGGCACATTTCCGAGTCTAATTAACCCGGAAAATGAGTAAAATATGTGTAATTTTGACCCAAATAAGTGTCGGGCACCATAGGAACCAAATGCTGGGACTTTTAAAGTAAGCGTTTTATTGCTCCAAGGTTACACTTAATGGGATCAAGCTACATGAGTCGTTTGTCTGGATTTTTCATTTGGAGATACAGGCCAAAATAGGGCCACCTCATCACATCACTTTATCATATCTCTTGGTGTTCCGTCGGATTTTCAGTGCGGATTTCACAGCAGTAATGCTGAGATTGTGCTCTTTTCAAATCTGTAATGAAAAGAATTTGACTGGAGTCGACAAACGACTCATTTAGCTTGACCGCATCACTATAGGTTCTACGTGATCCACAGGTAATTCTTTTTTCTTTACCGAACACAATACTTTTAAACACTGCATGCTACCTGCGCGCATCAACCTGTGAAAGAGAGTCCTTGAGTTTGTGAAAAGATCATTGTTATCAGAGGCCATCCATTCCTCAAAGCTTGGCAACGTCTGCAGTTCGGCTTCATTTGTGGCTGAAAAAATAAATTCAAAAGTAAGGCATTTGTGTTTCGGCCAAATAGAACAATTGCCCGAATTCGTAATGTAGGATGAAATATTCCAGGAGCATTTGTTCAGCCTGTACGGTAATATACAGGGGTCTCTAAGTCAGGGCCCTATTATATCTCCTTTAACCGAAACTGAAATTCAAGTCGCGTTTTGGAAAACCCCTCAGGTATTCGCGGAACTGACCGCACAGACTTTAGACATGGCGTAATGATGCAGTCTTTACTCTAGTACTAGTGCTCGGCAAGTAGCGGGAATGATTCGTCTTTTCCTTCTCGTCCTGGCCGTGTGGCTCGGTGGGTCTGCCGCCTTACCAAAGGGTGGTGTGTACGAAAAGGTAAGTTGCCGAAAATGTGTAATGTATAACCAACTGCTATACATGTAGCTTTCGTGGGCAAAAAGTGCAATGTTAGTCCATAGGCTTATACTATAATACACCTAATACACCATATAACGATAGATAGTTCTACTTCATCGAAATTGAACGATACAATTAAGTTAACGTGTGTGGGTGACTTTTTATACCAGAAAAATATTCTGAAATATGTTCGTATTATTTGTCCCCGCTTATTGCCAAAGAAAGAGTTCACAAGATAGAAAATTATGTACTTCTGTGAACGTTTTCTAATCATAACAAGGCATGTACTGAATGAAATGCCCAAATGTGAATTGGGGGTTTCGTTTTCATCATGTCCAGTTCACTCGAAAATTTGGTCAACAATTAGAACCCGCGGTAGAAGTTGACGTAAAAACATTTATAAGGAGAAGACATTACTAATTTTGAAAAGGAAAAGAAAACAAACGAGAGATTCGCGTTTGTTGAATTACAAACACAGAGTGATGGGGCAGCTAGCACTTTCATTGGACACTGTCCAGTTAAGTTGTAAATATTTATATTTCAGAACAGAAGAATATGAATCAAAACATCATTCTGCCGTTGTAGTGGAACCATATATATATATATATATACATTTTTTTTTATAGAAATGCATCCGTCTGGGTTTAAAAAAGGTTATTTACACGTACATTTTTCGTCCGGTTTTCTGATGTCATCGGTTAACATATGCAAACTGTATACTGATTTCTGTTGAGACCGGATACAAATATGAAGTGAAAAGAACTTCTGAAAATATGAAGATTTAAAAATGAATGTGCAAATATATATACCGACAACAATTCCGGTTTGGTGACATCACAGCACTGGGATGTCCAAGGTCAACATTAGCTGATATTATTTGTGCTACGAACATCTTCATTTGACACAGATCACATGATTGATTTGAATAATTATTAGAGAAATAAAACTGATCATTTCAAATCCTCCCGACAACAAACCTTCGGTCTAATAACGTCATGGTCCTAACACCCCCGCAAAGTTATTTGCGGTTCTCCAAAGAATATCTACGGGCACTTGGGTAAATGACAATTAGTTTTTAATGTTTAACTCTCTTTGGCCTGCCGCTAGAGGGCACCCTATCGGATGCTGACATCAACATGCCGTTTTGTGTTAGCCATTTTTCCACTTAACATTTCCATGAAGGTGTGTCATCCGCTTCCGTTTGCAAGTTATATTAAATTCTAATGCAGAGTTCCGGTATTGCCAGAAGTACAGGTCAAGCCGATTGTGCCCCAGATTGCAAAATGGTGTCCGAGGCACCATCTACCACCTCATTAAAACACAGTACATGAACACAGTACTCTATTCAATTCAATAGATATAGTTCAAACTATTTTGTCAAATTTTGACCTTAAATTACATAGGCCTATAATTTGATATATGATGATGTCATGATGACGTCACAAATATTTGAACATCTCCGGAACATGGTTCAAGCTCATAACAGGTTTCATCCTATTCCCTTGACCTGTTCACAAGACAGTGGTTTTCTTTTGATTCCCTGGCTCCTATTTGCATTCTGAATTCACCTAACTTTGACCTTCCGGTTAACCCGGAAGGAAAGGTCAGGCGACTTGGTTAAAAAACGTATGGTCTATCCGATAATAATGTGTGAATATAATTGTTCATTTAGTTTATGAGTCATAAATGAATGAAGATGGTTACTTTTCTAAAATCGTAATGTGCACACCTCAGGACCAAGCCTAGGCCTAAGTTTGTTCAAAGCTATAAATTCATTACCATGTACCGTTTAGAAGAATAGTTGCGACTTTTGTATGTCACCAAGGTATGGTTTATCAGATATACGAATATGTGTAAAGATGAACATTATGCTACTATAGGTACACGATAATTGTAACAAAATTTGTTTTAATGGAGATATTTGCCAAGTTCGGACTAAAATATTGCAAAATCCTAAAATATGCCCGTTTGTACGTGACTCCATAAGTGACCCATCCCAACAAAATTAGGCACAACTAACAGGCCTTTCCAAGGACTCTTACACAATGTAAATCAATAATAGGAGCAATCAACCTTTTCATTCATATTATATCTGCACGTAGGCGTAACACTGGGTTAATATACTTTATTGAAGGTCAAAACACGCACTCCATACTGCATGCAAGAATTAAAGTGAAAATGTGTCCTTAATAAGGTTCATTTCGTGGGATCCGGACACACTTGAACTTGAAGCTTGAGCTTTAAATTCCAAATTAACTTTGCACCACCCACACGTTGTTCCTTATTCCAAGATTGACTTATCTAAAAATTTTGGTGTCCTACTTTCATAAAAAAAACCGCTGTTTTTATTGTAAAATTCCATGTTGGGTAGCCAACTTAAATAGGTTTTCATAGCCAATTATTTAACTTCGTTTTTTAAAGGTAGTGTTCCCTGAAATACAGCGTCTCGTAACGGTATTCAATTGTCATTAAAATTCTTTGAAGCAAGAAGCAAGAGGTGCATCAAGAATTCAATTTCATCAATTTGCCAAATATTATTTTTCTCCTTCACATGTTCAGCATTCAAAGTTGCCCAAATCGTAGTGTTTTGAATCCAGTCAAATGCATTGCGTAGGCCCTTTGCATTAACGAAGAAACTCATTCTAACTCAAGTTCATGGGCTAGGCTGACTCTCTGTAAAAACAAGTAAGACATGTCAACCTCCTGCCACTACAGTGCAGTGAATGGTTTGGATAGGGAAATGCTAGTTAAAGCTTTCTAGATTATAGCCCCATCTTCTTCTTCTTCATTCATTCATTTTCATGATGACTTGATGAGTTGGGCCCAACTGTCCCTGTCGAGCATAGTGTTGGAAGAGATGGACCACTCAGACCAGTTTCTAGCTCGATGGATGTTTTCAGGGTCATGTTGGGACGACCTTTTCGTCGAGGGGCTTCAGGGTTCCAGAGGAGAACTTGACTAGCTGGCTCATTATGTCGATAAACGTGACCGGCTAGCCGAAGGCGACGCTGTTTGATGGTGGTGGAGATAGGGGGAAGGGCACCATACAGAACAGAGTTAGGGAGATGTTGTTGCCATGAAACGTTCTGTACAGCCCGCAACATCCGTGTATAGGTGCCATCAATGGATGCAGAGATCTGTTTGGTCAGGGTCCAGGACTCGCACCCGTAGAGGAGGATGGATTCTACTGAGGTCTTGTAGATCTTAAGTTTGGTGGTCTTGGAGATCGAGGATCTCCATACTTTGGTCAGTGCGAACAGAGCAGACCAAGCTTGAGCTTTTCTACACTCGATGTCATGAGCTGTGTTGGTGTAGGAGCCCAGATACTTGAAGTCATCAACTTTATCGAGCTTACTGCCATCTAGTGCAGTGACATCATCAGAGGTAGATGGGTTGATGACCATGTACTTAGTCTTCTTTGCGTTGAGAGAGAGACCAACGGACTTGCAGCAAGCTTCTACTTTATGGAGGAGAGATTCGGCATCAAGGAGGGTGTCAGCAAGCAGACTAATGTCATCTGCATAATCTAGGTCGGATAGGTATTGGGCAGGGTGTCTACTACTCCTATAAATGAGGCCAATTTACTGGACTACCCCCGTAAACATAGGCCACACGTCCACCATGTACAAAAACATGTCGCACTTTGTCATATTTTGATTTTCACATTTAGGCTTATAGTTTATAGTTTATTTTTGCTTTAGAAGCATACTCACCCTCTTATAAGCTAATCAGAAAGTGATGCCTTTTTCAGATGTCTATTTTTTGGTGAAATTTCAAGATTCGTTTGCACACGTTTTCGTATCAAAATTTCAACATGAAATTTCACGAAAATTAGACATCTGAAAAAGGCAGCACTTTCTGATTAGCTTTTTAAAGAGGGTGAGTATGCTTCTAAAGCAAAAATATACTATAAACTAAGCCTAAATGTGAAAATCAAAATTTGACAATGTGCGACATGTTTTTGTACATGGTGGACGTGGGGCCTATGTTTACGGAGGTAGTCCAGTAAATTGGCCACATTTATGGGGCTATCTAGATTTAAAAAAAACAAAAAAAAAAAAAACTATCAGACACTCTAGAAGCATCAGGAGACTGCATTTCATATTTATGTTGTTTTTGTGTGAAACAGTAAGTGCTTTATATTGTTATCATTGTATATCTATCGCACTAATAGTTTTATGGAATCAACAGCCAATTAACGGCCCTTCCGAAATCCTCCAGTTGTGAATTGAAATCGCTTAATTCCCGAAACAGCAACATTTTCAAAACCTGCCTTTTGACTAGGAGTTGCTTGAGTTCTTACATAACTCAATAAGCAACTTGCTGAAAGTAAGATTTGAGGCTTTGCATGGTGGAGATACTAAATAATGGAAGGTTTGCGGAAACACCGCAAGACGGTCATAGCGTACTGACCGGAACGTCGAGTTTATACCTCTGGTTCTTTTCGGAATCATTCTCTTAGTTGAGAAATTATTCGCACGTGTTTCCGCAAACCTTTCATTATTCAACTTGCTGAAGGTGTGTCTGTGTCTAACCTATAATATACAAACCGTAGTAAATATTACTGTACTTGATACGCCTGATGTCTATCAATTTTGATGCTATTCCGTATAGAGCACAGTGTTAACACTTGGATAATGTTGACCTGCAATTAATGACCCCTGTGATTCGTCCACCTGCTTTCGTTTCAGAATGAATTCTACCGAGACTTGGAATTGTTAGAGCGTGTTTTAGAGGACGACAGCGGGCTGGATAAGCCTCAATCAAGAGGTAAGCTTTCTCTACAAGCATGGACAATAAACATCGCCGTTTGTCATAGAGCCCACGCAGTAAATCTGTACATAATAAGCTTCCTACTTGTTATACAAAATACTAGCGCTAGCGCCCTATGGTTCGAAAATTTCCTTTTCAGTCAAATATTTGGCAATGATGATACAATATGCATATAAAATGCAAATATGTCAGCTCCAGTACTTTGAATCGCGGGACCATGACGAAGAACGCAACGTCTTCAATAGAGTTGTAATCGAAAGAAAACCAATTCAATCGCTAGTCCCGTCACCAGTAACGAAGGATGGCAACAAGTTGAACATAGAAATAATTTCTTCGCAGCCATGCATGGGCGTAGTCAGGATCAGTTTCTAGAGGGGGTGGGGGCAAAGCACATTTCCCCCCGAAATTCCTGTACTTTTTCAGCATATTCTCGATTTATCATTTTTCGAAGACGGGCAGGGACATTTTTGCCCGCCCCAACCCATTAAATTAACAGTAATATGACTTCGCGCTCCCTTTTTTCTCCTTTTTTGTATTTTTTTTCCAGGGGGAGGGCGGGGGCGCCTTGCCCCCCTTGCGATGCCCATGTTCGCAGCTTATTTGAAGTCTTGTCATTTGAATCGAGATGCTGGCACTGGGTGCCATACACCTTTGGTCCGCAATGCTTATGTCTTATATTTTGCATGTACTCCGACTCTGGGATGAGCGAGCTTGTATTTGGGTCGAAATGGGATGTCTTACTGAACTGATCGGGCAATCCTTTTCGAAGCAAAAACTCAAAGAGTCCGCTGTTAATGACATGAATTTGACACTAGCATAATTTCCCACGAGAAAGAATCACACACTTTAAGTGTGACCACCTTGTTGAAAGAGTACACGATCAGCTTTTGAAATGATACCAAACTTACACTTTATCTCGCCAAGCTTCCCCCCAACAAAATAAACCAACAAATAATAATAATAATAACTAGTATAATTATTTACTTAATTTGCAGAAACAGGCTGTGAAATTAACCTACTGAAATTCGCCATTGTTGATTTTTTTTACCATGAGAATACGGCCTCGGCGGGGGATTTAGGACAGATATACGCAGTGCACAGCATATATACGGCATACAATAGACGCGTTTAAACCACAGGCTATTGAATGACTACATGTACTATACATTGCGTGTGAGTGGTGCAGCCCCATTCAGGCAACTTGGCAAAATGGTATCCATTAAATTCTTTAAAGGACAAAACAGTGGCCTCGAGTTTTGAAAGCATGCAACCATGTGGGGGAGGGGGTTTGCTTGAAGATGCAGCCCAACATTGCGCTTTCAATCGTTGGCACGTCTGTACCGCAACAAAATGGCTTGAAAGGGCCCATGTAATGTATTTTTTAATGCAATCATCTGTGTCCCAATCAATTTTCGTAAAGGGTATTTGGTTCCCTTTTCGTTTGTTATGCTTATGCGAATGTCTGTATTCATGAGTAACCTTTATGATGGGCTGGACACCATCTTCCTATGGTGGCGCTGTTCCAACAGCAAACTTTCGGACAATAATTGGCGTTCTTCAGGTTGCAGACCAGTAAATCGGTCCGAAATTACCTACGCCGGCCAAATCACGATTTGCATGCCCTCAAAATCTTCAGTATTTGAGCATGCTGTGGGCCATTAACTTGAGGGTTTGTAAAAAATATGGGTGGAAGCCGTGCACAGGACTGTGAACTTGTAGTTCCGTTCAATTTGGATGAAATTGGGGCCCTGAGAGCGCTCTATTTTACAATGGAGTGTAGGCATCGTTTTTCAAAAGTCATCAGTTGACCCCCCGAAAATTGAAAAGAAAATGAAAGATGATGAAATAAGCTTTAATTTGATGTGTGTCTTGAACACCTTGGAGAGTTGTGGGTAAGTTCCCCGAATTTCTGAAGTGGGAGCATTTAGTTGGGGTCTATGGAAGTTTATTTACCAGTCTGTAACCTATAAGGCGGCCCACTTACAGACACGAAGCGCGCCAACAACGGCACATGTCGAAAAAAAGACACCCGAGCTCGTGAAAAGAAAATGTCTTTTACTTCGAGAACCAGTTTCGAAAGAAATTGCGCGCCCCGACTTTGCCTTTAAAAATCTTCACCCCGTTGTAATTCGCCACTCTGCACCACTGATCTCTATATAAAGACTGGATAGCTAATAAAGAGCCGCACAATGTACGAATTTGACTCCATATTGGTGAGACCGGCTGGTGATCTACAAAGGACAAGTTGCCGTTTTTATAGACAGCATGATTTCTTTTGTAACGTCGCGGTTCACTTGACTTATATTTTGACCACCACCACTGACCAAGGTTAACTACAATTATTTTTAACGTCGTGGTTACTAACATACCGCAAATATCACTTTTTTCGGCGTTTTGCAATGATAATCACTACGGAAATGTGTCCCTTTTAGAACATCATAATATGTGTACGTGACCAAAATGCGCGTCAACTGTTGATACAACGCGCGCGTATTTACGCGTAGCACGTTCGTATTATAAGCGGCCATCTTAGTGAGACCGGGGGCGAATTGGTCAATATGCAAAGTCTTCTGTGTGAATGTTGTATGCATATCCGCTATCCAGTCTTTATATAGAGATCAGTGCTCTGCACCCCCTGGTTAGACTGTTGCGTATCGTCGCACATGGATCGAAAACAGTTTCGCTCGTACCCCCGCCCAGCAAACAGGGCACTGGGAAGGAGCTGATGCCGCTTTACGGAATCTTGTGAAGGAAGAACGGATGGCATTATGGGTACCTTATCATGAACTTCGTATGCAGCTTGCGCGCTACGTGCTGCACGCTATTGTGATATCTATCCAATGAGAGCTTGAGAAATATCAGCCCTTTCCAGCGTCCCGTTTGCAGGGCGTGGGGTACGAACGAAGAACACCGTAACCATTAGACCACATTGCAATATTATATCTTGCAGATACGGGGGAGTCTACAAAGCTGGATATTATCGGCAAGCCTACCAGTCAAACCACCCAGTTTAAAACAGGCGAACCTTCCCGAGCGGTGGACGGAAATACCGACGGAGTTTATGCTCATAACTCTTGCACACATACTCGTAAGAAAACTGTTTTTGTTTTAACACGACTGCATTAAGGTGGCTTACTTCATTTGGTATTCACCGTTTCTTCTTTTTACTTCTTAAGTGCTTCAGATTATGAGCTCAAACCAATATATGTCCGATCTCCAATTTTGACCATGTCTTGTATTCCGAGAACGGCTTTCGAAGGAAACACAGAAAGGGCACTGATATGTAGCTCTCATTAATTATAAAAGTTATTAATTCCATAACATAGACCTATAAGGAAGCCGTTAATGAAATATACAGGGTTTACGAATTAGGGATTTTCTTTCCTTGATTTTTGTTAACACTGAAACCTGGTTTGTTTTTGTTACTAGAGTGACTGCATCCATTCATGTGCGTTGTTTCTAAGCTGCTGTTCTGTCACATGATATCGCAAGATGTTATAAATAGGACTTGTAGGTTTCATTTCGCAAAATTATTTTAACAAGTGTTTTTTTTTATACTGTGAGACTGAACGCGCCATTGGCAAAACTTCCTTGTCCAGCTGGAAGGAAAGACTCGGTTTCTTACCCGGATTTGTTGTTGTTGTTGTTGTCAATTTCAGGCATGCAAACAAATCCCAGTTGGAGGGTAGACCTTGGAGAAGAACACTGCATTAGTAAAGTCAAACTTTATAACAGAAAGGACTGCTGTAGTAAGTTATTATACTTGCATTTTGTGATAATTGTTTTTACACTTTTTCGACAATCGGCACCCCACTTTTCGATGAGATACGCCTATTTAATGGTTTTGTTGAGATATACAGGGAAAGGGTCAAACTAACTAGGTGCAAAGGTGTCCGTGTGATAAAATGTAACAAAAGAGTCTAATCTTACTATTATTTCTATAATTTATTTCTGGTAATGAAACCAAGGATTCCCCAAAAGCGCCTTATGCACTGTAGCTCCCTAGCCTGAAGTAACATGTAGAGAGAAGAAATTAAGTTTTAGAGGTGGGAGGAAAACCCCAGAAGCATGGGCGTCGCGAGGGGGGGCACTTGCCCCCCCTGGAAAAGCAAAAAAAAAATAAAA
Organism: Patiria pectinifera; assembly: GCA_029964075.1. NCBI lineage: Eukaryota > Metazoa > Echinodermata > Asteroidea > Valvatida > Asterinidae > Patiria > Patiria pectinifera. The sequence continues at coordinate 5,774,352 of CM057150.1, forward strand.
AAAAAAAGAAAAAAATAATAAAATAAAATAAAAAAAGAGGCGCGAAGACAAAGTGGTGTAAATTTAATGAGTTGGGGGGGGGGGGGCAAAATGTCCCTGCCCCCCTCTAAAACTGATAAATCGAGAATGTGTTGAGAAATACAAGCATTTTTTGGCAAATTTTTTTTTTGCCCCCCTCTAGAAAAAATCCTGGCGACGCCCATGCCCAGAAGAATATTATGGGGAAACCCATTCCAAATGTTGTCCCAAGCAGGAATCGAACCCGGGTCACAGCGGTGGAAGGCGAGGAAAGTAACCACTGCACCAACCTGACTCCCCACATCTTATATCACTCCCCAAATCTTATATCACTCCCCAAATCTTATATCACTCCCCAAATCTTATATCACTCCCCAAATCTTATATAACTCCCCAAATCTTATATCACTCCCCAAATCTTATATCACTCCTTGTATTGCGTGATTCTTACAGGACAGACAGTTATTTGTTGGGTGGGACACAATGTTTTTTTCAATCGATTTTAATGTACGCGAATAAACAAAAGGCTCTTATTCCTTAAACTTGTACTGTGCCAGATTTAGTTATAACGGACGATGGAAAATGCGGAGTTGCGGTAAATTTGGATCACAAGTGGTATTAAGGTGATACTTACAGTTTTCAGTTAAGTTAAAAGCGTACCTTCAGTTATCTCGATGAATTTATGGAAATTGTTGTGTTAAGGTGAAACAAATAATAACTGAGACTGGAATTTGGGCTAATGGTAATACAAAAACATAATTATTTTTTTTTAGATCAGTTTGGGTGAACTTTTATTCGATGCGACTTCGCTACTTGAACCCCCCCATACTTATTTTTCATCTCCGATTGTTAATCTCACCAGACTACCGTCTCCAAAATGCCCAAGTCCGAGCCGGGAGGAACGAATCCATTAAGAAGAACAAGGAATGCGGAGGGCGCGTCCTTAGAGCTCAGGTCAAAGTGGCCGGTGGAGTCGTGGTGAGGCGGTGTGAGCAGCCGATACTGGCGCGTTACGTCTCCGTCGACATCCCCGGAAAGAAACGCATACTGACGCTGTGTGAAGTCGAAGTGGAGGAAGTGCCTCTGGAACGTTGTCTTGGTACAGTCTTCAAAATGTGTCTCTTTTAGAGAAGCTTAAGTGGGTTTAAAAAATTGAAAGGCTCATCGTGCCCCATTCCCCGTGCTCCTGTAGTTACTCCACTAGATTTTTTTTCTGCAAATTTCATAGTGAAAGAATTATATGATAGTCGTAGCTTGTGCGCAGCAGATGTGCAAGTTGTTCAAGATAAGTCCATCTTTCTATATAGTAGCAATTTTAACCTTTTAGTGAAATTCCGAGGAAATGGATGTTATGCAGATAATACACGGGCACAAATGGGCACAATATTTACAGCATTCCAAATGCATGATATGCATACAAATTACTATGATATGATTGGGACACAAAAGAAGAGTGAGTTGATCAGCTCAGTGATCGTAATCAGTATGGGAGCAGTCTTTTCCAACTAAAAGTTCCAAAATCACAGAATTTCCGTTATAAAACAGTTTTCCCATCCCTCGTCTTAACATTAGACATGGATGAGTGTGAGAGTAGCCCTTGCCAGAATGGCGTCTGTCATGACGACGTGAACAGTTTCACCTGCGAGTGCTCCCCGGGCTACGAAGGCGTCCTGTGTGAAATAAGTAAGTTGAGAGAAGTTGGAGTGGTCGGTTTCCTGGGTGTCGGTGCTTTGCTTTGGAAGCTGTAACGAAATTCTAAGCTAATGTTTGCCTACTTCGCTGACTTACTTTGTGAATTACTTTAGTCCTGACGTTATTCTCACCATCTTCGAGTAGGCCCTGCTTCGGGAGGTCTTCGCCAGGAACTTGTGATAAAGATGACATACTCTCTAAATTCTAAAGAGTAAAAATTCACTCCATTCGAGTGAAGATTCACTCCCACAGTCGGAAACTAGGGACTAGACGTTTTAGAGTGAAATTCCTTCAATCATATAAAAGATCGAGGTTTCACTCGAGCTTCGACTGAAGTGGTTCATTTTTCAGACTATGTCAATCGAAAATGAGAGTGATTTCATTAAAACGTCTAGTCCCTACTTTCACTCTTTGGAATTTAGAGAGTAACAAAGAACGTGCATATACTCCCTTAAATATTGATCAATGTTATTCCCTTCGCGTTTTAAGGAATTTACTATGTTTTGTATAATCAGTAGACATAATGACTCCACCCGTCTCGCCCTCTGTTCCTTTGTTTCACCGTTTCAGATGGGGTAACTCATGTGGTTCAATAATTGTGGAACTTCATTCGGGAACCTCATATTTTTGGAGGGAACACTTTGTTTTTCCATTTCCTTAATGCTGTTCAGTCACGGATATACTCGCAGAGAATTGTAGGAATATTCTACACGCAAAAGTTCAGCTTTATTAATTCATTTTCAGATACCGATGAATGTGGCAGCAACCCTTGTGAGAACGACGGCGTGTGCGTTGATGGAGTGGACGGATTTTCCTGCGACTGCTCACCGGGTTTCGAGGGTACCTTGTGTGAGACTAGTAAGTTTGGAAATTCTTCCTCTTGGTTTAGTCTAATTTTCATGAGAGCTAAGGGGATTTGAATGGCAGAATCATCACGATTTCATCACAAGTTAATCGGAAGTCAATCGCAAGTCATTTATCATTTAAGTTAGTCACAAATCGAAAGTAAGTGACACGCAACTCATATCGTCCATCCGTGACCTGACTTGTGAATGACTTGTGGTGTCTTTTGATGACTTTATTTACAAATCAATTGGAAGGTGTGATAAAGAATACTGCGTCAGAAAGCAGGTTTGGGCACGGACAATCATTGGCGTCACGGGGGGGGGGGGGGCAAGGGGGGCACTTGCCCCCCCCCCCCCGGAAAAGCAAAAAAAAAAAGAAAAAAAAAGGCGCGAAGTCATAGTGGTGTTAATTTAATGGGTTGGGGGGGGGGGCACAATGTCCCTGCCCCCTCTATAATTGATTATTCGAGAAAATGTTGAGAAATACAGGAATTTTCTTGGGGGAAAATATGTTTTGCCCCCCTCTAGAAAAAATCCTGGCGACGCCCATGTGGACAATGGACCTCTTGCATAAAGCACCCTCCTGGGGATATGTATCCGTTCCTCTGTGATGCGCATGAGCAGAAACTAACTTCTTTCTTTGTAATTGATTTTGAATTACAAAGGCTCTGGGCAAGGGGTGTATTAGAAATGCATAGATCCCAGAATCTTTTACTTTCTCATTTTAGGTTTTGAACCGCACCAGTTTTTACTCCAACTATGGAAAGTTTCCCAGTTATAGTCGACAATTTCACCGAATCCTGTATTAATGTAACGAATTGGGGGTTTTGTTTTCAGAACAGCTCACATCTATAATACTGACTTATTTTGCAGTAACCGTCATTACACACAAGCAACACTGTAGGCTTGTGAACTGCACTGCATAAATAATCCTATGTGATTATTTTGTGTAGATATTGACGAGTGTGCCAGCGATCCATGCCAGAATGGCGCCGAGTGCGTTGATGGTGTCAACAAGGTTACCTGCACATGTGCTAAGGGGTTTACAGGACCTGTCTGTGAAATCGGTACGTTTGCCCCCCAAAAAACGTCATTAATTTTCCAAAAACAAAATACTCTTTCACCCCCTCCAATTAAAGACTTTGAGGAAAAGTGAGGAACAACCAGCATACGTAGTGTTTGCATTTTGCATTACATTTGTTTTCTGACATTTGGTACCTCTTTATCTCGAAGATTCTTCAACGATGGATGGCGTGTTTGAACATTTCTGTTAAACATCTTGGAGTTAAGGTCGAAATTTCTTTGGAGATGGTTATGATAATGAAGAAGGAATCATCTTAAGTTGCAATATACTTGCATTTATTATTGCGAGCTGAAACGATGATCTGGTTCTTACTAAACATATTGGTATGTGCACTGTACGTGGCAATAATTGAATTCAAGTTGAATTCGCTGTCATCCACAGATATCCAGGAGTGTGAGAGTGGTCCTTGTCAGAATGAAGGCGTCTGTGTCGACCAGGTGAATGGATTCCAATGTGAATGTACTGCAGGCTTCAAAGGAGACACCTGTGAGATAGGTAGGTTCATTGGCCATTACCTCTGCCTACACTAAACGAATAAATAAATAAAAAATGAACAAAACACCAGCCTCAACCAAAAATAAACTACCAACAACTAAACCCCCAAAACCCAAATAACCTAACAACTAAACTACTTAACAACCAAAACCAAAACAGCCAAACATCTAAATAACCAAAGAAACGAACAAAAGCCAAACGTCCGATCAACTAATAGAAATACAGGGCATCCGACTATAACAACATAAACGTTCAACTAGCAAGTTACAACAAAAAACAGAACATACATTAACCAAACACCATATAAAACTTCGTTCAAAAACAGATATACCAACATGAATGTACTTCAAGGTTTAACCTACAACGTAGGCCTACACAACACACATAATACAACCTCTATAAAACCATGTACAATTGAAAAACAAAATTGTACTAATAAGATCGATGTACAAAATGTACACCAACGTACAAAATATATACAACCTACGACATAGAATTAACAACATACAGCAAACATCAAGGTACAACAGACGATGTACAAATCATGACGTTCAACACACTATGCAACAGACCATGTAATGATGTATAGGATGTACATAATGTTGTGGGGTTTATTCTGTACGATGTATGTAGCAAAGTAAACGTTGTACTTTGTACACCATAATTATAAAGAAGGTTGCAAGGGATATACTTTTAAAATAAAACGCACTTAATAAACCTAATTGTGTGACGACGCTAGTGATAATAGTTGGTGTGTACTTGGTTTGCTACAGATATCGACGAGTGTGCCAGCGAGCCATGCCAGAATGGTGCCGAGTGCGTGGATGGTGTCAACCAGGTTACCTGCACATGTGCTGAAGGATTTACTGGACCCATTTGCGAAATTGGTGAGTGGACAACAATTTAAAAAAATATATATATCTAACTTAGGTCAGTGGAAGATTTTGAATTGAGGGCTAGTCTTCTTCAACAGTGGAGAACTCTTCTGAAAAAAAAAAATCTGTACAAATCGTATTTCTTATTTTCTGATGAGATATTTAATTGCAACCATTTTATTGCATATTTCATCCACTATTTTGTAAAAAGTAAGCATATTGTACAAAATGTGCTATTTTGAACCATAAGTGGCTGATACATGGATTTTTTTCGGTAGAGTATAATGATTTTAAGGTGTAATGATTTTAAATTATTGGCATCACGTTTTAATTAACAGATATCCAGGAGTGTGAGAGCGACCCTTGCCAGAATGAAGGCGTCTGTGTCGACCAGGTGAATGGATTCCAATGTGAATGTCCTGCAGGCTTCGGAGGAGACACCTGTGAGACAAGTGAGTCTATCGCTCCAACGTTAACAAAAACTGTAGTACGAGTGTTATGAAAACTGCCAAACTTGAGGCATTTATGATGGGCAGGATGCAATTAAAACTTAGTACAAGCTGTATTGCTGGCTACGACGAGTGAATTGATGATCTTCTCTTAATATAAATGTAGTTGAATGAAATAAAAAAATTTACATGTGTTCTCTGTTAAGACTAGATTTAAATTATGGTGAAATCGAGTCATTCAAGAACTAGAAAAAGGATGTTTTCAAATGTGTCTTTATTGTCTTCTTTATAATATAATGTGTGTGAAAAGAAAACAATCATGTTAATGTATCCGTAAGGAGACTCTTTTTTTCGTCATAAGTTATACCTTAGGGTGACAAGGTAAATTAAGGAGGCATTTCAATGTCTGCCCAATGTCACAACTCATATTTAGAGGCAACATATGTCACAAATAGGCTTAATCGATTGCTCGTGGTCCAAAACATATGTAGCACAATTTCGTGGGAATAGGATAAAGTAATGGGGTTAGGGGTCATGAAAGTTTAAAACATGTTTTGCCTAACCCTATGGAAATCAAGGTACAGTTCTTGACTTCTTGTAATAATAATCACAGAATGAACAAATTATTAAATGTCTAATAATGCTTTGCTTTCTAAACATCTTAAAAATGTTGGCCCCAACTCGATGAGGTCATCTGATAAGTTTCCTTAGTCTCAATAAGCCTTTTCGGAGTTCCAACTGCGCACATTCGTAACCTGTGACAACGCACATTATTTGTCTCAAATGCCCTTTGACAGTACCCACAATGCACAAACAGCCTTTTTGTAAAGTCAGTGGCTCGATGATGTCAAAGGCCATTTGAGACAAATAATGCGCGTTGTCACAGGTTATGAATGCGCAGTTGGAACTCCGAAAAGGCTTGTTGAACGTGTCACCTATGCATCCCATATTATGCAATCGAAATTAGGGCCGCCTGCGACAGGGTTACGGCTGGAAGTGGCTGCAGCCGCTTCCAAATGCACGGTTGTAATTTTCATCTGCAGCCAAGCAGTCTGGACACGGCCTATAACTAAAGTTGAATCCGAATTGTATGGCTACGGCTTCTTGCTACAGATATAGACGAGTGTGCCAGCGAGCCATGCCAGAACGGCGCCGAGTGCGTGGATGGTGTCAATGAGGTGACCTGCGCCTGTGCCGAAGGGTTTAGTGGAGCGGTCTGTGAAACAAGTAAGTGCTGACCAAAGCTTCTTGATATATTATCATAAACTTTTATTGTTTGCTCTCTGCTTGACTTCACTCAAAAATGTATAACGATGAAAACTTTCTTTACCTGAACTCGCACAGTCTACGATCGCACGTACTCACACTTGTTTTGGGGTTTTTGTCTGTCTCAAACCGATCAATATTATAGAACTCTAAACAGCTTTAGCAAGTTAAGTTTAATTAAATTCTTGTGTTTTTATGCATTCTCATCTATTTTGTTGTGCAAGTCAATAGAATTACAGTGCGGTTAACTGTAGAAGAATTCCGTTGATGTGTTTATTGTTTACAGTAAATGTAATCGCAAGAGTTTTCTTCGTGTCAAGGTTTGATTCCAGAAGAGCAGAATGAGTGTGATAGCAGCCCATGCCAGAATGGTCTCTGTATTGACGAGGAGGATGCCTTCACTTGCGAATGCTCCCCAGGCTACGAAGGAACCTTGTGCGAAATCAGTAAGCTTGTTTTAAGTGTCTCTGTCTCTTGTTGAATCTAGACATTTAAAACAACAAGAAGGTACGACTTTAATCTAGGCTACATTTAAAACAAAAATAAGGTGCGACTTTCATGAGACATCTTTTTCAAACCAGTGTCAGACGTTCGTTGATCCCAATCGATACCAAAATATAAAACAAATGTATAAAGCCACAGATGGTGGATAATTTTGTACTTTTCAACGAAATCTGGTTCTGTTTTGGTCCCTCACCTCCTGATAATGAAAAGTTATCAAAATACAATGACAAATTGTGACTGAGAACGTAGCACACAGCTTTTACATAATCATATCGGTTGAAAAATTTGCGGATGCAAGATTTTTGTGTTGCTTGAATAAATTCACAACTCACATTATGCTTTAGATATTGACGAATGCGGCAGCGATCCGTGCCAGAATGGTGCAACCTGCGTGGATGGTGTCAACGAGGTGTCATGCACGTGTGCTGCAGGATTTACTGGACCTGTTTGTGAAAGCAGTAAGTTATTTTGTTTTCTTATTACAGCTGAACATTAACGTCTTTCGAGTTTTAGTTTCAGCCAACATAACATTTTCTGCAACTGGTATTTGATGAGGAGCAATAAAACCCACCAAATTATCCTTTTATCAGGGCACAACATTTCTTTTCAGAATATGCAGTGAAGAAAACTTGGCGTTATACGTTTTTAATTGGTTTTTAATTTAATGGTTTTACTTAGACATCGACGAGTGTGAGAGCAGCCCTTGCCAGAATGGCGTCTGTGTTGACGAAGTGGACGGTTTCAGCTGTGAATGCTCCCCAGGCTACGAGGGTACACTGTGCGAGATTAGTGAGTTGATATCGCAATTTAAATGTCCTTCATTTTAATATCATCATAGAATGTTGTTGTCCGCGATATCCTTCAATCATTTTGGATGGATGTTTATTCAAATCGTACACATCCGTTGGTAACTTCGTTTTCCTAATACATGTAGTTTGTGTAATATTTGCCTTTCGTCTTAGTTTACTGCTGGTGATGTTGTTATGTTTTGTCTCTTTTTTTTTTTTAGTTTTTCGCATCCTTTGTTGTAATTACTTTAAGGAATACGCTATAAGGAATGTCATTTATTTTTTATATTATTCCAAATAACAAGGAATGAATAATATACTGCTTTGAAACAAGAACTCAATGTAAGTTTTAAATTTGCATAGTCAAGTGTCAAGTAAAGCTCGCAGATGAACTAAAAGGAAAATAAGTGACAGTGCGCCGACAAAATTCCCGCCAAATACGAATGCGGTTGTGTGCATTTATCGATTGGATATGCAAGTGGTTTATTTGGAAAATACTGAGACAAAATAAACACTTTTGCATGCAATTAAATGCATTGAAATTGACGTTTTAAAGGATTGCAAGCTGATTACAAGCTTCATTCAATTTCGCGCGAGAGCAAGTCCCGCTGCCTGAGAATGGCTTCAAGCTTCATGGATTTCACGGGATACCGAACCTGTTTTACTTTTCACCTAAATCTGCGGTGTCAACGCTTGTCCTGAAAAAGAAATGATTGAGAACAAGCTGGTTCTACCAGTAAGAACACTTGACTTTAAAACAATATGTATTCATTTGGTTCTTCTGTGTTCAGTTAAGAGACATAAATGATAAGGGTGATGGGCTTATACATTCCCGTTTCCAACTGAATACAATTTATTTACTGGACCTGTTTGTGAAAATAGTGAGTGATTCCTTTGTCTCTTTTGGCCCCAAAATTCAAGTTCCCTTTCAAAAAGCATTAAAAACATAGAGTGTAGTTTGATCATGTTGAAGACCATGTTTTCCATGGAATGTTAAGTAAACTGTGTTTGTATTTGATTGCTTTTGCTAGATATCGACGAGTGTGAGAGCAGTCCTTGCCAGAATGGCGTCTGTGTTGACGACGTGAACGGTTTCAGCTGTGAATGCTCCCCAGGCTATTATGGTACACTGTGCGAGACGAGTGAGTTCATATCGTTAAAGCCTAATTTTAACATCAAGGAATAGGGTTGCCGACGAAAACGTCCCTTAAATATATTCCAACTAAGACGTGCGAGAGCATTTTGTATAAGCAGCAACTTATAAGTCAGTCATAGTCATTCAGTGAAGTCCCCCTGAAATTTAAATATTTCGCGAAAAAAAAATTCATTGCTCATCTTATGTCACATGATGATTGACATGTGGCATTGAATTGTCATTGGACTTTGTATGTTTTTATTGCTGGTGACGTTCCATTGAATCGGCATGTGAACACTCTCACATTTCTTTCCCCAGATATTGACGAGTGTGCCAGCGATCCATGCCAGAATGGCGCCACCTGCGTAGATGGTATCAACGAAGTTTCGTGCACGTGTGGTGCAGGGTTCACAGGGGTACTCTGCTTAATTAGTAGGTCACTTTTGGTATTAAACAGAAAACTAGAACTGTTTATGACACGAGCTTGCTGCCTGACTTCAGTGGCTTACGTTTCAACAAATGAACCTGCACATGTGCCACTGCATTTTCTTGCCATATATGCACGGCTAATATTGCCACATGTAGGTCTATAATTTCCATTAGTCTGTGACCTAAAGCAAATCAATTTAGTCTTAAGTCTGCTGTGCTACGATAGGTTAATGTGATAGGTCTCTTTGCAACTCTATCAATGAAAATCAGCGGTCAGCAATTTTACCGCGAGTCTGCATAGTTTAGGACGTCAATCTTATAGTGGCGTATCAAAATGAGACATGCATATTTGGTAATTTTACAAATATAAAGAGTAAACGAAATGTCTTTAAGATTCATTTTGAGGAACCCACACAGTAAGTACTGTGCTTTATCATTAATACACATTTTTAAGCACTTATTGTACCGATGTTTTTCACATATTTGTGTCTACGACCTCAATGGTTAATGGATGTCTGTGTCATGTTCAGGCACACGACCAAAGTCTGTTGTACTATCAAGTATAAACGTGAAAGGAAATAGAAATGACTTTTCGAGTTTAAGTTAGGCTTATCAAATTAAATACACACTTTTACTAATCTTTGTTATCGTTTATTGGTCTCTGAAAAACTTCCAAAGATACGCTTTAACTTTTTTACAAGTTGTTATTGACGGCACTGTACATAATTTCATACTGTTCAATAAAATCTAAAACATGTCTTAGAAAAAAACATGTGAAAAAGTGGGTACAACAAGTCTTCAAATTCTGAAAACCATTTTTTACAATGCAGTCACGTTTGAAATAATCAAGAATGGTGATTGGGATACCCCGAAACGTACTTGGTTATGTCAGGCACAACATGATAGTGGTGTCCCTATGTAGGTGTATTTGTTGTGATTGTACCTAGATACTGATGAGTGTAGCAGCGCCCCGTGCCAAAACGGAGCTACCTGCGTTGATGGCGTCAACAGCTACTCATGTATATGCGCCATGGACTTCACCGGAAACTTTTGCGAAACAGGTGAGTTTAAACAATTAGCTAAGTCGAACACGAAAGTCTGGTAATGAAAGTTGTTGACTTTTTGGGGGAGTAGAAAGCAAGAAATGTTCACTCTGCATGTCTGTCTGTTTTTTTTAAACTCGATATGTATCCATCAACTTGACTGCAACGATTTTGTTTGATTGACGTTTTCTAGCTGTGGAAGAGCCGTTCAGTGAGTGTGACATCAGTCCCTGTGAGAATAATGGCGTCTGTATCCAGGAGGGAGAGGAAGCGTTTACCTGTGACTGTTTACCGGGCTTCGAGGGGACCTTGTGTGAAATAGGTAAAGTTTCCTGACCTCGTCCGAAATACTTGGCCTGGCAATAGATAATCAATTAAGCCCCGCCCATGCTCTGTGCAAGAAGGCAACAATACATACAGCTCTACAATGCCACACAATATCACAATACAACTACTCTACAATGAATGTTGTTGTCCGCGATACCCTTCAATCATTTTGGATAGATATGTATTCAAATCGTACACATCCATTGGTAACTGATTTTTCTTTATTGTGTGTAATATTTGCCTTTCTTTTATCTTTTATTGCTAGTGATGTTGTCATTATGTTTTGTCTCTTATTTTTTTTGTTCACGTTTATCGCATCTTCTGTTGTAATTATTCTTAGGAATGAGATATAGGGAATGTCAGTTTATTTTTATAACATTCCAAATAGCACTGAATGAATAATTGGCTGTTTTTTTAAAATTGTATGTGGAACAGGAATTCAGTTTTCAATTTGTTTAGTCAAGTGTGAAATATGAACAGATGAACAAAATGTGAATAAATGACAGTGAGCCGAGGATATTCCGACAAATACGAATGCCGGTTGTGTGTATTCATCGATTGGATATACAAGTGGTTTATTTGGAAAACACTTTTGCCTGAAATTAAATGAATTCTAGTAGACGCTTTAAAGGGTTGAAAGCTGATTACAAGCTTCATTCAATTTCGCACGAGAGCAAGTCGAGCTGCCTTCGAATGGCTTCAAGCTTCATGGATTTCACTGGAAACCAAACCCGTTTCACCTTAAGGCCATAAAAATACTCAGTCTCTGGTCAGGCCATAGTTCCGGAATTGATGGGGCGATGCGGCTTTTTTTTCTCCCAAGCTTGGATTGTACAGACAAGGTGGGGTACTATTTTGCTCTTTTTGGTGTCCTCATGTACATTGGTGTCCTCCATAATTTGCCTTGGTGCCCTCGATCATTTGCCTTGGTGCAATTTCCCATTCCTTGGTGCTCTTTGGTAAAAATAAATTGAGGGTGTGCGGCAATAGAGGGCGCTGTTGGAGCTACCGCAGAACATTTTGGAGAAAAAAAGGTTGACGCGCATGATTAAAATCAACGCGCGCGCTGACCAGAGACCGACTAATTTTTTTTTTGGCCTAATCCTCAGTGTCAACGCACCACCAGTGAAAACACTTAACTTTGAAGTCATACTTTTTCATTTGGTTCTTCTGTGTTCAATTAAGAGATATAAGGCTAAGGATCAGGGTGATGGGCTTATACATTTCCGGTTCCTACTGAATACAATAACTTTAATACAGATACTAACGAATGTGCCAGCGATCCATGCCAGAATGGTGCAACCTGCGTGGATGGTGTCAACGAGGTGTCATGCACGTGTGCTGCAGGATTTACTGGACCTGTTTGTGAAAATAGTGAGTGATTCCTTTTTCTCAACTGTCCCCCCCAAAAAAAAATAGTTTTCCCTATCAAAAAGCATTAAAACATAAAGTGTAGTTTGATCATGTAGAAGACCATGTAAGTAAAGTGTACTTTTATTTGATTGCTTTTGTTAGATATCGACGAGTGTGAGAGCAGCCCTTGCCAGAATGGCGTCTGTGTTGACGACGTGAACGGTTTCAGCTGCGAATGCTCCCCAGGCTACGAGGGTACACTGTGCGAGACGAGTAAGTTGATCGTTATAGTCCTAAGTTTATCATCAAGAGATAGTGTCGTCGACGAAAAGCTCCCTTCAATACATTCCACATAAGACATGCGAGAGCATTTTTTTTTAGGCAGCAACTCGTAAGTCAATTCATTCAGTACCCGAAATTGAAATATTAAGAAAATCAAGCCCTTTGTCACTGTTGTTGAGTCACCTCGTGTATGCAATGTGATTGACATGTGACGTTGAATTGTGGTGGACTTTGTGCGTTTTTATTGCCAAGGATGTTCAATTGGGTTGGCATGTGAACACTTTCACATTTCTTTCCCCAGATATTGACGAGTGTGCCAGCGATCCATGCCAGAATGGCGCCACCTGCGTAGATGGTGTCAACGAAGTTTCGTGCACGTGTGCTGCAGGGTTCACAGGGGTACTCTGCTTAACTAGTAGGTCACTTTTGGTATTAAACATAAAACTCGCTGAACTCTTTCCGAAACAAGCTTGATACTTGACTTCAGTAGCTTTCGTTTCAGCAATTGTACCTATGGTTGCACATTTTGCAGTTGCATTTGCTGGCCATCTCTGCAAAACTAATATTGCCAGAGGAAGGCCTAAATTTATTATAAATACAATCATGAAATTGTATTCTGATATTTGTTGTGATTGTACCCAGATACTGATGAGTGTAGCAGCGCCCCGTGCCAAAACGGAGCTACGTGTGTTGATGGCGTCAACAGCTACTCATGTATATGCGCCATCGACTTCACCGGAACTGTTTGCGAAAAAGGTGAGTAAAAAAAGATAAGTTACGCGAATACGAGCGTCTTTATCGAAAGTTGCTGACTGTATTGGGAATTGAAGGTAAGAAATATTCACTGTTCTTGTAGACCTTTCTATCGTTTGAGGCATTGCGCGCCATTTTGAACAGACTGTCGTATAAAGGCATATATTGAGTGGTTGGTAACAGGTTTTGCGAAAATTGCATATTACCAATCTCATTATGCAAATCTAAATAGGCATTTTCATAAGTCTTTGTTAGCGTTTGTTGGTTATTTTATATTTTCAACAATCCAATGATCATATTTAAAACGGTACTAGTAATAACGTTTTCAACTCGTGGTCGCAAGAAGTGCCCACTGGCTGGAAACGATAGTTCTATTGCATTTGATTTGCCCTTTTTTTATCTCGGTATGTATCTATTTTATCAAATAAAAAATGCAATGTTTTTTGTTTGTTTGACGTGTTCTAGCTCTTGAAGAGCCGTTCAGTGAATGTGACGTCAGTCCCTGTAAGAACAATGGCGTCTGTATCGAGGATGAAGAAGGGTTTACCTGTGACTGTTTACCGGGCTTCGAGGGGACCTTGTGTGAAACAGGTAAGTTTCTGGTATCGTCTGAAATGCTTGGATTCGTCTTGTAATAGACGATCCATCCCCGCCCACTGCGCACGTGGGCAACAAAACATGCACCGTACCTTTATCCGGTTCGTTAGTGTGACGTCATCTCAATTTAACCATGCGTACTTCACACGGCATCTATTTTTTTTTTTATATATTTGTATGCCACAATGTCATGTCTGCCGAAAAAATGGGTCTGGCAATCATTCTAAACAAAATTCCAAGCACCGGGGATTTTGGGCACAAACCTTATCTGTTTGCCGATCACACTCAATTGAATTCGGCAAAACTGCAAGCCTCATCATAAAGAATAAGTTAACTGGACCAACGTTTACGGGAATGTTCCTGATGTAGAGGTTTGCTCGCGCTATTCAGTATAGTCGGGCTACTTGAACTCGTCTAAGTTAATTCTTTCTACAGCCCGCATTATGTCTTTGGCAGTAAATGAGTGTATAGCAATACTGAAGCGTAACACTCACTGTATTTTTTCTTTATTTTTCCCCAGTGCTACAAGGGTGTTCCCTTAACTCTTGCGAGAACGGACTTTGCATTGACGACAACGTAGGGGGGTCGAAATGCGTTTGTTCCCTTGGCTACCAAGGCTCCATGTGCGAGATAAGTAAGTTTGAAGGAAGACATTCCTTGGTTGCCAACAATAACTGAAGTCCAACAAATAAATATTTCAACAATTCAAACTGAATTTACATGCCGGCTCAGCACCAGATACACATAGATTTATTCCTTGGTTGTAGGTCTACTTCCATACACCAAAAGCAAATATTTTGCTGAAGCCGGTAGATGCGTGAACCATTGAGCTACGCACATCAAGCTAATTGGCTGCATGCATTGACAAAAAGTTCGAGGTATCGTGAACGCCACCCCAAAAATATTTGAGGCTGAGGAAATTATTTATCCATCAATTTTCATTTCCTTCTGTTTCAGACATCGATGAGTGTAGCAGCGATCCGTGCCAGAATGGTGCAGCTTGCGTGGACGGTGTCGTCGAAGTTTCGTGCGTCTGTCCTGAGGGATTCGGCGGCGATCTTTGCGAAACTAGTGAGTGGCGCAGATTTGTCCCAATAGTTTGATTTTGGGACACATACCAAATTTCATCCAATGCAAAGCGTTTGCATTGTCTCGAATAAACCACAGTGCCACCAAGCGTATGTATCGAAGATACCACTGGTCAACTTCACGGTCGACATCCTGCATATACATTCTTAAGAGTCCCTAGTCAGATTTGCGAATCCTCGTCATAATTGACCCGCAATTCGGATCATGTCTGAACCCGACTTCGAGTCATTATTTGACCTGATACTTTTTCCGGGTCAAATTGATATTTTCCGGGTCGAAATGACACTTCTCTGGATTATTTTTTTCCGGTAGTTTTGATTGGGAAACATAGGCAAAAGAATCATCCTGAGGCTAAAAAGTGTACGTTATTTTGACTCTGAATAGTGTCAGGTGGAAAGTGGCCCGGATTCCTGGACAAATTTGACCCAGGACTTTAAGACTGGACTTGTTTAATCATGTAGTTATTTGCACTCTTCGATTGCGTACCTTCAGTGGTGTAGCCTCCCAATATTACGTCTTTGTGTATGACTCAGTTCAAACCCCCAAACAGTGTTTGTGTTTATTCTTTCTTTTTATTCTGTCGCGTGTTTCAGAACTTGAAGGATGTTTCCTTAACCCTTGCGAGAATGGAATCTGCATCAAAGACGACATAGGGGGAACCAAATGCGTTTGTTCCCTTGGCTTCGAGGGTTCCATGTGCGAGATTAGTAAGTTTGAGCCTGAAACGATGATCAGCTTTTTGGTCCTTTTGGTCCTTTTAGGCAATTAGAAATAGCACTTCCTTTATTATTTCATTATTCACTGTAACGGTATGAAATAAGACAGTAATCACGAGAACTATAAATCAAATGGATCAAACTAATCCTCATGAATGTTTTAACTTTCACAAACTACTCCATACCCATGAAAAGAATTCAATGCAGTCAATAATAGGTGACTCATTGTACCAGTTGAGAAACCAGTAGCTGCACATAGCATTGTTACCAATATCGCGCCATCACTACATTGTAATTATACAGTCCTTCTTGTCGGTATGTTCTCTGATTAAAAGCAAATCGAATGGCCTCAGCACACTCTAAAGGCCCGGGTCAGATTCGAACCTGAATTAAATCCAATTTGTCGTGTGAAAATGACACTTTCGGTCGAAGTGCTCTCTAAATTCTAAAGAGTGAAAGTTCACTCCATTCGAGTGAAGATTCACTCCCACAGTCGGAAACTAGGGACTAGATGTTTTAGAGTGAAATTCGTTCAGATCAAGGTTTCACTCGAGCTTCGACTGAAGTGGTTCATTTTTCAGACTATGTCAATCGAAAATGAGAGTGTTTTTCACTTTAAAACGTCTAGTCCCTAATTTCATTCTTTGAAATTTAGAGAGTGCCCGGAGGAGTGACTCGGAGAAGTCTCGTTTTGACCTGAAAAAAAAAAGTCAGGTCAAATCTGACACGAATCCGGGTCGAATCTGTCATCAGTTCAACAACATACCTATCACTAAGGAAAAGGTACTTCGATCGTTTAAGGTTCCAGCACTCCCAATCGTACATTGTGAGGGCATGCTATTCACCGGCATTCAATTTCTCCCGTATCAGATATCGATGAGTGTAGCAGCGATCCGTGCCAGAATGGTGCAACGTGCGTGGACGGCGTCGTCGAAGTTTCGTGCGTCTGCCCTGTGGGGTTCGGTGGAGATCTTTGCGAAAAAAGTGAGTGGCGCAGAATATTCTTAACAGGTTTTGATCTTAAATAGAATATTCCTAACGAGTTATTTGGCAAACAATAAACAGTTGATGTTAACACTTTTAAACTACTAAGATTTCGAGAGACATGCAGTGCAGAAGAGTACAATTTGCCTAAAGTTAGCAAAACATGACCTCAACATCCAATTTTAGGAAACAACTATAACCTGATCTAGCGTCACGGAATATTATCTGGCTTGCCTTACGTATTATTCGGCTGATAGTAAATTGTGTTATATAAATATTGGCCCTACGTATGGATGATGTTCGTAGCATTTTCGTTTTGTTCCGCATGTGTTCAGAACTGGAAGGGTGTTTTCTTGAAACCTGTGAGAATGGAATCTGCATAAAAGACGACGTAGAGGGATCCAAATGTGTTTGTTCCCTTGGCTACGAGGGTGCCTTGTGCGAAATCAGTAAGTTTGAAAGTCGAATAGATTACTTACCGTACTCTTACCAGTAGTGTCGACGTGGTAAAAACACTCCATTTTGTAAAACATGAACCTTCGACAGCAAGTCCCGAAAAGATGTTCGTCTAACTATTTTTGAAATAACTACAAAATCATGAAATCAATTTTTATAATGTTTGATTGTGCAGATACTCCTAATCGTTGGCCTAAATTCCTGTGAGTTGCATTTAATTTCAGTCACGCATCACTGCACCATGGAACAGTTGATCACAACAACTTTTTTGTACACTGTGACCAAGTTCCTTGCCTTAATCAGAGTCATTGTTGTGTTATGTAAGCTGTGGAAAATCCTGCATTATGTTAAAAAAATTGGCGATGTGGTTTGGGATTGGAATCATTTGCCCTTGGGCATTAAACTGAAGTCTTGCTATGATGACTAATATAGCCAGGCAAATGATTCCAATCCCGACAGCAACCCTTTTTTTGGAGGGGCTGGGGGCATTATTTGTGTATAGCCTTAAACAGTTTGTGATAGTATCAGATGTAAAAATCATTTCCTTGGTTCTATTGCCTGTTGAAAACAAGAGAAAGAACCGTGCTGCAGTCCATCTTACACGAAAAGTATAGTTTACTAAAAGGTCACCTTTCTATACCTCTTTTGACAAAAACAACTTAATTTCCAAGCACTGTTAAATACCACACTGAAATTATACCAACATATGAGACCGAAACACCCATCAACGGTCATTTCTCGTGTCTCAGATATCGATGAGTGTAGTAGCAATCCGTGCCAGAATGGTGCAACCTGCATGGACGGTGTCGTCGAGGTGTCATGCGTCTGCCCAGAGGGGTTCAGTGGAGCTCTTTGCGAAACTAGTGAGTAACTAAACGGTCTATTTTCTTTCTTTCTTGCTGGACCTGAAAGACTGCAGCATGGTGTCATTTCATTTACTATGATTTATAAGTCACTGGCTAACGGGCTGAGTCAATGAATGACTGAGTAAATGAGTGCAAGTAATATCTGTGTGAGTCGAAGTAAATTAAACGTTATTGAGTAGACATGAATGTGGTTTATTAAATCGCCAGTTTTCGATTAGTTGGCGAAATCTTTTAACCAGAAAAAAAAGACACTTAGTTTGACATGATAATAAGGCAAAAATATTACCGTGTCAAATTAAGGTTTTTTTAAATATTGTTATGTGAGGTAGGGCTTGCGGAATGCATTTCATTTACTCCATTCTAAAAAAAAAACCAGACTGCTGATGGTGTTAGATTTTACTTACCTTGAATATAATTTAAATCTGATGTTTTTCTCTTTCTAGTCTCATTGTAGGGCGCGATCCTCATGGACCACCAGCTACCATCAAGCCATCACATTAGTCATCTTTCCGTTGGATCCTCCCTTGACAGTCAACTTTGTCATCCCTTCACCGAGAGTCACCTAGCAGTAACTATGCGAAATGACCACTGAGCAAGCTATCCTCAGACCGTGCTAAACGTCAAATTATAAGTGGAAACAATAATGCTAGTTAGACCATTCAACCTTGAAACACTCGGAAGAAATCACCTGCGAGTTTCAAAATCTGTTATTATAACCAAGAAACCATGCATTGAGGAGATTTAAAAGCAATCCTGGTGAACAACTTGTGAACAACTTGTGATACAAAAGCGAACACTGAAATATTGGTTGAAATTACAGAAATCTTACTTCTTTTACACTCGGCAAAAAAATTGAATCTGTCCGTCTTCAGAAACTAACATGATAGCAACAACGGTGTCCACATACTGAGCGTCCAAACTGTCCTGAAAATATTGTTAAACTATCTTTTAGTTAGTGAATTTGCGAAAAATCGTGAAATTTTAAGTACATGTGTGTATTATTTTTGGTGATTTAATTCAACGGGGGTGAAAGGGTTTCAGCAGTTTTGTGTTCGTATGTCTTTATTGTTGTTAGTATACGTACTACTCCTTGATATAGTGACTAGACATGCTTTCAGACCATTTAAAGTGTTTACCGCATTGCATTTGAGAGCAAAATGCGATCACAGTCAAAAACAAAATATACTTCGGTATAATGCCTTAGTGCTTGGTTCATTTAATAAAATTAATACAAATTTTTATCTAAATGTATTATTTATGAGGGTCTTAGAAACCAATATCTAACCAAATGAAACCGATTTTTTTTGTCGCATGAGTTATAAATTAAAAACATCGACAAACAAACTCCTTTATTCACGTAGAGTATACGGTGCTTATAGGTCTATACAAGGCAGTCCAAAAAGTAACGGTTATCATGTACAATAATGGGCTTACTGACACGTTGGCATGATCGGTGCTTCCCATAATGCATCGCGGTGAACCAGTGAAGTCCTTGCCGCCATTTTGTCAGTTGGTTGTGGGTTTATTTTATGTTCTATTTTATTTTCTTCTTCATAAATATCAGTGACATGGAGAATAACAATTATTTCTTTTTATACCGGTTAAACTTAGGTTAAATAATGGTGAATCCAAATAAAAAAAAATAACGTCAGTGCCTGCAAAAAGTAGCCGAGGATTTAAATTTTGTAATTTTATGATCTTTGTGATATTTTTTTTGAGGGGGGGGGGTCGATTTGTTAAACCATAAATGGTCACCGTTTCACAAACAACCACATACTATATATATTATGTTGATTTTGAAGAAAAGTGTTTTCGAGATAATCGCAAAAGAAGTTTCTCATATTTTAAAACTGCAAGAAATACTACTTTGCAACAACTTTGTGCAGCAAGGAAACCATCACACGATTCTACGTGTGCTGAAGTTTTACATAAACCCGGTACTAAGCCTAATACAGCAGTTAATTAGTGAAAATTAATTAGTAAAGATATGTGGCTCTTCGTAAAAACGCAAATTCAGATTTCCGACATATTGGCCCTTTCTGTTAAACGTGTATTTCCATAGGCGCGCGTGAGTACGCGCGCGCAGCTGAAAATGTAACAAAGATATGTGGCTCTTCGTGAAAACGCAAATCTCATTTGACCTACTTTTACGTATTTCCGTGCAATGGATTTTGTACGCGTTTAGAGGGCCAAAATGTATGTGGCTCTTCGTGAAAACGCAAAATGCATTTATCAAGATTTCTGCCCCTTGCAACATTATTGTAACTTAGAAATTTATGATGTTTTGCTTACAGAAACATGTCAAAATGGTTAAGTACATACTTGGTTAAGTATTAAAATACGAAATATTGAAAAATATCAAAATCGAAAAAAATGTAATTTTGACATTTGTGGCTCTTCGTGAAAACGGTGACGAAATGTAATGAGACCAATTCATCTGCTTTCTCCACGCCCATCCCCGCCGAGCGTGTACTGGGCTTAATGCATGGGCGGATCGAGATTCATTTATGTTTGGGGTGGGGGCATTGAAACTTCGAAGGTGGAGGGGGGGGGGCACATCATTTGACGCTAGAGGGTGCTCGATCGATCTTTCCCCCTTTTCCCTGGTCTCCATTTTTATTTGAATATGTTTTTGCTGAAAGACTGTTTAGGAGTTTAATCATTTATTGCGCACATTGTTCGCTATGAACACCGCCCTCGTGCGATATTAAATCTACCTTTCTTCTTGTACTTTTCCTGTATAAACACATTGCACCATCGTTGGTAATCTGTCCAATATCGTTAGTCTGGTTCCCCGCAACCTCGTCCCCAGTGCTTACTTTATTTCCAACCTGGTTTCCAATAGTAAGCCCCGGATAGGAAACTTTCTTCCTGCATCCTGATTCGATACCGCAATTGGCTAGTAATGGATTTATATCGTGTACTTGGTGTTGTTATTCACAACGTGCAGTACGTGTTTTCGCGATCATTCGTCCAC
The DNA here is from genome assembly GCA_029964075.1 of Patiria pectinifera. Lineage (NCBI taxonomy): Eukaryota > Metazoa > Echinodermata > Asteroidea > Valvatida > Asterinidae > Patiria > Patiria pectinifera. The sequence continues at coordinate 5,795,375 of CM057150.1, forward strand.
GCCTTCTCGAAAATATTCATTTCCTTTCCAATTTGCTAATATTAATACGAAATGTGATACTGCATGTTGTCTCGTTAAGATGGTAACAGTTTAATTTAATAAAAATCATGTTTTCATAACTCACGCCATGCTCGCGCTGCGACGAATTGATTCTGTTTTTGCCCCGACACCGCATACAAAACCAGACGCAAGTGTAACGCACAGGCAGGCACCAGACTACTCCTCATTTGCATACGTGTTCAAAAATATTGCACATGCAAATGATCCAGTACCAGGGTGAGAGAGCAGGTAGTGGTGGACGCGTACTGCTCGACACCCTGGGGACGAGGTTGGGTTCCCCGACCAAAAGATTCTGACTATTATTTCTGACGAATCTTAGCTCAGGTTTGGCTTTATTATATATATATATTAAACGTTTTTAAAGGGAATGTACATCATTGGCTTTTGCTGTAAATTTAAGAAATGAACTATTTGAGGGGTTAGTATAAAAGATCAAATATTGTTACACTGATATGTTTTGTAGTTTTGTGTTCGACAATGCTGGAAAACAAAGAAAAAACAAAAATGTTCAAGTAGTCTGGCTCCCTGACTCCACTAAAGATGAAATGGCTCAATTTATAGATGCCGCAAACTTGCAAGGTAAGAAAACCAGTCTAGCTGGCCTGCACCCGTTCATGAGCATGTAACCAATAGCAAACAAAATTTGGACTGAAAAAAAGGTAAAAGTGGAGCAGTAGTTGAAAAATAGTTAGGTTTTTCCAACGGTGATCTGCCGACCACCGTTGGAAATATTGATAAAAAATACCACTTTTCTCGAAAATGACTTTACACCAGGTGCTATAGTTTTACATGATGCTATACACTGTTATTTACCAACATCATAGTAAGGTATTCGTACAAATTTGGTAGTTTTGTTTGCAAATGTTGTATATTCCCTTTAATGTTCCAAATTTCCGATCAAACTCAAAAAAAAAAATCATTTGCTTCATATACATTGTATCATACAACTCGATATTTCTGTAAGAAAACATTGACTAATGTTGAGCTGGAATCTTCAAATTGGGTGACCCAAATAGACGGCGAAGCCGAGATGGAGACCACGCCGAGTTTTGGAATGGTAACCGGCGTCAGATTCATTTCACAATAGATCCTAAAAGTTGACCCCTGGTGGCGCGCTTCAGGACCCCTCGAATAGGAAAATTAGCGTGTAAAAGTCGGAGTTTTAAAAATTATTTTTTTGGTACATTGATTACTTAAGAAAATCAACCTCGGAAAAAAAGGCCTTTATAAAATTGTTACTAGCATCTCAATTTATGGAAACTGAAAAATCGCATGACGTGAAAGAAATATCGTGCCAAAAATTGACCTCTCACTTCCGAAAATCTAAAATACATGTGGACTAGCCATTGATCTCCATTAGTAAGACTAATGGAGATCAATGGGACTAATGAAACTCGAGAGGACTCGTACAAAGATGACCATTAATGGAATAATTTTGTAGCGGTCATTTGGTAAAAACTGAAACTTAAATAGGAGAATAAAATGTGTTTTGGGACACACAATTTTTTTGAATACTCTTGACGGACTGATTCTCATTTAATTACAAACACATCTAAAATGACCGTTGATAAGAACTTTATTCAAGCAAGCCCGACTAAATCTAGAATCCATCTGATGTAGGTAGGTAAATCTTCGTATCGTTATCATTTTCGTTCTCACGAAAGTACGCGATGTTAAAACAAATGTAATCGAACAAGGAGAATAGGTACGGGAATCCGCATGTCAAAGGTGTAAGTAAAATTCATTTTTACCCATCTCCAACTGATTTCCCGTCATTTTGTCTTTTGGAATGCCATGATACAATTCCAACATGAATACATTCTGGCCTCCTGGTCAAACTCCCCCGCGGAGTATGTAGGAGAAGAACCAACCAAGAACATTCCGTCAAAAATTATAATAAGAGAAAGGGCAACCCCGTGTAAAATGCCCATAGAAGGGTCGCGGAGGGGTCCGGAAGCTCAAAGACAAAATGGCGTACTTTCAGGCTTTTTTTTTCACGAGCCAACCGTGACTTCAGAGGACAGTGGTAATCGGATCATATACATACCATTTAGGGACCTGCCTACAATAACCAAACCTCTACTTGCGCACACTCTTTAGACCTTTTTCAAAAAAAAGTGATACACAGGCAGACATCAGACAGACAGACAGACAACGTAGGATATTTTAATATATGATATCTATGGTTGCATTATTCATGACCGTACCGTACGGGCGCCCACACTTATAGCTGCTCCATAATTTTATGCAGCTGATGGTCCACTTGACTTATATGTCTTTACTCTGCATTGTGCGATACTCTAGATATGCAGCTAGCTATGCATACGCAGTCGAACTAATAGTCTTTATTGTTGCGGGTACAGTACTTGTCTACCACTCCGATGTGAAGCTTTTTTTGGGCGTAACTCGTCTGCGTGCAACTTGACACACCAGTCACTGTGTTTTTGAGCTAACATCAGGCCTGTTTGTTTCGCACAGATAATCGGATCCTGCTCGCGAGGTGGATTTGCGAGATCAAAGATGGCGACGAGCACGACGGACGGGGAGAAAAAGTGAGTTTTTTTGCGATAGTCCGAATGGACGTGGCTCGATAGTCCGATTTGACCATAGGACCTTATTGTCGATTCGGACTATCGGACCAAATTGTCGATTCGGACTATCGGACCCTATTGTCGAGTTGGACTATCGGACCTTGTTTTCAATTCGGAATAATGAACATTTGGACGGTTACACCTCTATGTTTCGACACCCTTATGTTCTGACACCCCTATGTTCCGCCACCCTATATGTTCCGACAACTAAACCTATGTTTCGACATCCCTATGTCCCGACACCCCTATGTTCCGACACACCTATGTACCGACACCCCTATGTTCCGCCACCCTATATGTTCCGACAACTAAACCTATGTTTCGACATCCCTATGTTCCGATACCCCTCTGTTTTGACACCCCTATTTTCCAACTACTCAACCTATATTCCGACACCCATATATTCCGACACCCCTATGTTACAAATGCACATATTTTTCTCCCTATCCTATCCCTAACCTTAACCCTAACCATAAACCTAACCCTAACCTCACCGGGAGTAACACAATCTCATGTGCAGGTTGTCGAAAGATAATGGGTGTCGGAACATAGGGGTGTCGGAACATAGGGGTGTCGGAACATACAGGTGTCGGAACATACGGCTGTCTGAACATAGGGGTGTGACATAGGGGTGTCGGAACGTAGAGCAGTCACACCTTCGGACTATTGAACCTTCGGACTAATTAACCTTATTCCCAAATTCGGACTACTGAACCTTCGGAGTAATGAACCTTCGGACTAATTTAACTTCGGACTAATTAATCTTCGGACTATTGCTTCAAACGTTCGGATTAACGAACCTCATTTCATTTTCGGACTAACGAACCCCCTCTTATGGGAATTTTGTGCATTCGGACTAAAGAACCTTCGGACTAAATAACCTTCGGACTATCGGGCGGGCCCCTACTTTTCATGCATTTTGTTCGTTTCCAATAACAGCACCACTCAAAACCCTTGAAGAAGAATGTTCAAACCTAACCTGATGAGGCTTCAGCTCAGTGGCTACTACACCATGAATGACTTACTCAACAATACTGAATATTCACTGGAACTCCCAACCTATCACTGAATCCATACACACAAGTGTGTATTTGCTTGCAATCGGGGACCCCTATTGTCCCTCTTTTGTTTGTACTAACTTTTTAGGAAGACCTCCCATATGTTTTGTACACGAATCCAAATTGGGGACCTCTCGGAAATAAGCCATTTGCGAGTAACCTATACCCTTTGGGATTTACATTTGAAAAACGTCAGGTACAATGACTTGCTCAGAATGCTTGGCACATTTTAACTGTGAATTCTCCAGACCAAAGACACTGTTGCTAATCACATGATTCGGGGCAAGCTCTTGCATAGTTACGTAAGAGACGCTCAGCACCAATACATCGTTCACAATGGGTGAGAATGGCACAAAGACACCAGCCCATGCCGGAGCTGGGGTTGCTAGCATAAGGCTTGCCCCGAATCACGTGATATAGTAACAGTCTCTTTGGTCGGGAGAATGCTAGGTTAAAACGTGCAAAGCATTGTATTAAGTCAGCGTTCCAGATTTATTCAAATTTAACACGCAAATGGCTTATTGGGGACCCTATTGTCCTCTATTATTCAACGTCCCCTATTGAATGCAGAAACAAACTCCCTAGCATACACAACCCACACTCAAAACCACTCAACCAAATAAACCAGTTCAATGAATAAATTAATAAGTAAGGAAACATAATTATACAGTCACTTGTGACATCGAGAGAGCAGTGAAAAATCACTGCACAATCTTTTGGTCACAAAACATGGTTTCATCCGTGTATTTCCGAAACTCAGTCAATGGAGTGATCAATGGAAATCATCTTAATTTCTTCTAAACGACAGCAGGCCAGACGGAATAATTTCACGGGGTATTTAGTACCAGACTAGTGCGATCTTTAATCCAAGTAAGGTTTTAAATTAAAAAAAAATAATTCTCAAGGTTACTTTTGGGATAAATGCAAATGATCTATGCCTACTAACATTTGAACTGTTTGATCCGCATTGCAGTAAGAGGACCGCAAGTGATGATGTGGCGCTGCCTGCCACATTTAGGAAGCTGGTCTGCACCAAGTTGACTCCAAACTTTAGAGATGCAGTGTCAATCAAGACCGTTCCTATGCTAAAACCGGGCCCACAAGAAATACTCGTTCGTAACAGGTACGTGGCCCCTGAACCAGGGCTGTTAAAGATTTTTTGATTGATGATAAATGTTGGTTTGACTTTAATTTATATCCAATATATTACATGTAATTATGACATTAATTTTGTATATGAGGAACAACGTTGAATTTATGTCTAGCAACTTGAATTGAATTGTATCCCATTCAACCCTATTTTCGATTTTTTGTTTTGCCATTTTGTTCGGTATTTTGTTCCCTTTTTTTTGCTTTTATGCAATTCGAATTTCCATATGCATGAGCAAAAGTGTGATGTCATTTTAGGCAGAACCTCAATGTTACAGCTATTTCAGTACCCAAAGTTGCCAGAATTGTGGATATTTTGCTGTGTGATTCCTTGTTGTGCCAGCTTATTACATGCCAGCTAGTGTGATTAGGTAATGAACACACTTTTCTCGCGATTAGTGTGTTTAATGGGAGATTGTTTTGGTCCACTAGTTGAACAGAACACTACTAAATTGAACAGTGTGACAGCGCCCTAAGTTGACAGAGAAAAAATAGAAAATGTTAAATGTTTAAAGAATTGCACTTTTCAGTACAATTAAGCAAAAAGGGGGAATCAGTTAGTTTCCATATAATTAAGAGGAGTAAAAAGTTGCACAAGATATGTTCCATAGAAAAAAATATTGTATGTACCCTTTAAAGGTATTTCAGCTACAAAGTCAGACGTCATGAGTTGGAATACCACCTTACTCCTTAGGATTCTGATTAAATTATATATCTTAGCACTTGTAAATGGAGTTTCAAGCACAATTTCTTTGGCTTATTTTCATTAAAACAGATTCGCTGGGATAAACGCAGGCGATGTCAACAAGACTGCCGGCCGATATAACCGGGCCGATAAACCTCCTTTTAACATCGGATCTGAGGTGGGTGACAACAGGCTTCCCCCCAATACATGTATCTCCCCAGTCAACCCCCCCCCCCTCCGCACTGGGAACGTGTTAGTCCTATAACTTACCATGGTTAACATGACTAACAGAAATTGGGTGGCCCTGTAACATCGAGTCCCTCCTCACCCCCCCCCCCCTCCCATGATGAGAACCCTGGCCAGGCTGACCGTTTTAGCCGATTTTTGGCTAACTTTGACAGAATTTTTTGCTAAAGAAACGAGTTTGACAGAAAATTTGACAGAATGGATTTTTTTTGCAGATGTCAGGCAGAATTCTGCAAAAATGGTTATTTGACAGAAAAACAGCAAATTTGAACAAAGAAGTGTAAATTTCTTTACAAAAGTGTACACTTGTTTAAAAAAAAGAAGCTTCAATCCCTTCAACCAAACCTTTGCATATTAAATGGGACAGGTTGGCTGGTCTATGTGCTGAGGTTCACTGGGAAACGGACTTCGTCTTGGCCGGATCAGCGTTTTGCCCGAAATTTACCAATAATTTCACAACATCTTTATGTGACTAGATTGTTTATTATGTAATTTGAATCTTAATTGAGGCAATACTACCAATCTGCATGTGATTTTAAGTGTTCATAGTGTATTTCGAGTAATTCCGGGGAATTTTGCAGATTTTTGATAAATCTGACAGATTTTTGATGTGCATTTAGCAGAATTTGGCTCCGATCTTACGGTCACCCTGACCCTGGCTAGCCACTGCGTGATACTCACTCCCTCTTGAACCACTCCATTCGAATGCATTCCCCGTCCCCTATAAGAACGGGGTCTACCCGATGTTCACCAATACCTACGTTCCCCGAAATCCTTAGGATTAGGGTTAGGGTTGGGCAGGGGCGGATCCAGAACACAATTTTTTTTGGGGGGGGGCAAAAAAAAATTGTGTCTCCCAAAAAAGTGGGTAAAAAAATTACGGCATATTTTGGATTCTCGATGCTCCGTGGTGCGATCTGAGGCAATTTCTGACCACTTTAGCCAATGTTTTTTGAGGAAAAAAAATGGTGGTGTACTCATTGTCTGCCTTTATTGCGACGTCACATAAAAAACAACAATTGGTTTCGGTTTTTTTTGTGGGGGGGCATGGCCCCCTTTGGCCCCCCCGGATCCGCCCTTGGGGTTGGGGTTAGGGTTACAGGGTAAGGATTTCGGGGAACATCGGTATTGGGGAACAAAGATAGGCACCCATAAGAACACAGTACGCTTACTGACAGTGAACTACACTTTAGAATGTTCCAAGCAAAAAGCCCATTTCTTCCCCATTGCACACTTTTTAATGGTATACCAGCATGTAGATCAAAGTTAAACGGAAATAGCCATCTAAATTCTGTACACTGCTCTGTGGTTGTTCAATAACGCTTCGTAAAATTTAAGTATGTGTTTTTTGTATTTGTATACTTTTTCCTCTCTTTGTCTGTAGGTCAGCGTGCAGGTGAAGGACCATAATACTGATTTTTCTTTGGTTTTGCTGGTCCCTTGCCCATGCAGTCACACGGTTTTGTCTAATATTATGTGCTAGTTTTATTTCTTATGGTTTGTATTGATATCTGTCTTTTACAAATGTTGTTTTGGGGCCCACTACAGGGTGTTTCAAAAAAAAAGGAAACCCAACTTCAAAGAATGGTTATGGACAGACGATATGTTTACTGGCTATCAAACTGGTATCGTCTGAAAGCGTAATCTCTATGCTTTTCAATGATACCATGTTTAGGTTTTCTGAGTCATGCATCAGTGATCATCATTGTCTTGAAAACTGGATGCAAAAATGCAGTTTGTTCACTTTCTTAAAACAAAAACAAAACACCACTAAGCACGGTGTGTCTATTGTTACGGAAATGTCTGTGAAATGGCTTGGATGTTAATCCTCGGGAAAATGGCACATTTTTTTGAACGTGGCTCGGTCAAAACGAGAAATTCATGACGAACAATAAAATCCTGTTTTGAAACCAACCCGACTTATTTTTTTTTCTTTTCATGCACTCGTGTGTTCTTCTTGAATACTTATTCTCATGCACACCATGCCTATTGTGTTTGACATGAAAGTGAACCAACTGCAATTTTGCATCAAAATCTCATGACAGTGGCGCTCAGTGATGCATGACCCTGCAAATGTAAACAAGGTATCATTGAAAAGCATAGAGATTACGCTTTCAGATGATACCAGTTTTATAGCCAGTAAACATTTAGTCTGTCCATACTGGTTCTTCAAAATTGGGTTTCCTTTTTATTGAAACACCCTGTATAGTAGGGAGATACTCCCGTAGACTTGTGCATAATTTTGTTTCCAACTTTAATGACCCCAAATTCAAATTTTAACATATCATACCCCCACGAGTTTTGGTAGTTTTACTATTTTGGACTACGTGCAATCAATCTAGCCTATTTGTGACATACAATTTTGCCTCTAAATATGAGCTGAGGCATTAGGGGGACATTGAAATGTCTCCCTAATTCCATATGTCCCCCAAAGGTATTATGACTCCAAAGTGTCTGCCAAAGATCCTATCTGTGGTTGGAATTACTAAAAACACCATCATCATTAAAGTAGCACTATAGATGTATGAATATAATAGCTCTTCCTGTATTTTTCTGACTAATACAGCTACCATCACTTTACCATGATGCAGTTTGTCGCGCAACGATCAGTTTTTGCCTGGGCCATTGTATGTGATTTGGGTTTCAATTTTACCTGATGATTAGCCTTTCGCCAAGGCCGTCGTGGCTGTAACCGGCATTATTACGCCATAATACACAGACTATAGGCTTCGCCACTCATGCACGCGATTTTTTTTTCCGTAGGCGGGTTGCTCAAATGTCCTGCATAATTCAGTTTTCCTGTGAATCGTTGCAAGACACTTAATTAGGTTCTCGTTCTCTTTTTTCCATTAAAATAAAATTTATCTCATCGATAAATTCAGAGAAGAAAAAATGGTCGATGAAAATGAGCAGCGACGACGTGGATTCGAACCAGGGATCTTTGTACCCATAGCTCATCTCGCTATCCAGCGGCGGCGGAACGGTTTTCAAACTGGGGGCATCTACAAAAAGGGGCACTTGCTCAGTAAAAGGCATCTTCCGTCAGTGCAGCAGCGTATCCGGCTTTTTTTTGGGGGGGGGGGGGTTAACATCCGTGCTGAAATGTCGACACGTTTTTTCACCGGACACTCGAGTTTTTGCTAACTTGTCTTTGTTCATAATTTACTTTTTCAGTTTTCATAAGGGCTGTCCATTTTCGAATAATTTAGTCTTCAAATACTCGTAACTGCGTTGGACCGAATATTTGGATATTCGAATCGAAACTGCCAGCTGCAACTGCATGCTGCGCCGGTTAAAATTTGCGCGCGGTGCTCGATATGGTGCGCTGGAGTGTTTTGGCGTAAGTAAAGTATGTTATAAATGTAAAGTGTTTTAACCTGTTCCAAGAATGTGAACAATGAATCGCCGTCGGCAAGAAAAGGTTGCAGTCAACAAAAAAGTGGCACCTAACAATAAAGCGCTGCAAGTTTACGGTAACATAACATCACATTCGTGTTTATGTGTGTGTGTTTTTTTCCTTTGAATATTCAAATCGGCAAAAAGCTATTCGAAAATTCGGATGACTATCGAATATTCGACTACTCAGTATATGCGGAACAGCCCTAATTTTCACAATCACACTCATATCGGCATTACGTGTGGTTTATATTATCATTTTATTAACCAACTTTCCTGTGTTTATAATGATGTTGTGAACAACGTTTTCATAACTCATTTTTTTTTAGGGTGTGGGCGAGGTTGTTGGCGTCGGTAGCGAAGTAAAAAATGTCAAGATTGGACAAGGCGTGTGCTGCTACTTGGAAATGGGGGCATTTTCGGAATATCAGGTAAGTTTGATTAATCCTGTATACACGGCCCTTATTCGACCAGTACAACAGTGCCAATAAATAATCACTTATGATGTCAGAAAACAATAAAAAAAAAAACCCTGATGAATGGGGGAAAAACAGAAGCAGTATTATACAATGTTTGTTAAATAATACTAATACCGGGGTCTTACATAACGTATCTACCAACAATTGTACTCAAGGCGCTGGTAATTATGTCTGTTTTTAAAGGCAGGTAAATAAAGTTTTGTGAGAAATGGGAGACCCATTATGTAGCAGCTTTATAAGGGTTAACAAGGTGCTGCGGCGCATATTGCAGCCACTTCCAGAAAAACCGGAGCAAACCCCTTCTCTTAGCGATAGTTGTAACTGGGTTCTTTAACGTGCTTTATACACCACACGGGACCTAGGCTTTACGTCCCATCCGAAGGACAAAGCAATAATGGTAAAGTGCCTTGCTCAAGAGCACAAGCACCATGTTGTAGTTTGTATTTGTCAATTTGTCAGTGGTATGGGTTGTGTGTTTTTTGGCTTTGTTTTTTTTTAAACTCAATACTCATGAATTAAACTGTTTACACAACCACAGTTCGGTTGGAGCATACACTTTTGTTTTATTCAAATTTCCTAGGCGTGTTTGAAAGCAACATTCCTTCCCGTCAGGTAAATCCATCACAAAAAAGTGCAAGAAACCAATGGCACAATGAGACTTAAAGGGAAAGTTTGAAATTATGATGTTTGTGCAGGTAATTCCAGCTAAGTTGGCCATCCCAGTCCCGTCAGTGAAGCCTGAACATATTGGTCTGTTACTTAGCGGAATGACGGCCGATTTAAGCCTAAGAGAGGTAAGTTCAAATGTCATGTTAAGTGGTGTGCATATTCACGGTATATAGTGCGGGAACCGTGTGCGATGGTTGCAGGCCAGTAAATCGGTCCGAAATTGGCTAGGCCGGCCAAATCACGATTTGCATTCCCCTCAAATTCTTCAATATTTGAGCATATTGTGGGCCGTGAACTTGAGGGTTTGTAAAAGAATATAGGTGGAAGCCGTGCACAGGACTGTGACTGTGAGGCATTTGGATGAAATTGGGGCCCTAATAGCGCTCTATTTTCCATGGAGTGTAGGCACCGTTTTTCAAAATGGCGATGGGCTTCAGGACTATTTGAAGGGCTGATCATCTTCGGGTGGAAACTTCTCCTAAAAGTTATCAGAATAACCCCCAAAAAATTAAAAAGAAAATGAACATGATGTGATATGCTTTCATTTGATGTGTGTCTTGAACACCTTTGGAGAGTTGTGAGTATTTTCCCGAATTTCTGAAGAGGGGCATTTATCATTAAGGTCTATGGCAGTTTATTTACTGGGCCCAATTTCATAGAGCTGCTTAAGCACAAAATTTGCTTAAGCACGAAAAAACATTGCTCAGTAAAATTAGGTTACCAGCCAAAACTCCATGCGATGTACATTGCTTGCGACTGGTATTTAGCGGTTGTTTACTTAGCATAACAATCGAATGGGGTTTTGGCCGGTAACCTGATTTTCTTAAGCAAGACGTTTTTGTGCTTAAGCAAATTTTGTGCTTAAGCAGCTCTATGAAATTGACCCCAGGTCTGCAACCCTTTAAGCCAGTTCGGTGTTCCAAAATAGTCTGGTGCACAACAAGATTCGACTATTTTTTTCGGGATAAACGCGGCAGAGAAATGCACACAAGCCTATGGGGGAGGTGGTAACCGAATCTGCATTCTATGTAATTTTTCGTGCAATCGAAAATAGATGGATACTTTCGTTCGCCCGAAAGTTTGGACACACAAGACACCTAAAAAACACTTCGCTGTCCAAACGTTTTTGCAAAATGTTACTTCAGAACACGACGATCTGTTCAATTTTGCTGGTACCCGCTTTGCTTTTTAATACACGCATACGATGAAATGTTTATCCCGAAAGAGAAATCGTCAAAACTTGATGTGCACATGCGCAGAGGTAATACCAAACTGGCTAACAAACACGGGTACCCGTATAAAAAGAAACCAATCCAAATATTTGAAGTTGTCTGATCTGAAGGGCATTTATAGGTTTACTGTACACGAGCGTCATCTGTTGCGTGTTAAAACGTGAATTTAACGTAAATGCTGTTTTGGTTTTCCATTCCCCCACAAATGGCATTCAAAACCTTTCTTTTTTTGTTTCACTGTCTGAGAAGTTACTAAGTGATTAGTAAAGTTGGTTATAGGTACTCGATCCCATAATCTGGAACCGGTTCCTGACATCAGCGGTCGGGTACTCTGGTAGGCTACATGGTTCCGTTACGCACCCCTAAACATCATCTTATATACATGTTTTCAGTAGTGACATTTATACAGAGTAACATTACAAATTCACCAAATAATGTACATGTTATATAAAAATAGATTATGATTTTTTTTCTTTTTTGTTTGGTTTCAGTCTGGAAGGATAAAAGAAGGAGAAACTGTTCTGGTGACAGGTTGGTTTATTCAAATTCACCTCAATTTAGGATTATTTTGTTTTGTTTGTACATTCCCTTGTTTGTCTGTTTCCTGCCCCCCCCCCTCAAAGAAATCCGGGAAAACAGGGAAATTGTATTCGTATTTTGTTTGAAAGCAAAAAACAACAACAACAACTTTAGAATATGTTCATTGGACCTGTTGATTTATGATGAAATGGTTACCAATAGTGATCATAAACAAGCATTTTTCTTGGATGCATACAGGGTGAGTAATAAAAAGGAAAGCCAAATGGCGCCCCCTATTTTTTGAGGGAAAGAAGCTCTGCACATATCACCTTATAGACCAAATGATTAGCTTTCGTTTAGTAAAAGAATCATTCAAATCACTCATGTACATTTCCAAACAAACACAGTTTTCAAACTGGACACGTAAATGAGCGATATGAATACATGTAATTCTTTTACCAAAAGAAAGCTTATTCATTGAGGCTTTCACATCCTAGATCAGAGAAGTGCTGCATGCAAAACTTCCTATAGGGTGCACTAGTGAACTAATTCAAGTCATTAGCATAAAAAGTGCCCCCACAATTTCTTTTGAAAACGGAAACCGTTTGGCTTTAAAACGGTGGAATTGTGTAAATGTACCCAAGGATCAACTCCCTGGTTTTGGGGCTTCCATTTGAGGGCCGGCTTGATAAAATCACGGATGAAAAATAGGTCCTATTTGCCTGTGAAAGTGGAAGGATGCCACTTGTAAAATGGCTACATGCAGGCTTGAGAACTATCACTTTTCGGGAGGTGAATTTATTTGGGTGTGAATCTTTAAAAATGTAATTGGCTAATGTACCTAAAATTGAAAAGAAAAGAAAAGATGAAACACAAGACAATAATTAAATATGTGTTTGAGAAACCCCAGTGATGCTAGCTTGCATGTTATTTGGCCCTGAACGTTGTTGATTTTACAGTTTTCAATGGGGCTTGAATTAGTACAGTGGACCCTTTAAATATAGAGGGCGCCATTTTGGTTTCCTTCTTTTTTCTTTTTTTTAACTCACCCCGTAGTATGAGCAGTAGGCTAGGTATATTTTACTCACCACTTTCACCAGGCTTTCTAAATCTGCTTTGTCTCAGCTGCTGCCGGGGGGACAGGACAGTTTGCGGTGAGTATCAACCAAAACGGCCCGGTTTTACTTTGGTTTGTGGCCCAACAATCCCCCCCTTTTATTTTGCTCCTTGCCATCATAATGCACTTGCAGTTTTGGTATGGGTGGTTTTTCAAAAGCTGGTGTACACCAAATTGACACCACTTGTGTGAATTGAGGCCTTTTTTTGCATCCTGCAAACAATAGGCCTGAGACTTTGTTTACATGTGCGCTTTCCTATGTGGTAGACTGTCCCTACTTCGTCTGGCGTCCCGACTTCGCTCCCATAGGAAAGCGCATATGTAAACAAATCCATTACGTCATAAGGTCTCAGGTCTAGTACGGTATTAAACCTGAAAACTGTGCGTGGAGTTTGTTGCGTTCCGTTTATTTAAATCAGCACCGAAAAAGCGCACCACACCTCAGTGTGGTGCTGTGCTGGAATTTACTACCTTACGGAGACATGCACACAATAGGGAACAAAAGATTGTATACGTCTCCACAAGAACATTTCTATAGATGAATACGTCCCCACAAGAATTTCACGAAATAGATATATGGATTTTACTCAAAAACTAGGAATTTCCAAGGTAGGTTGATCTGTCGCAAATGGAAGAGTTTTAGAAAAGGGATATTTAGTCCAAATTTCAGCCCAGGAAATTAATTCTGGTTAAATAAGAGCATTTTGAAACTTCAATTTTAAACTCGAAAACTTTACTACACGAGAACAAAGAAATGTCTCCACAAGAATACAAATTCCAGAATGTGTGTTTTGGTGTGGCACACAATGATGTAGATTTGGTGCACAGGCAAAAAATCATCAGTACTAAATCCTTAAACACCACAACTGCATCATGTTGTTATTAGGTGCGTTTTAATTATTTAAATTAGCACCACTAAATACACACCCACCTCACATGCCCAGTGGTGCTGTTTCGGTGCGGCACGCCATGCAGGCGCAGTGCTGCTTCTGCTTATAAAAACTATTTAACCGTAACACATTTAGGTGCGACATTAATATTCTCACTTTTGCTTGTGCTTTTGAAAACAATTTGACCTAAAAACCTTTAGATGCAAGATTAATATTCTCTTTTTTTAAATCCAGGTCCAGTATGCTAAACTGGCTGGATGTCATGTTATAGGAACCTGCTCTTCAGATTCCAAAGTGGAATTCCTTAAGGTATTAAACAAGCTTTGTAGTTGTTTGTTTGTTCATTTGTTTTTGCTTTTTTGTTAATTTACAGCCTTGGTACGAGTTGAAGGAATTTTATGAGGATGAAAATATAATTTCTTATATCTTTCCGTCGTCGTCGTTGAACTGAAAAGTAAAGTCCACTAAATATCTTGGAGATAATGAGTTTTTAAGACTACAACCCGAATAGTTTGTTTGTGTATGGTGTTGTGTTCTTGGCATTAAATACATCTTTCTATTGCTTTCTTCAAGGGTCTTGGCTGTGATAGGCCCATTAATTACAAGACGGAAGACTTAGGCCAAGTGCTGACGAAGGAATACCCTGTAAGTTGAAGACAATCGTTTTCTTGAGTCCCTTTGTTTGGATTGGCGATTCATACGTTCTGTAGGCATTCATGTGTTAAATCTGATTGGCTAGTCGATGGGTTAATTTATTCATAAATTCGTTGAGTCAATCGGATGATTAATCTGATTGGCTAGTCGATGAGTTAATTTATTCATAAATTCTTTGAGTCAATCAGGTGCGTTTTTGATTGGACTAGTTGATGGGTTAATTGTCGTTCATTATGTTCATCTGATGAATTTGTTGTTAGATTATTTCATTCATTATTTCTTACAGTAAATAAATGTCTTAGATTGGCTAGTTGGTGAATCTCCAGGTTTATATTCTGATATTGGTAAATACCTAAGACAGTTTACCAATTCCTATTGGTGAGAACTTGTCACGTGGTATGGTCTTACACGGTTGATAAAACACCAGCTGGCTGGACTTAAACCCTTTTCCAGTGTCACATGATTTTTGGATTCCTATGAAATCTGGTCCCTTTTATACCCTTTTATAATGTTGAACGTTCATAAACACTTAAGTTTGCGCAAATGTTACGAGTAAGTCAGTATTAAACTTACACATTACATCAGCACCGCTGCGTTTTGCGCCACAAAGAACAGTTCGCGCCACGCACACGCCAATCTCCATATAAGGAGTTGTTTACGACTACTCGCGCGAGGCGCATACCATAAAATAGCCAAAGGGTTGCTTAAAAAACACGAAGTTAACCTGTTAAACTATAAATCGTTGGAAATGTATAGGTTTTCGCTTGTTTTTACTTTTTAACCGAGGAGGTATGAATGGGAATAAATATGTGCTTGGCCGGTATTAAACAGTACAAGTCCGTTTAAGACCGGCCGGGCTATTATATATCAGCGTCCATTCCCTCCGTCAGTCTTAAAAACGGACTTGCTTTAAACCAGCCAAGCACATAATATATATATTTATTCCCTTATTAATGACTTTCATGTCTAAAACCTTCTTTGATTTCAGGCCGGAGTGGATGTGGTGTTTGAAAGTGTTGGTGGAGAAATGTTTCACACCTGTCTTCACAAGTAAGCATTCTGTGGATATTTGTGGAATTCAAATACGTTAAGATGAAATCAATTTTGTGGATCATAAAGTCATGTGATTTGGGTTATAGTTTAAAAAAAACGAACCATATGAAGTATTGTTAGATATTTTTATAAAATTAAATCAACTGGGACTGGAATGATACTTGTAAGGAGTTTCACAGCTTATCCACTGTAACCGATCCCGCAAGCTCGGTGGTCGAGGGTTAAGACGTCTGCACTAGAAAGCAGGAAGTCGTGCGTTCGAGTCCCACCCAAGTTAGCCTTTCGCCCAGGCCTTCGTGGCTTAGAGCGGCGGAGTTGCGAAGACCCGAAGCGACAGGAGCAAAGATTAAGTCAGCACGAACGAGTGGCAAAGCCACGAGGCCTTTTGCAACTTGATTTTGTTGAATTATTCATATTTTTATGCAAATAAGAAGCGTGCTGAAGGTTAACCAATCACAACGCGGATTTTGCCTAGTCGCTTCCATTTTTAAAAGAAGGGTGAGTAAGGAAACCGTAAGAGCAAATAACTGTAAGTTCAGATGAAAAATAAGTTCATACCCTCAAATAATTTGTTGAAATACCTTTATAAGTAAAGTTAAAATAAGATAATGTAATAACAATTACGCAGTCACGATCTCGTGGAAAACTAGACTCGCATTTTTTGTTTTTAAATTTTGTGCAAGCATCCGACGTGACGCGTCGACGCGTCCGCGTCCGGGTGGTAGCCACGCACGCACGAAAAGGCTGATGATTGGTTGGAATTTTGCTACCCTGTTGAGGTAGCAAAAATCGAGATTATAAAGAAAAGCATAAGAATTTCTCGACAAGTTGCAAAAGGCCCTCGTGGCTTCGCCACTCGCTTGTGTGGTCTCCATCTCCAGTCGCTTCGCGTTCGCCGCTTTGAATGCGAGCAAGTAAAGCCACGATGGCATTGGTGAAAGGCTACACCCGAGTAAGCTTGTGAATTTTTTTTCTGGCAAGCTCTCGGACAGATAATGAGCTTATAATGCTTATTGCTAATACTCGATCGGTGTCGATGAAGGGCAAACCCCAATTAAATGTCTATTCATAAATACCTGAGACAGTTTACCTATTCCTATTGGTCAAGAGCCCGTCATGTGGTTGTAAACCGCTGATAGAACACCGGCTGGTTTTCAATACAATTCCTGTGTTCTGCGCTACATCACGCAATACGCGCCGCGCGCGCCAATTTCCATATAAGGAGGTTTTTTGGCACTACTCGCGCGAGGCACATACCACAGACATGGCCAGAGGGGTGTTTCACAAAACAAGTACTTTGTTGAGCAAAGACGTAGGAATTTTTTTCTTCTGAATTTATGACTTGTTTTGAGTTGTTGACCGAAAGGTATTTTTGAATTGGGAAAATAATCCATGTGCTTGGCCGATATTAAACCCGACTGGTCACCGATAAGAACCCTCGTCTTTGGCTCGGGCCACTACCGGCGTCCATGCAGGCCATTAGCCGGTTTTAAATGTATTTGTTGAAAACTTGCCAGGCACATATTTATTCCCTTATTAATATATTCAGGGATGTCTCAAAATCTACATCAACATACAAGAAGTATTGATTAGAGGATGTCAGGTGTATTGTCTTTATTTGTTGGGGCTTCAGAAGTCAGCAATATAATTTAGTAGGAAAAGTTAACAACTACAGGTATTTAGTCATAATAACTTGTTGCTGAATTTGTGTACAGCCTGGCCGCTAAAGGGCGCCTTATCTTCATTGGCTTCATCTCTGGATACAATGAATCACAGATTGTAGCACCGACGATACAACCCGAGGAAATGTGTCGGGTAAGGAATAGCGTTAATCAGAGTGTTATGTATGTGTTTTGGGGTAGTCTGAACATCACCCGTGGTCCAACGGAGCCCCGTTCTCTCTGTCTCCGGTCAAACGTGTGATATATCTAAACATTTCATGCGACCCCATGCACCAGCTAATCGGAGTCGACGTGACGTCAATTCATTCCGAAAAGTGGACTTGATTGTTGATTGGTCAATTACGCGGGTTACTTATGATGTGATGATCATTCGAAGCCACAGGACGTTCGCTCATCGCGTAACATTAAAATACCGTTACAGGCCGCATACTGCAGTCTAGTTTGCTAACACAATTCATAACTTCAAAGTTTTAACATACGTCGTGTCTAGTTGTATATAATGTGCATGACAACGAGTTACCGAAGACTGGATATAGAAAGCGTCCGCTGAATGGTCAGAATCTAGAGGTCAAGACGCAGTCTAGTTGCGTAATGGACCGATCCAGTAAGCACCGCTCCATGGTGTTCTGACCAATCACAGCCGTGATTTATGTCCGACGTGCGTGCACTAAAGTCCGACATGCGTGCACGCGCGTATGATGCGCGCAGAAGGAAAATGCAGCGTGACATTGGAGAAGAGCACGTGTTCATTTGCCCACGTGCTTACTGGATCGGTCCATTATTAATCGCTGAATCGATAATACGCTTCTGACTGAAACAAAATCTGCAGGTAGCCGAGTGCTTTCGTTTTCCTGATGTTTTGTCCACTAACTCTTTATGCTCCTTAAAAGCAAAGTTTATGATTAACGAGTTGCTTGACATAATTTCTAATTCGACAAGACAGCACTTTATAATGATTAAACGTCAACTCAAATAATTTCTGAAATATTTAACATCGCACCTTTATATACGAGCGAGAACCTTCCTGCATTGATGTTTACATGCAGTGACTACACACATCCGCCGTGCGTGCAGTGTGCAATGTATTTTTCATACAGTCTAGTTGTCGCCCTAGCCCTCATATTAGTCAATGCACGCACGTGACGGACGTCACGACACGCGGTTTGTAAACGGATTTTGACAGTCCATGCTACTATTAACTGAGCGGCGATATGCTTGTGATAAGCGTGCTCTCCCTGCGGAAATTCTTTTGACATGCACTATGCGTTATGATTTGCCCTGGAGATACAGTGTCGACTCCATAAGCGGTTAATCAAATAATTGTCCTCAGACACTCTGGAATATCGGGTATCGTCACGGTCTTGATCGAAGACCCTTGTCCGAGACCGAGACATTTGGAGTCGAGACCGAGACCACAACATTCCGAGACCTCAAAATTGTCAAGACCTGAAAAAATGGTCTCGAGACTAGTCTCGAGACCAAGACTTTGGTCGAGACCTCCAACACTGGCCACCCGTTATCCACTGAGCCAAGTCTCCTGAATAACGTCTGATATGTGTAAGCATGCAGATAATATGCCAGCCGCGAGCCAGCCAATCGGAGTCGATTTTACTTTAATTGTGACGTCATTTCATTCCCAAATCAGGACTAATTAATGGTTTGATTGGTCAATTCGAATGCAGTGTTTTGTAATACAACAACAACCGGGCGCATATCGCGTAACATGATACAGAGCGCGTGTCACAGGTTTTTTTTATCCATGTCTTTGACGCGCAACGGGTGAATGACCGAAAACTCGATATAGAAAGCGCCCGCTGAATTGGGCAAATTCTAGAGGTCAAGATGCGGTTGTCTTGCATAATCAGCGAATCTGCAAAATCCAGAGTAAAAGTGTTTATTAAAAAAAGTCGTCGGTTTTGTCTTGCAGTTGCTTGGTAAGTCTGCCAGTGTGACTGCTTTCTTGATCTTTACCTTCGCTGATCAGTGGCAGGAGTCGTGTGCCAGACAAGCTGCTCTCTTTGCCAAGGGAGCGATCAAAGTGGGCGTTGATCGTGGGCAGAATAGTGAGAAAGGAGCATTCAAAGGAGTGGAGAGCATTGTGGATGCAATTGATGTAAGTATGGCTGTGTCGGAATTACGTGACCACGGCTGGGACATTTTGGGGAAGTCATTTATCCTTGTATATAGTTTTAAATCTCGCTTTGTTTCATACTTTCCAGCGGGAATTCCGTGACGAGTCTTAATGCATTATTTTGTATCCTTGTGTTTCTGACAGTATATGTATAGTGGCAAAAGTCAGGGCAAACTTGTGGTGGAGGTGAATGGGCCCCTTCCGTCTCCAGGACTGTGATTGGCCACGCATCGAGATTAAAGAGCTGTGATTGGTCAGTCTCAAAACATCATATGAAGATGATTGATCAGCCAATAGATAAAGTTAATTGGCTTGAAAACATTGAGAATATTCATACGATAGGTAGTGATAGGCAGAGTAGAAACAAGGTACTTTTAAGCTATAATAAAAAAAGTTAATTTAGCAAAGTTTCACTCCATGACAATTCAGTTTAGAAAAAAATTAAGGACGTTACGTAATTTTAGCAGTTTTAGTTACTTTTCTTTAGTTTTTTAGTTAACTTGAATCTAGCCACGGTGTAGAGATTTCACTTATTGGGCCCCCACTTTCTAAATCAAGTTTAAGTCGTTGTAATGTACGCTTCTTAAATACAGATAAATATTTTATCTACCTCCCTGTTTAAAGTGGGTTAATACGTGTTTTTTTTGTCTTCAAAATTTCGATTTTGTTTTCCAAACGAAATTTAAAGGAATATTATGTCCTGTAACAAATAAATGTGCTTGTTTGTTTTTGCAGGCCTTTGCAGATTTAAAAAGTGGCGTTTAATTAAATGGCGCGCTCCAGTTGCGCACACTATATTCAGAACGAATTAGGAGCGTCCCGATCTTAATTCAATAGTTGAAATTAATTAATGGATTACTTGTCGTGGGCCGATTATTCCGTGCGATGTCTCATTGGAAAGCTCATAACCAGTGTAATGCTTGTAGAAAATTATCAATTCAATTTGAAAATCATAGGGGCCACAATCTAAAAGCACGTATGCACCCACTTTAAGGTGTGCCAAATTGTAAATTCATTTGTAATAATGTGAATAAATTTCTAAATTTATTCACATTATTCATAATTAGGAAAAATCCAATGATTGGTCGAAAGAAAATCGAAAAGCGATTCAGCATCCCAAACGTCAACAATCTTTTTCAGTTCCCCGCTCTTTCGAGTTTTTTCGATTTCTACCCAATATCTCTCAGCTATGGCCAGACGCCAGTTCCAGCTGATTTAGTAGCAACACTTTTCTGTTAAAGGGAATATACATCATTTGCTTTTGCTGTAATTTTCAGAAGTGGATGGAATTGGGGGTTGGAAATATATAGCAAATATAGTTACACTGACTTTTTTGAGGTTTTGGGTTCGAAAATGCTATAAACACCAAGAAAAACAATCATTTTCCTGTAGTCTGGTTCCCTGACTCCATATAAGAAGAAACAGAGCAGTTTACATACATTGGGGAATTGTAAGGTCAGGGAACCAGTCTAACTGGCTTGTACCCGTTCATAGGTGTGTAATCGATTGGAAACAAGTACGATGGTCAATTGGGGCCAGTATTTGAAATTGATACAAAAATACCACTAGTTTCTTGAAAATGACAGTATACCAGGTGCCATGATTTTACAGGATGCTTTACACTGTCATTCACTGACAGTCCAGCAAGGTATTTCAAAACGATTTGGTAGTTTTATTTTTTGGTGTTTGCAAATGTTGTATTTTCCCTTTAATCACGTTTCTGTTGGAGTTGCTGGCATGATTCAGACCGTCCACGAAAGGCGAAAGGTGCCACATTATAATCGCTTATAATTTTTGTATGAAGAACAAAGTTTATGTTTCTGCTACAGTCATCACAAAACATATAAAAATTTAAATTAAAAAGAGTGAAGATGTAGTTTTCTTGCTATTTTCGAGTAAAATTAAACCATACTGTTGTGAAGCATTTCTGCAATTTCGTGAATCCAACTTATAGCCCATCCATGAGCCTATCTAATAGTTGTTGTGGATTAACCTTTATTATTGCCTTTATAAACGGGCCACGTTGCTATGCTCGATGCGGATTCATACCTATGTTCCCCAATACCTATGTTCCTCAATACCGATGTTCCCCAATACCGATGTTCCCCGAAATCCTTACCCTTACCCTAACCCTAACCCTAACCCAATCCTAACCCAACCCTAACCCTAATCCTAAGGATTTCGGGGAACATCGGTATTGGGGAACATAGGTATTGGGGAACATCGGGTAGACCCCCTCGGTGCAGTTGGTCTGGGGGAGCCGTCGACAGCGCCCATCCTGTTACTTAGTCATCTTTGTATTAAATTATTCAAAATGTGAGTTTAATTTTATCAATAAATTATTTGGACCCGGATTCTGTTTCACGAGTTTCTTTCTTGAGTTGTCCATTCTCTGATGATCCCAGTGAAAACACAATGAATGGTGCAAGATCCGGTTTTCGACATCATTGCAACCCTAGAACGTGGCGTTGACGGCGGGCAACACCCAAGGGCGGATCCGCAGGGGGGGGGGGGGGGAAAAGGGGGCCAAAGGGGGCTATGCCCCCCCCCCCAAAAAGAAACCATTTTTTTAAATTTTTATGTGACGTCGCAATAAAGGCAGGAAATGAGTACATCACCATCTTTTCCTCCAAAAACATTGGCTAAAGTGGTCAGAAATTGCCGCAGATCGCAGACCAGAGCATCGAGAATCCAAACAATTTTCGGGGCCCTTAAGCGGGCCCCGAACCCCGCGCCATAATTTTTTGACCCACTTTTTGGGAGACACACATTTTTTTTTTGGCCCCCCCCCCAAAAAAAATAGTGTTCTGGATCCGCCCTTGGCAACACCCAAGGACTGGTTGCCCTTGCCTTGAAGTCAAAGGCGGATCCCCCCCCCCCCCCAAAAAAAGCGCCACATTTTTGTTGTTTTAAAGTGACGTCACAAAACAGGCAGCCACTACGTACACCACCAACTTTACGATTTCAGAATCTTTTGGTCACGTACGCGCCGCATGCGGGAAAAACTTCAGCGGTGCACAAGTGCATTGGCATGAATAACGTGTCCGATGGCTCAGCTGGATAATGCCATGGTCTTGAGATCGGAGGGTGCGAGTTCGAAACCTTATTTTTCCATTCCCCCCCCCCCCCCAATTCTAGTCATAGTATGAAACTTGGCATGTTTCCTAGTCAATTTTCAATAACTAGGGAAACTCTTCCATTTTGACTAAGTTGTTTTTAGAGTGTAGCAATCCCAGCATTAAAAATACGCGCAACGACGTTAGTTCATAAATCAACAATAACTTAGGGTCCACGATGAAATAATAAGTTGATACCGTATACGAAGTTCACCGAAGCACGATCCAAATTTGATTGCACAAAAATGGCCGCAACTATGAAGCTGCGTGCAATTGTCAAACCCCGGGAAACACTTAAGTCTAAATTTTGAAGAAAATCCGATAAAATATGCAAAATGCACAATTCCGCTCGTGCCACGGTAGCGAAGGATAAGAAACGTCCAAAAAGTCCAAATAATATCCAAATCGGCGTTCAAAAGAAAGAAAAAAACCAAACAGGAATTCTTCTGCACGAAGTTCACGGAGCTCAAAATCACGCATACGTCCGACTCCGACGAATGTCAATCATAAGCTTCCACACCCAGCTAGTGTGAAAATCCAGGCGATTGTAAGGAGAGTTCCGAAAAAGAGCTCTCTAGCGCCCCAGTTTCTTAGATCATTGTGGTCTACAAACTTATTCACAAATTAAGTGAAAATGATCCCGCGGCCCGCGAAGCAAGTTCTTTTTTTGCTGAAAGACTGTCCAGAAGGGTGCACACCGGTAAATCGATCCGCCAAGCTCATGAATAAAAGTTATACCCTCAAAATATTCTATATTAGAGAGTTCTGAGCGCCGTAAAATTGGGGAATTGAAGAGATATGGTAATGAACCTCTGGCCCGGACTTGGGGCTTCCAATTCTGAGCATTTTGGATGCTAATGGGCTCGAAATTGGCGCTATTTTGCCATGCTGTGGAGGGATCGTTTTTCAAGATGGCTACTTTTCCGCTTTGGGGAAAATAGGGGTCGTCTTCTTTGCGTGAAAATATCTCTAAAAGTCAATGGTCAACCCACCAAAAATTGGAAAGAAAATGAAAGATGACACATTGATCATCATTTTTCTGTGCAGCTTGAATACCTGTGAGAGTTTTGAGTATTTTTAAAATAATTTTGAAGTATGGGCATTTAGCACTAGTGTCTATGGGAGTTTATTTGCAGGTATGCATTCAGAAGTCTTATTGTTCATCATGAACACCGCCCTCACGCGATATTAAATCTACCTTTCTTCGGATACTTTTCCTGCCACACATTGCACCATCGCTGGTAATCTGACCAGTATCGCATCATTCTTGACAACTTAACTGGCACGCGAATACCAGTTAGCATAAAATTCAAGATGGCAGCGCCCAGAAGAGTCGGCTTTGGCGGAATGGGGGACGAAATGGATGAAAGAAAAATGATGGAAGAAGAAATGAGCAGGTACAATATCACCAAAGTGATCTGTGTTAAAAGACTAATGGTATCGTGTAGTGTATGAGTAGGACACCAGCAGTAATCGGAAAGATTGGGTACAGCTATAGAATGCAGGGCCACTTCACTCTACCGTGGAGGTAGCCCCACTAGTGTGGCCGTCGGTACGCTGCGCTGAACCAAAGGCCACACACCGTGGTACCGCACGCTACTGAGGACGAAGTTTTCATAAAATCTGCGGTCCGTTTCTTACATTCTCAGTTTCTTACTTTCTTATGATTGTATTCTATGATGTCTCACCTATCACTTCTGGGATGCTTAGGTCTAATGATGTTCCATTTTCCGAGATATTCTTCAATCTTTCTGGAGCCCATATGCACTCGTGAAACGTCTGGTGATGGCAGCCATTTTGAATGTGACAAGAGAGATGACCTCAAGCTGTGACGTCGCGTTTATGCATATTGCTTGTCGAGCGCGCGAGGGCGCGAGTTGCAAATGCGACGGCTGTTTCCTGTGCGGTAGATCCTGAATAGAGATCAGTGCACATGGCCCCTTGACGATAAATGCATGGTACAGGAAACAGCCGTCGCATTTGCAACTCGCGCCCTCGCGCGCTCGACAAGCAATATGCATAAACGCGACGTCACAGCTTGATGTCATCTCTTGTCACATTCAAAATGGCTGCCATAACCAGACGTTTCACGAGTGCATATGGGCTCCAGAAAGATTGAAGAATATCTCGGAAAATGGAACATCATTAGACCTAAGCAGCACAGAAGTGATAGGTGAGACATCATAGAATACAACCATAAGAAAGTAAGAAACTGAGAATGTAAGAAACGGACCGCAGATTTTATGAAAACTTCGTCCTCAGTAGCGTGCGGTACCACGGTGTGTGGCCTTTGGTTCAGCGCAGCATACCGACGGCCACACTAGTGGGGCTACCGTGGAGGCGTGGAGCTGCAGTCGACCTAGCTGGAGTTACCCAGCTCTGAGTTTTATCATTGGGTTGTCATCTAGAGCTGGAGCTCATTTTTCTCGAAAACGATAGTATAGGCAAAAAAAATTTGGAAAATGTTGAATTTTGTCCCCGTTACACACTAATTGCAACTGCAACTCACCCCAAATTTGCCTGGAATAACCATTACACAGGTCCTTGAAGTAAAAAACGATCCATGATGAAGATTCAGCCTACAATTGCAGTGAAAACAGGAGGAATAACCGCTAACCTGACAACCTTGCGAGCATGGCCAGGATCGCCGATGGTTTGTGCATAAAAAAATTTGTGTACGATTGAATGGCGGTCGGTTACCGGTGTCACGGTCTCACTTCTCCGGCGTGCTAGATTCTCCGGGTGAATGCGGCGGATGATTGAGCACGTTACAGTGCACGTTACATGAGCACGACACATGCTCATGTGTCCACTGTGCTTACTTTTCCTCGGGCTGTGTTAAATAACACAGTGAGCCTGAGTGAGGGATACCCAAGAATGTGTTATGTAACACTTCCTGTGGGTCAAGCTATTGAGCTTATAGAGAGTATGGTCACTCCCTGGGTGGGTCATTCCATGGCTTTGCAAGTGTGTGTTCATGGACGAATAATTAAGAACGAACCCCAGTGCATTGTCTGTGTTCCTTGCTCGTCCGTGGTTATCTTTATTTTTGTAACCATGGTTTAAAAATAAATGTGTATCCTTCAAGTTTTTTGGTTACAATGTATTGGGATTTGCGCGCGCCATGAAAATTCTGGATTCGACTGGTACCTTGTAACAGCTTACTAACTATACATACAATTATCCTAAAATGTCACGTGCACCAGTACAACCCCACAGAACTCAGCACACAAATAAAGTTGCCAAAAATGTACACTACTGCGCAATTTGTGCATGCGTGTTGAGGCGAAATTTCCCTCTGCGGAGAAGCTAGCACGCCGGAGAAGTGAGACCGTGACACCGGTACCAGGCTGTCAACTAGTCGTTTTTGCCGGCTGGCGATTGGCTGTTGGCGCATGACGTCGCGCGGAAGCGTAACACCCGATGACTGTTTCATGTACTCATATTAAGTTTACCACTCGCATCACAGCTGCGGTACTGGAACCGCAACCGATAGTGCATGAAACAGTCATCGGGTGTTACGCTTCCGCGCGACGTCATGCGCCAACAGCCAATAGCCAGCCGGCAAAAACGACTAGTTGACAGCCTGGTACCGGTAACCGACCGCCATTCAATCGTACACAAATTTTTTTTATGCACAAACCATCGGCGATCCTGGCCATGCTCGCAAGGTTGTCAGGTTAGCGGTTATTCTTCCTGTTTTCACTGCAATTGTAGGCTGAATCTTCATCGTGGATCGTTTTTTACTTCAAGGACCTGTGTAATGGTTATTCCAGGCAAGTTTGGGGTGAGTTGCAGTTGCAATTAGTGTGTAACGGGGACAAAATTCAACATTTTCCAAATTTTTTTTGCCTATACTATCGTTTTCCAGAAAAATGAGCTCCAGCTCTAGATGACAACCCAATGATAAAACTCAGAGCTGGGTAACTCCAGCTACAGTCGACCTAGCCCCAGTAGTGTGGCCGTCGGTATGCTGCGCTGAACCAAAGGCCACACACCGTGGTCCGCGCACTACTGACAGACTGAGGACGTTTTCATAAAATCTGCGGTCCGTTTCTTACATATGGTTGTAGGGAGGAGGGCGACGGGGCACTGGAGTCACGGAGACGCGGAGGTGCGGAGTCGCGGAGTCAGGGAGACGCGGAGGCGCAGAGATGCGCGCCGCCGATAGAGGGCGCAATTCTCGGCGATTTTTTTAAAGAACCAGTGCCCCGTCGCCCTCCTCCCTTAACCTTCCTTTGCGAGGAAATTAACAATGGATATGGATGCTTCATTCTCTAAAAAATACCGCCGAGAATTGCGCCCTCTATCGGCGGCGCGCGTCTCTGCGACTCCGCGTCTCCAGTGCCCCGCGTCTATTCTCTGCGACTCCGCGACTCCGTGGCTCCGTGCCCCGACGTACAAGCGCCCTCCCTTCCGATTCTGATCATTGATGAGAAGACAAGTGCATTCGAGGTGAGACATCATAGAATACAATCATAAGAAATAAGAAACCGAGAATGTAAGAAACGGACCGCAGATTTTAGGAAACTTCGTCCTCAGTAGCACGCGGTACCACGGTGTGTGGCCTTTGGTTCAGCGCAGCATACCGACGGCCACACTAGTGGGGCTAACCGACGGCCACACTAGTGGGGCTACAGTCGACCTACCTCCGAGAATTGTATCTTGCTACGTGGAGCCGCAGTCGACCTACCTCCGAGAATTGCGCCCTCTATCGGCGGCGCGCGTCTCTGCGACTCCGCGCCTTTGCGACTCCAGTGCCCCGCGTCTCCGCGCCTCCGCGCCTCCCTGACTCCGCGACTCCACACCTCCGCGTCTCCGCGACTCCAGTGCCCCGTCGCCCTCCTACCTTCCTTTGCGAGGAAATTAACAATGGATATGGATGCTTCGATCTCTAAAAAATACCGCCGAGAATTGCGCCCTCTATCGGCGGCGCGTCTCCAGTGCCCCGCGTCTATTCTCTGCGACTCCGCGACTCCGTGGCTCCGTGCCCCGACGTACAAGCGCCCTCCCTTCCGATTCTGATCATTGATGAGAAGACAAGTGCATTCGCTGTACTTAGCACTTTTTGCAGGTTTGCATATTCTTATATTGTAGCCTAAGTATTACTCCTATCCTCACATCACCGGCCTCCATCCACGCCTCCAAGCAAAATAAAAAAAACCTTGCTCCGGCGTGGCCCTGCATTCTATAGTTGCTCCAAAGATTGTTGTAGGCCTATCCTGACGCTACGCGCTAGGATTAATTCTTCCAATCTAGCTGGAGTTAACCAGCCCTAAATTTTATCATTGGGTTGTCATTTAGGGCTGGAGGACATTTTTTACGTGATCCAGCAGAGTTGGCAGGTGCCAAAAAAACCCCCAAACCTTGCCTGGAATAACCATTACACAGGTCCTTGAAGTAAAAAACGATCCACGATGAAGATTCAGCCTACAATTGCAGTGAAAAAAAACCGAGGCATTAACCGACAACCGTGCAGTCATGGAGAGGCCCGCAATTGGATTTGTGCACAGCGCGTTTACCAGTTCGTTCTTGCCGGATGCGCTGGCTGATGGCGCATGACGTCACGCGGAAGCGGATTACCCGACGACTGTTTCATGCACGATAACCGGCAAACTTTGGTTGCTGTCCAGTATCGCAGCTATGCGAGTGGTCAAGGCCCGCAACAGTCGTCGGGTATTCCGCTTCCGCATTAGTGACGTCATGTGCCATCAGCCAGCGCAGCCGGCAAGAACGAACTGGTAAACGCCCTGTGCACAAATCCAATTGCGGGCCTCGCAGTACTGAAAGGTATTTTTTTTCTCCATCATTTTTTGCACCATCGGGACCGATTCAGCCCATGTTTTGTGTAGAACCACCAACGTATGTCAAGAAGTACCAGACGGAGTTAAGGGGCAAAATGTACAGCGTTTTTTTCAGCAACGCATTTGGAATTGAATGTGTTTTTCTCTGCATTATATTGATGGAGAAGTAGTGTATAGTTCGTGTTGATATCTTTCTACGTCATCGTCGTGTCCCTAGTCTTCGCAAACATGTTTGTATGTACGTCCAGAACACCAGACCATGCAGCAGCTGATCTCTTTTTTTTTGGATTCCATTTTTTTTCCAATTTTTAGCTGTCACCCTTTCTACATAGCCACAATTTTGTTAAAAACACATAAAAAGACAAGATATTGACAATATAATTTACAAAGTACACATGTATGTAGCCAGCTCCACAAAAAAAGGGTATTAAGTCGCGCTGAGCATTATGTAAAATGGTCCGCTCAACATTGAGAGGGTGACAATTTCGTCAAAATGTGATTTTCATTTTTTGTCATGAATGGTGTCTTTAATACCTACAGTTTCAGATTTCGTTCACGCAAAATGTTGTTTTGCTGAACAAAGTGGAAAAAATAACCATTTTGCGTGCATCGTTCTGTTGTTCTACAACTAAGCCATCTATTTCAAAGCCTGTTTTCCCAGTTGTGTAATTTGAACTCCAAGGAAGTAATTAATATGCAAATACATCATATCTCCGAAACGAGAAGAGCTATTGAACTCTATTACATATCAAATGAAAGCTTACATTGTGGGCTTTCCAACCATGTATATAACTTGGTTTCACTTTTTTGTGACATAATACCCTTTTTTGTGGAGCCAGTCACATATTGCAAATGTAGTAGTAGTAGTAGTAGTAGTAGTAGAAACATTTATTTCAATGTTGCCATTTCCACACAATAAAATGTTACAATGCCGTGTAAACATATTATACAGAGCAAAATGCAAGGAGTTAAGTAATTGTGTATAATAATGTACAGGGATCAATACTAGAACAAATTTACGACAACATTTAGGTATAAGGTGAAGCGTCACGCTTTTGTACCCTAACCTATCGACAGACAAGTGGACATGACCAAGAAAAACAGAGACAGTGACAAAGGACAAAATGGACAACAGTGAGACACACAAAGACACAACCTAGAAAAACACAAACTGGTATGAGACGAGGGCATACATCTAGATTCATAAATTATAACTAGTTATTCAAATAAACGTAGAAAAACACAAACTGGTATGAGACGAGAGCATGCATCTAGATTATGAATTAAAACAAGGCAGGCTGGAAAAGGGAAGCGGGAGGGGAAGACAAACTGGTTTATTTTTTTTTCTTGGCCTTTACGGGCCACATTCACCAATGCAGCACAGTGACTCGGCTTGTGTTAAGTTAAATGGAATTGTTTTCCCTTCACTTTTCAGGTTTGAACAGGAGATCCAGACAGGCCAAGACGATGACGACGATGATGGGCAGGGTTCTTACTCCCCAGGCCCTCCCCTGGTTCCTCCGGGAATCCCCCAGGCCCTGTCAGTCCTGGGAACGCCCAACCCGAACCTCATGAACCTCCGCTTTCCGGCTCCCCCGCCGTCCATCGCAGCCCCACCTGGCCCCCCGGGGCCGTTGACAACTACATCCAACCGTGTCCCAGAGGCGCCAAGTTTCCATCAGCAGGTCCCGAGCGGAGCACTGGTGAGGCTGGCCGGGCTAGCCCCGCCCCCACCCCCAGGAACCATTCCTCCCCCCACGACGACCCCACTGGAACCACCGAGCTCCTTCCAACAGCCCATGAGCTCTGAGGGTCATAGGTTACCAGCCCCTGGTCAGATGACGTCACAGCCATTTCCACCAGGTGTTCAACAAGTTTCCAGTGAGTAAAATTGCCATCAGAGCTGCTGAGCGCTTGAATGCAGTGGCAATGAATTCAAGTTAAGGGCAAAGTCACGCAAGGCAATTGTAAAAGGCAGCTCGGAAAGATTTCCATATAAGAAGTTCACTCAACACCCTGTGTACAAACCCTATGAGATTGGACTGAAAAATTCTAAGTGTTTTCTAAGAAAATGCTTGTATTTTTTCACTGCTCAAATTGACTTTGATGACATGAAATTGCTTTCTGGGGGCTTGTTAGTCAATACAGAGGACAATTAGTGAACTTCTTATATGGAAATCTTTCCGGCAGCTCAAAGGCAACTAAATAATATGCATAATAAGGAACCTTTTGGACAAAATTGTCGTGTCAGTGAAACAAGGTCATTTATCCAGTCTGCAACAAAGTAGTATCTTGCGCAAATACGCTCCGTGCAACAAGCTGGTATCTCGACGTCCATTGACTTTGTGTGTACCTCTATGTTATTTTAAGTGAGATACAACCTTTTGACTTTCTGAAACTCACGTTTCACGTATGGCCCATTTTAGCAGATACGACCTTGTTGCTCGGACACGACGAAATATATTAGGCCTAACAAAAAATTGTGTGTTCACGGTATTATCTCGACCTACGTGGATTGTTGAGGCCAAATTTGCTGACCTCAAACTTTTTTGACATATTTGGCCAACATTTTTCAATCAAGTGTACTTTGAACATAAGGATGTCTTCCCTGTGCAAAGTTTGTGTGTGTTAATGGTTTACAAAACAAAACACTATTCAAGTACCTACAATATAAACAACTCTTTAGGATTAAAGATTGACAGCCAAACTAAAGAAAAATACAGTTGGCAAAAATAAAAAGAAGATACATGTAGTACCTGGGCAGTTTTTAGGGCGTTACCATAAACACTCCTTTTTTCAGCCTTAATTTTCAACATGTATGGAGTTTTTCAAAGGATCATCCACAGGACATGTCCTGTTTGACATTACCCTTTTTTCCTGATACTTAATATGTTTCATTTCCTGGTGATTTTCTTTGATGCAGTTGAGGCACCCCCTATGGCACCCAGGCCTGCGTTTGTACCCCATCAGGTGAGAGCGCGCCCCCCTGTTCCCATACATCGCCCCCCTGCTGACCCCATGCATCGCCCCCCTGCCGACCCCATGCAGCACCGGGCACCAGCGTTTTTGAACTCCGTGCCGAGACACCGGGGACCCATGAATTTCCCCCCGGGACCTCATCCACCAGGAGGGCCCCGTGGCCCCCCTGTTGGCCCCATGATGCCCCCACGTTTTCCTATGATGCACCCACGGCCTATGGGAATGATGCAGCATTCACCTGTGGTCATACAAGCCAAGCCCACCACGTACTCGGCCAAACCGGTCAAGTTTAGCGAGACCAAAAAGGAAGACATGACAAAGGAGGCATCTGGAGACGCTAAAGCGGAGACCGTCACAACTCCACAGCCAGGCTTCAATGGTATGTTGTTTTTAGACTGTTTCTGAAGCTCTAACCCTAACCCTTTAGGCTGTTTTGCTAGGAACCATCCTCAATCCTCCAAAATCCTCCACAATTTTACAACAGCGCCTAAATTCTTCAAAATTTTCAGACAGTCCTGCCTCAAAATGCATTCATCCTCAAATCCTCCAAAATCCTCCTCATCCAAAAATGTTGCACTTATGTTCAAATGAAGGGTACCCAGCCCTTCAATCCTTCAAAATCGTCAGACAGTCCTGCCTTGATTCAAAATACCATTCATCCTCAATCCTCCAAAATTCTTTTCTGAAAAAATACCATTCAGCCTCAATCCTCCAAAATCTTTTTCTAAAAAAATACCATTCAGCCTCAATCCTCCAAAATCTTTTTCTGAAAAAATACCATTCAGCCTCAATCCTCCAAAATCTTTTTCTGAAAAAATACCATTCAGTCTCAATCCTCCAAAATCTTTTTCTGAAAAAATACCATTCAGCCTCAATCCTCCAAAATCCTCCAAAACCACAAGGAGGATTTTAGAGGATTGAGGAGGGTTAGGGCTGAACACTACCTTCTCAAAGTCTTCAGAATCTTGTACTGTGCGAAAAACCAAGGGTGCATTCTTTGTATTTGAACTTTCAAAGGGCATCTAGCCTAGCGTAGAGGGAGTGGCTGGTCTCCAACTTGCTCAAAGTCTTCAAAATCCTTCAAAATCTCACAGAAGCGAGTTCATTTAACAATAAATTTTCAGTTGGAAATGATTGCCTTATGGATTGTTTTCAAATCCCAACTTTGAGCAAGGCAAGCCCCCCCCCCCCAGAGGTTTTCATTTGGTATTTTTTTTTGTCCCATAATTTGGCCTTGGTGATATGAATGTGGCCTGTTTTCGAGTAGTATAATAGGGGTACAAGTGGCACCACCAATGTCAAAATAGGCCGCCCCTAAAAAAAAAAAGTTTTTTCTGCAGCCAAAAATGTTGGGCAAAATTTTGTTTTAAAAATTCAACTTTTAACAAATTCGTAAAAAAAAGTTTTTGAGCCCCCCTCCCCAACCAAATCTTTCGTGCACCACTGCGAACTGGCTTATTGTCAAGAGCCACAGAACTTTTGATACTTCCATCTTTAATTTGGATAATGTTGCTTTCTCTCCAGTGCAAACTCCTGCGTACACCCAGCCAGCTGCTTTCTCTCAACCCACTGCACACAACCAGGCCCCTGGGATGTATGGTGCAGCAGCAGCAGCTGCAGCAGCACAGCCTGCAGCAGTAGACTACAACACCATGGCACAACACCAGCAACAGCAGTTTTCCGACGGTGCCCCGGGGACCTCCAATCCCGAGCAAAAGAAGAAGGAAAAGAAGAAGAAATTTGTCCGGACGGCAGCGAGCACCGTTTGGGAGGATGACAGCCTTGCAGAATGGGACCCAAGTAAGGCTGCTGTAGATTTCAATGTTAGGTGTCCCGCCTTATTATTATGGAGTAATTGCAGAATACCCCGCCACTCGGAAATACACCCCTAAAATCTCTGGCTACGCGGTTGGAATCACTGGAAAAGAAACAATTCAAGTCCATTGCCAGCTACGCGGATACTGAGTGGGGGTCCCCTTGAGAACGAAGCAACGCAAAAGGAATGGGAGTTGCTGACAAAATTCTTAGTCCAAACCAACTACCCTGTTGCCGGCTATGTGGATACGGAGTGGGAGTGCAGTGGAGCATGACGCATAGTACACATGTAGCGCTGATAAGGTTTATTGAGGGCAATCAACGGTGACTCCGTAGCCGGCTACGAGGTGCATAGATTGAGTGGCAAGGGTATTCTGCAATTGTACCATTATTATTATAAATTATTTCTGATAATGAAACCAAGGATTTCTCAAAAGACAATGAGAACAAATAACAATTTTAGAGGTGGGAGGAAAACCCAAACCCAGGGAATCAGGCAAGAATTGAAAACCCAATCCATATATTGGCCCAGGCGGGAATCAAACCCGGGTCACAGCGGTGGAAGGCGAGGAAAGTACTGCTGCGCCAACCTGACTCCTCTTCACCAGCTGATGATTGTTAGTGAATCACTTTTAGTTGTCGCTGCCAACTGCTTGCTTCGCAGTACATGTAGTGCGCCCTCACATGACATGATTTTTAACGCTAACACCCTAGGGTATTTTGTAGGGTATTTTGGTTAGAAATCCCACGGAACTGCAGCAACATATAACACTTAAAAGTGTTTGAATGACAAGCCTGCTCAGTGTAAGTGTTAGGGCTGTCCAATTATCGACTAATTTAGTATTTGATTACTCAAAAGTGCATTTGACCGAATAGTTGGATATCCAAAACTGCCAGCTTCAACTACGTGCTGCGCCGGTAAAAAGTTGCACGAAGAGTGTGCCGGTAAGAATTTGCGCGCGGCGATGGATATGTAGTCTGATAACGTGTATAAAGTCTGATATGTCTTGACATATACATATATATAATATGCAAGCAGCCAATCGGCCAATCGCTACTAATTTTACTAATCGCCACGCCATTCATCATACTAAAAATCTAAATTGGTTGGTTGGATTGGTCATGAATTGTAATGCAACAACAACAACAACAACATTAGTGCATTATTGATACAGAGCGCGTGACTCAGGTTTTTTAATCCATTGTATATGATGCTCAACGGGTGAATGACCGAAGACCTGATATAGAAAGCCCCCGCTGATTGGTCAAAATCTAGGAGGTCAAGAGGCGGGGTCTTGCCTAATTAATCAGTGAATCTGCTATAGACTAATAGATATGGGGGGCTGGAGTGTTTTGCAGTAAGTATTTTATAACTGTAAAAGGGCTTTAACCTGCTAAAAGGATGTGAAAAAGGAACCGCCTTTGACAAAAAGTTACCGTCGACAAAAAGTAGCACCTGACAAGAAAGCACCGCAGCTTTAAGATAAAATAACATCACAGTCTTGTGTGTATGTACATAGTTTTTTGGTCAGTTTGAATATTCAAACTGGCAAAAAGCTATTCGAATATTGGGTTGATGATCAAATGTTCGGGTATTCGTTATATTCAGGACAGCCCTAGTAAGTGTAAGAAGACCCATCAGGTCAAAAATCTCAAGGTCACAATGCCTGAGAGTCTGTGGTCATCAACTGCAGCAGGATTAGTATTGTTCAGTGGGACTACTGTGTGGAGTACTGTGGCCTCATGGTTAAGGGCACTGATTCGTGGTCTGTGGGTAAAGCTGCAGGTTGTGGGTTCGAGTCCTGGTGGGGTCATGGTGCGTGTGCCCTTGAGCAAGGCACTTTGTCACTCATTGCTTCTCTCCACCCAGGAGTAAATGGGTACCTGTGAGGGCAGAGATGGTTATTGTGATTGAATTAGCTTCCTTGCGCCTAACAGGCTGCATCGAGCTGTATACTCCCCAGGGAGCTGAGATGGTATTTGGAATGTTTCATGTGCCCAATGAGCAGGGGTAATAATGATGTAGCGCCTTGAGCACCAGTCCTGGTGGATACGTGCGCTTTATAAATATCCACTATTATTATTACTATTACTAGCTCTCAGTGTCTCAAAATTGGCCTTTTATAGACTGGTGTTGATTGCTCAGTGCAGCAAGGTCTCATCACTGACTTGTACACCTGATGCACTGCGTTGTATCTGGCAGGGTTAGAGTTAATAGCCAAATTGGCATTGGTTGGGGTCGATACAGAATACTTTAATGTTTTTCATCTCCCTCTTCAGATGACTTCCGGATATTCTGTGGTGACTTGGGAAATGAAGTCACGGACGATCTGCTGACCAAAGTCTTTGGCAGATACCCATCGTTCACTAAAGCCAAGGTAACCTATCCATCACACACATGCGCTTATACAGGTATCACAAGTCCTAAGTACCCCCCAACATTATTCTTAATTAATGAAATAGAAATGCACGATTTCAACAATATCCCAAATGCAAATGACAGAGGACACTCTTCTGCCCATCTTGTGAGAAAATGATAGAAATCCAATCACGCATACCAACACGAAGCTCATTTGAATGAAAAAAGTGCCAATAAAAAAAGTTGCAGTAAACAGCATTGCTCCAATGTACTGGTTTGATCATGCTTTAAAAGGTACATGTAGAATGATAATCCCTTTTGTATCTAATCTAAAAGTAACATTTAATTTGCATTTTCTTTGTCATCTTTGCATTAAAAGGTCTGCAATTATCTGTTAGATTACCAAGATTGCGTCTTGTTTTAGTTAAACATCCTTTTAAACAAGGAAACTTTTGTAAGGTATTAATTAATGAAAGTCTACCCTGCCTTGCAGGATCACTCAAACCAGTACATTGGAGCAATGCTATTTACTGCAACTTTTTTTATTGGCACTTTTTTCATTCAAATGAGCTTCGTGTTGGTATGCGTGATTGGATTTCTATCATTTTCTCACAAGATGGGCAGAAGAGTGTCCTCTGTCATTTGCATTTGGGATATTGTTGAAATCGTGCATTTCTATTTCATTAATTAAGAATAATGTTGGGGGGAACTTAGGACTTGTGATACCTGTATATACCATGCACAGTATCTTCCTCCTTACTGCATCCTGTAATGTGTCTTGAGATTTGAAGGTTTGCATGGTGGAAAGATACTAAGACAAGATAAGTTTGCGGTAGCACCATGTGAATAAATCTCTTT
Organism: Patiria pectinifera; assembly: GCA_029964075.1. Taxonomy (NCBI): domain Eukaryota; kingdom Metazoa; phylum Echinodermata; class Asteroidea; order Valvatida; family Asterinidae; genus Patiria; species Patiria pectinifera. Next base: position 5,831,917 of record CM057150.1, read on the forward strand.
TGTGAGTATGTGTGGTTCTGAAAAGAACCGGAGGGACTCAACATTACGGTATGCTCTGCCCGTCGTCAGGAGCATACTGTTCGAAACGTTGAGTCCCTCCGGTCCCTCCGGTTCTTTTCAGAACCACACATACTCACAAAAAGAGATTTATTCACATGGTGCTACCGCAAACTTATCTTGTCTTTAGTAATGTGCCTTGTTCACGAGTTGGCCATTTTTGTAGAGTTCCCTGAATGTTTTTCATTAACTGTTAACTGTGTAATGGGAGGCGCCAGACTATTTATGCAGGCACAATGCAGCCTTATTTTATTGTCATTTTTTTTTTTTTAATATGGCTGTAAACATTAGGGAAAGTTTAATTACAAATTTATATTATTCATTGAAGCAGACTGGAATTTCTTATAAATTAAGTTGCTCTCATTTTTCTTCGCAAGGTCCAAAAATTAAGATTTTACATAACTTTCGATTCAATATGGCCGACTCGTGAAATTAAGATTTTACATAACTTTCGATTCAGTATGTCCGACTCATGAATAAGGCCCATGTGCGCTTTGGACATGGGTTTCAGGTTTTTTTCCAACGATGGTCAGCCGACCATCGTCAGCCAACCATCGTCAGCTGACCATCGTTGGAAATTGATTCAAAATTCCACTTTTCTTGAAAATGACAGCACACCAGGTGCCATGATTTCACAGGATGCTTGAGACAATTATTAACTTACAGTCCAGTAAGGTATTTTATGATAATTTGGTGTTTTTAATTTTTGCAAATGTTGTATATAACCTTTAAATCACATCGGTAATCTATCGAGATTGCCGTACCCATCTGAGTTTTACAAAATCAGTTATTCCCTCCATTTATCCTTTTTCTGTCATGATATCTTTGTTATAATTTCAGGTTGTGCGAGATAAACGGACAAGCAAGACGAAAGGTTACGGCTTCGTCAGTTTCAAGGATCCAAATGACTTTGTGCAGGCAATGCGTGAATGGAATGGTAAGAACTGAATATCTGCTGTTCCCACCCCCTAAAAAAAACACCCTAAAATAGCACCGAAAACGCACCCACACTAAAGCCAATCAAAGCCGCCATAAACCCAACCCTGTACACTATCCTGACAACCTCGTTCCCACGGGTACGAAATCTTGCTGCGCCATGTTGCTTCCCATTTTGCGATCTCAACCCCTGCATTTGAATCATTTAAATGTGTCAAAATATGGCACATTATAATTAGGGCTGCAGTCGATCCATTTAACGTGCGACATCATCTTTAAAATGTTGAAAGTTGTGTTTTGAAGAATCAGTTATTTCATACATAGCCTAAGGTTTGGACTTGGCGTTATTCAGCAAGGATCTGTATGAAATGTACTTACCTCTTTCGTCCCTTTAAAAACGAAGATACAGGGTTTCTTAAGCGAAAATCGAGGCTGCCATAATCCATGTTGTACAAGCATGGCGCAATTTTGAAAAACAAAAATGTTCGTCCGTGACGTTACCTGCGCACCCAGTACACTCAGAATAGCCAGTACAGCATCGTTTATGTGTATATCACGGCCAGGGGTAAGTGAAGGAATGTGCACGCGCCCATGGAGTCGAGGCTGCTATGCTGATGCAGACTCTCACTGAAATCACATCTAAAGTGAGCGAAACTGGGACTGATCAAACACGAGTAGTACGGCTGTCCCTATTATAAAAAATGGCACTCACAAAACAAGGACAATCATAAAACATAAGAATATTATAATTTTTGTCCAGTTACCCATTTTCACTGTCCTAATGGTCACTGTCCTATCAGCGTCTATCAGCGTCCTAATTTTGCTTTTAAAATCTCCATCCCGTTGCAATCTGCCACTCTTCACCTCCGCCTGCCCCCCCCAGTGTGCACTCCAAGATCAGATCAATTGAGAAATTCAAATTTCTGAAGGGACCAAAATAATGACTAAGTTTAGATGTGATGTCCACATTAATGACAGTGTTGGTGTTGTTATATTGCATTTTATTTATGCAATTTACCAGCAGACGCTGCTATCAAAGACTTTTTAATGGCATTTTCACCTTGAAGCTTGCCTATAAATGCTTGGTAAATAACTATGTATACTGATTGAGTTATACAAATCAGTGTATGTCCACACCACGCACCAGTACCTTTAGGGTTTTCATGAATATATTAGCATACACGTATATTGTTTTCAATTATGTACCAGCATAGTTTTGTTGTGTAAGGAATATTTGTCCGGTCAGTTCCATTCTTTATAACACTTGGTGTATTCCATGCACCTTGCTACGCAGCATTCCAGACTTCAATTTCAATCAACTGCCCCTGCCCCATATGAAAGTGTTCCTGTTGTACGTGTTTTCCGAATGTCAATTGTTCAAATTCGAAGACATGGGATCATATAGCCACTTTTGATAACATTATTGGCGATACCTTTCTTTGAGTGATCGTGTCCAGTGAAATACCTGCCTGTTCACCCTGCATTTGTAACACACAAAAAAGCAACTCGCTATTTTTTTTTTATTAATTCAACATGTCATGTTTATTGAGTATTGACAGACATTATACCGTATATTATTGTTTACTGAATCTTAAAAAAAACCCACAAAAATTGACACTCTGTTTTTGATCTTAATTGCTAAATTTTACTTCTTAAAGAATTTCTATCCGTTTCTTGATACAGGGAAATACGTGGGCAACCGACCCATCAAACTGAGGAAGAGCTCATGGAAAGATCGCAACATAGATACCTACAAGAAGAAACAGAAGGAAAAACAGAGACTCGGACTCAGATGATCAACATGCACTAGTATCAACTCCATGCATAGTGTCGCACTTGTACTTGACCACTGTTTTCTGTGGTTCCTAAAATTAAACACTTTCCCATGGACTAGGATACGCAAATATAAATGCGAGGATATGGTAAAACGCGAAGGAATGGAACTTGAAACTTCCGTTCGTGGACAACATTGAAATTTGTTGTTCTCTTTTTGTTATGTTGTCCTAGAAACGGTATATAGCACATGTGCACAAGTACCCCCCTCAATGGTAAAAATTAGGCTTGGACTATATATGTATTTCATTCATAAATACCTAAGACAGTTTGCCTGTTCCTATTTGTCGACAGCCCGACATGTGGGTGACCGCTGATAATAAACACCAGCTGGTTTTAACAATTCATGCACTGCTGCGTTCTGCGCCACATCGCGCAGTACACAAAATCTCCACTAAAGGAGATTTTTAGCACTACGTGCGCGAGGCACATACCAAAGGCATGGCCAGAGGGATGTTTCGCAAAACATGAGATAGAATTGTTGAACACAATCGTTGGAACAATGTGAATTTCTGACTGTTGTGTCTTCTTGGCCAAAATGTATTGATGAACAGGAATAAATATGTGCTTGGCCGGTATTAAACAAGTAGGTTTAAACTGGTTAGGGGCCTTGTAGCGTGAATTTACGTTTCTATGAAATTCGGACTCATTGGTAATACTGCGCATGCGTAAGTATGGTAATTAGGAAAGTGACCGGTCACGTGAGAGGGATTAACCAATAATAGGGAAAAGGGGTCCGATTTTCATAGGAGTCGGATTTTCATGTGACAGCCTGCACGTGGATAATGGCCCACGCCGAACGCATCCAGGCCCCTAGCCGGTTTTAAATGTATTTGTTGTATACCCGCCAAGCACATATTTATTCCTTTTAATACCATACACTGACAATATCTTTTGATAGTGAACAATACTGAATGATGATGTCAGTATACCGAATTACCAAGTACCTCGGTATGGAATTTCATTACCGCCATTTTCCCTCTTAAATGCGGCAAGATTTGTGCAAAAGCTCTTTAAAAAAGGTGATGAAAACATTAGGTAAATGTGAACTACATGAATATGGATAACTGTTTTCATGCCGGAAAGATTCCCATATCTGGCCATCACTAAGTTTTCCCTTCAGTGACCTATCAGCCGTCAGAAAGTGATAATGTGTCCTAAAAAGTCAAAATTAGCAGGGAAAATATTTAAAGTATTTACTAAGAAAACATTTTCAAGACCAGTCTCATAGGGTTTGTGCACAGGGTGACAAGTGATGGCAAGATATGGGAATCTTTCCTTAATTTCTTTTGCTCACGGTATCTAGATAAGGTCAAAACTTGTGCATAAACTAATCATCCAGCAGGCATTTGAAGTTCAGTCCATGCTTCCTGTGTGCAGTTTCCCGAACACCGCATGTTTTGTTGTATTCAGTTGATGACATAATAGGCTACATGTACCGTCCGCGATGTTTTTGTGATGGTAGTCAGTGGCATGCATGTAGCAATTGGTAACTGAGACCCAACTACTATATTGTAACACATAATGCCAGGGATGTGTTAGGTAACAATAGTCTAGGGTGTGCGTAGGGTATAGGAAGATCGGGGAGGGGGGGGGGGACGCCTCTGTCACCTATCGTGCTGGGTATAGTAACAGGGGCCACGTACGTAGGGCTTCATTTTCTGGGGGAGGGCTCTCGGAGGTTTTTTAACAACGAAACGGCTCAATTTCGCCTTCCCAACATTAAAGTCCCCCTTCCCCTCACCTTAGTTACGCCACTGGCACATGTTATGCGTTTGAGACACTTGGGGGAAAGGGAGATTGCCAAATGCAGAATAGGTCGTGAAAGCTCAGTTGATTGAGAGCTGGTACAGCACAGTGTTTCGGTGGTCCCATGTGCGAATGCCCCTAGGTTAATATTTTTATATAACGTATGGACCAGTTATGCCAAAATTGTTATGAAAAAATTGTGCTCTTCACGAAATGTGTTCTCGTTGCTTTTCGGAAGACTTGAACTGACATCCTTCGGGTTAAGGCAGCACTTGTGTTTTTTACATTCGAATATGAACCCTGGCGTTCTCTTTCTGAAAAAAAACCCCACACCAAAAGCGACGTGGATTGTTGGCTGGAAGCTGTTGCTTGTGACACAAAATTACAGCGGTTCGTTGCTCATTTCAAAATCGTTCTCGAAGCTGGATTGTACATAAGTGGTTAATAAAGTTCGTTTACATAAATCTCGGTTCGTTTGGCGTCGTCACTACCGGCACAAGTAAAGCGTGCTATTTATGTCAATTTTTATGTCACTGAAACCAAGGATTCTTAAAACGTGCACATTCACTGTAGCTCATCAGCGTGTAGAAAACTATTGAGAAAAAAGCCTGGATCCGCCCCTTGCATAAGGCGTGCGTGGGCTAAGATCTATGATATTTACTGGCATATATACATGTATAACTTTTACTGGTATGGCATGCCGGACTCCACTAGCTCTCCGTTTTGTAACAATGACCTCAATTCTACCCTGAAACTGAAACTTTACGATCTTAAATAATATTGAGGTTAACAAACTATCTATGCAACCTTCCCAAACGAGACGGTTTGAAATGCAAACTCTTAAATGTACTGGTATGCTCCAATAGAAGTAGATGCATTAAACCAGATTTCTGACAAACCGCGCGCTGCGTGGTCGGACTTCCTGTCAAGAGGTGCTGGTATCAGAAGAACCCTATTTAATATGATGGAAGCAGCATCAATGTGGGGCTAAGCATTGATAGTCTCATTTGTTTGTAGCATGTCAGGCTGTCGTTGCGTGAATCCCGGATGAAATGGGCGGGGGGCGGACGTGTTCCCACTCTTGGGACCAGGGGGTGGTCATAGGATCATCCGCCTCCATGGACGTTGCGAGGGAGGGGGGGGGGGGCGCTCCCCCCCCTTCGGAAAAGCAAAAAAAGAAAAAAAAAGAAAGAAAGAGGTGCGACGGTCATAGCGATGTAAATTTAATTGGTGGGGGGGGGGGAATGTCCCTCCCCCTCTACAACTGATAAATCGACAATTTGTTGAGAAATACAGGCAGTTTGTGGGGAAAATATGTTTTGCCCCCCCCCCCTCTAGAAAAATCCTGGCGGCGCCCATGTCCGCCTCTTGCAATTTTTGGGCTGAAAAAGCAAAATAGCCGGCGCGGCCAGAATGTCCCGCGCCCGCTTCTTCAACACGTACGGCTACATGAAAAAAAAACACAATTTAAAAGAGTGAATGAAGAAAAAACAAGTGGCACGTGTTACTTGCCCATGTTATTCAAACGCCTTCCCAATAGCTCGTCAAATTTATTACGTCTATAAATCTCCAGATTTATTTTAATCATACTCGGTCTTCGTCGACACAAGCCGTCGTCAGGAGTGAGTTTAAGTGATGACTGATGACGTACTTAATGTCGCATATTAGGCTATCCCTCAGTTTCGAAGGAGTTGTTTGATGACAAAGACTATGAAGGTGCAGGCAGGCAATATCAACTTGGGGAATACATCAATCTGTTTTATTAATTAAAAAAAGGTTAATTATTAGATTTCATTCGTGCATTAAGCCATCATAAATCGGAATCTGACGATCTAAATTTCTTTGGCTTCAACAAAATGTTTACTTCCCGCGAAAAGTTAAGTCGTCTTATTGGTCAATGCCGAAGTGACGCGTGACTTGAGACCCCGGGAACCTGCATCTCCCAACATAAACCCACCAATCTCTAGGCTGCTACCAAGTTACACAAGCCGGTGTCTCTTTCGAACAACCATCATGATTGGCCCCAAGCGTTTAGAGATCACGCAGCGAAAGCGTGCATGAACTACTTTGGTGTATAAAAAGCAAACCGAGGTTTACAGAGACATTATTCAACTGTGAACCACATGTCACGAAATTATTAAAGTCTTCGGCAATCTGCAGTTTGTAAGGTAAGTTCGGGGTCGAGTTATATAGGCTCCAATTTCTTTTCTTAGTTTGCCAAAATTGCGTATATATTTGTTCATCAGAAATTGTTAGCATGTACGTGTTACCTAACTTGTTTCCCAAATTGATAAATAAAATTGTGTGTTCCATAGGGTATTAAAAGTACTTGTCTAATTTTAAAAAAGCCTTTGACTAATGACATGAAAGAGAGAAAAAAGGAAAGAAATCCGTAGATCGTAATTTTTTTTTATTTCTGAGAGAGGCAATATTTCTGTTTATCGTTTTGGGAGTTTACAAAACATTATCACTCGCTTATGTTTTGACTTTACACGTACCCATATATATATATATAGATCTTGTATGATGATTCCCATGTTCATTGCATCATGAAATACGTAGCTGTCACTACGAAAGCTTACGTAAACTGTCATTCTAGTTAGTCATTTAAAGCGCAACCTAATTACATTTCCATATAATACAGGAAATTACCTGTTCAAAACGTGAAAACCCCTACGGAAAGAAAGACCGATGTTGAACGAAAATTCTAGCACAGAGTTTGTGAATCTGAAAAAAAGCAAACACGAGTAGGCCTACCAGTACTTTGTTATTATTTTGTATACAAGAAAAGAAGTCAAATCCCTGCGGAAGCAAGCACGAAAATATGCGGGTATAGGATAAGGCGTCTATTTTTGCCTTGGGAAGACGAAGGGCCTTCTCCGTTAAAATGTCGAGTTGACTGGGGGTATTGGGGAAAAGCCCCACCCACAAAAAAAGATAAACCTGTAAAATTAAGTGAATCCTTTAAATGGCTGCACTTTACAGTTTTTAAAATATGAATCTTCTATAAAGTTTTTCTCATTTTATCAAACTGGTGTGATATTTAAAAAAAAAAGCGTTTTCTTTTATGACAGACACAGTGTCTGCAGTCATCATGGAAGACATTTTATACCTGGGCGACAAATACTTCTACACTCCTTACATCTACCCAGAGTGGTGGCCGGAAGACGACTGGAAACGGCAGTTGATTGGCATTCTCATCTTCAACTGGGTCGGCCAATACGTGCTGTATTTCGTGCTGGGATTACTCGACTACTATTTCGTGTTTGACCACCGACTGACGAAACATCCGTTATACATAAAGGTGGGAATTCTAGATCTGAGGATATGTTTATTTGAGAAATGAAATATTCAATCAATACAAATCTCACGCTTAAATCATGTCGGGTATTACAAATATGACAATGCACTCCTAATTTTTTGTTTGTCAAGTATTGAACTTATTACCACCATGTCAGTAGTGATGCTTATTACTTAATTTCATATAAGTATACGCACTTAGATTTCGCTACGTAAAACAAAAGGTGTTTTGCGGAAAGTGTTTACGACTTTTGACGTTGTAAATAAAGTTTATATCCTTGTAAACATTTCCAAATCACTGTGCTAATAAAGGACCAATCTTGATTTTTTTTCAGGATCAGATGAAGTTGGAGATCAAATACTCACTCAAGAATATGGTTTTCCAGACGGCTGCATTTGCGCCCATATTTCTGCTGGAGGTCAGGGGTTACAGCCGCCTGCATCAGGAATTCAACAGGGGAATTTTCGGTTAGTCTTTTTCCAAACTTGTCCCCGTCTAATTCAACACCATTGTGAGGATAGCCGTAGTTTATTTTGGCAAATCACGAACTGTCATTATTCAATATAACGAGGTCTGTAGGCTAAGACACTGTTAACTTAATGCAAACCGGAATAGACACTCTAAATCCAGGCCCGAGTAAAAAGAGCAATAGGCCTATAGATGGGCATGGCCTAAAGCGGCGTTTTAGCCCAGCCCGGCAGATTCATATACATACTTTAGACGGACAAGGGGGCGCAAGACCGTAATTTGAGTGAAGCCGCCATTTATGGGCAAACTTGTTCGTCACATAGCCTACACATTTGCGCACACAGTACGCGATGTTAAATTGAAAGCGAAGTAAAATCGTCATTTCTGGAACCTCGCGAAGAGAAAAGCAATGACATAAAGTTAATTACAAATTAATACCAGTCTGCTCTGATGAATAATTTATAATGTGTGATTAAACATTGGCTGGCCCAATTCTCCCAAAGGAGACACGGAATTAAGTCAAGATTAAACATATACCCTAATGTTTTAAGCCACATTTAAGAACAATTGAAAGTGAGGCTAGAATGAATAAATAGTCAGGTACCATCCCATTCAACAGTTCGCAATTAATAAAATACATTGAGGGAACACGATCAAACTGGCTTCCTTGTGAATAAGGTCCATACTTTAGCTAAATCTACTCGACTCTATAGTCACCCAACCGAACTTGATCGCTCTATAGGTAAGGCAAAAAAAAATGTCGGTATCTGGTCAGACCAAAGTTCCGGAATTGATGCGGCGACGCGCTTTTTTTTTTCTTTTTTTTTTCAAGCTTGGATTGTACAGAGAAGGTGGGTACTATTTTGCTTTTTTTGTGTTCTCATATACATTGGTGTCCTCCATAATTTGCCTTGGTGCAATTTCCCCATTCCTTGGTGCTCCTTGGTACAAAAATTTGAGGAGGTGCGGCAATAGAGGGCGCTGTTGTAGCTACCGCGGAAAATTTGAAGAAAAAAAAGGTTGACGCGCATAATTAAAATCGACGCGCGCGCTGACCAGAGACCGACTATTTTTTTTTGGCCTAAGCGGTATTTTGTGGCAGGCAGTCATTGAGACATTAGCAGGTCTAATTTGCGATGTTGGCTTTTCTCTTTTCAGGATCTTTGAATCCCGTGGTAGAGATTCTCGGCTTCCTCGCCTTCACCGACTTCACCAATTATTGGTTCCATCGCTTCCTCCACCACCGCCTGATCTACAAGCGTTTCCACAAGCAGCACCACATGTGGAAGGTGCCCACCCCGTTCTCCGGCTACGCGCTGCACCCCGTCGACGGGTTCCTGCAGGGCATCTCCTGGCACATGTTCCCCTTCCTCTTCCCCTTCAACAGCCGTCTCTTCATGTGCTTCTTCCTCTTCGTGCTCATCTGGACTGTCAGTATCCATGACAACCTCTGCGTCCTCCCCCGAATCCTCCAGCCCATCATCAACGGGGCGGCGCACCACACCGACCACCACATGTACTACAACTACAACTACGGTCAGTTCACCACGCTGTGGGACCGCGCCTTCGGCTCGCACCGCGTGCCTGGTACCCACCGCGGCAAGGGACCACTCGATGACGTCATGGCCCTGGCCGCCAAGTCCAATTGTCTGACCAACAACAATGGTTATCAGAGCGGGAAAGCTGAAACACAAAAGGAAGACTAGGGCCAGTAAAAGCAGGGGGAAAGAAAGAACAATGTGTCCGTTGAAATGTGACAATACCTTGCCGAAATGATTGCTAAACCGCATATGTACTGGGGCCAATTTCATAGAGCTGCTTAAGCACAGAATTTGCTTAACTTGCACAAAACAACCCTGCTTATTATAATCAGGTTACCGGCCAAACCGCCATTCGATGTACATTGCTTGTGACTGGTATTTAGCTGTTCTTTACTGTGGTCTTTACCGCTGTCACTACGTGTATACGTGTAATAATTGTGTAATATTGAGATAATATGCCTAATTGCAAAAAATGGATGTTGATAGGTTAGTTACAATTTTTGAGAAAGATAAATAAAAGTAAACACATTAGGCCTATTGGTCTAAAAGTGCGTTGCAATGTCACGTAAGCCAGAAGTTATTTGGTAATGGTTTAAGCCGTTAACAAAAGATACCGATTGAAGTTGTAAATTGTAGCAAACAAACCCTGCATAGAAATATGACTGTGTACATAACTTATAAAAAAAAATATGCCATAATTATTCCGCAGTGCGTTTTTGACCATAAGCACAAAACTAAATCAGCGTAAACTTTTGAAAATGAAACTTAGCAGACAAGATAGTTTGTGTGTTTAGGTCTAGGAGAATTATTTTCTTAAATACTGATGCATGTGATGTCATTCTATCAACAAAAATTACGGTAGAGTCGTTTTTTTATCGTCGTGACATGGTGCCGTTCCAAAGAAATTGAACATATCCTAACTCGTATACAATAATTTTGTTCTGTCGTTAATTCTTCTACAGTATATCGTAAACCGGTAATGCATAATTTAACCGTTCAAAATGCGAACAACGCCGTAGGGCCTGATAGTAAAATATTGTATAGTTTTGCAATAAAATGTATCAACCAGCAGTTGACTATTATGGGCCTATCAAATGCCCCCCCCCCCTGCGCAGCCACAGGTCCGATGTCAGGATTTGGTCACGTTTTTCATGCCCCAGGGTGGGGATTTTGGTCACTCAAATTACATTGTTACCATTGGCGTGCTACATGTGCATTTACTAGTGTGCCCCACGTATGTATGTCGGGGCATGGTCGGGGATTGTCACTTAAATTTTGCCCGAGGGGTGGGGATTTTGTCACTTCAAAAGTGACAATCCCCACGTCTTGGGTGGGGCAGCCCGGGAGGGGAGGGGTGGGGAAAACAATTGATAGGCGCATTACCAGTTGACAGTGGAAGTCACTATGTCGGACTTGCATGGTTTGATCGCTGATATGTAAATTCGCCAGCAACCATAAACACCTAATAATTAGAGAGTATTAAATTGTTGTTTTTCAACTCGGTGATAACTAATGTGTCAAAATGTCTAATGATAGTGAATGTCCACGTTAATGGATTTCCTGCACTGTAAGATGGTCGCTACACATAAGGTGTCCATATCACAATTGACCTATCGCCGTTTGCGAGTTAGCCTCGCCCCTGGACAATCCTGTGAAATTGTGTACTTTCTTTAAGTTTTGTTTGTTCCGGGTCCATGCGTACATCATGTAATAAATATTAGACAATTATGTTACAAGCAATTCTACTGCAGAAGGTAAACATATGCGTAATCTGTGCCATCATTTTCTAGTTCTTTGCAGAGTGACCGTAAGGCCAGAGCCAAATTCTGCTAAATGCACATCAAACACCTGTCAGACTTATCAAAAATCTGCCGAATTCCCCAGAATTACTCGAAATACACTATAAACACTTAAAATCACATGTAGATTGGTAGTATAGCCTTAAATAAGATTCAAATTACATAATAATCTAGTCACATAAAGATGTTGCGAAATTATTGGTGGATTTCGGGCAAAACGCTGATCCGGCCACGACGAAGTCCGTTTTCCAGTGAACCTCGGCACCTAGACCAGCCAACCTGTCGCATTATGTACATTTTTTGGTAGAAATGTGCTGTTTATCTGTCAACATTTTGCGGAATTCTGCCAGAAATCTGCCCCCAAAAATCCATTCTGTCAAATTTTCTGTCAAACTCGGTTTTTTTTTACAAAAATTATGTCAAAGTTAGCCGAAAATCGGCTAAAACCGTCACCCTGGTTCGTTGGTTGCTACAGGTATAGTACTTTTGGCCGTGCATAGCAAGATATAACGAATGACATGTGACTCGCTCTCGGTCACTCAAGATACAGAATCTGTTGGTTAGGTGTTATAAAACAATTAACAAAATATGCCATATTTTTTTTCCGCGGTGCGTTTCTGACCATTAACAAAAAACAATCAGTTTTGAAGTTAAGTTTTGAAGATGAAAGTTTGCACACAATTAAGATAGTTGGTGTGCCTACTAGACTTGTTTTCTTAAAGTGCTGATGTGTATGTTATTCTTATATCAGCATAAATGACGGTAGAGTCGTGTTTGGAATCGTGACATGGTGCCGTTACAAATCGATTCAGCTTCTGTATCCTAACTCACATATGATAATTGTGTTCTGTCATTAATTCTTCTACATGTATATGAACATATCGTATAGACCAGTAATGCGTAATATAACTGTTAAAAATGCAAACGACGCCGTATGGCCCGATGTTAAAATGTTGACAGATGGTAGGGGGAGTCACTATAGCGGACTTGCTTGATTTGATCGCTGTTATGTAAAGTCGTCAGCAACTAATGCCCTCATCTTTTAAGATCATTTACCTTATTCACAAATACCTAATACAGTTTTCAAGTAAATTGCCATCCTCCATACAAACGACCAGCGTTGAAATACGCGCTGCATTCACACACAGATGGGTATAGGCTAATGCATACACCCTCGACTTACTAAAAGTAAAACCACAACTCCTAAAAGAAACGGGTACTGAACATAGTAACTGTACCCAATGTAAATTTAGTTTGTCTGCTTGCTGTACAAACCAAATATTTCTGCTTGTAATTTTTTTTGTACGTACCTTTCGAATTCAAAACTACAACAATTTGCACTTCGGCACCCTGACTCTGTTAGACACCCATTACCAATACATGCGTTTAAGGCGGCCGAGTCGCTCGGCCTGCTGATGGCCCCGCGCGGGGTGGTCTATTTCCCTGTCACTCCCGAAGTTTATTCAGAAAGTAACTGCACAGCTAGTTGCTGTCAACTGTAGTAAATATTCAAACCAAATTTGAATGAAATCACAACAATTGTAGGTATGAATTTTTCAATATTTGAAACCATAAATTAATCTGAAGTTGATCGACTGCATAATCGACCTATAACCCAATTTTGGCTTGTGTGTGGGCCGGGTGGGTGCGCGCGTGCAACTCGCTGACACCACGTTACACTAGGGGGCGCTATTCATGAGAGATATATATGTTTATCAATATGAATATACTGGCTTCAAATAGGCGCATTTTAAAAGCTTGTGTTCTTCGTTTAAATACTGAAGACATTTTAGTCGTTGGGATGTTGAAAAATAACCTCAAAATCAACTCTTTTTTTTTTCTCATCACGAATAGTGGTAGGGGGAGGGAATGATTAAATTTTGCCAACCCGTGGTTGGCAAAATGTGGATTTTACCAACCTCGCGTAGACCTCGCGTATGATAGCAACTGTGTGTGTTATGTTGCGTAGACGCGCGTTAGTCAAACACGATGGTGGTTGAGCGCATGTGTACTGCTGTATTGTTACAAGCTACCGTAGGACTGTTGTAAATTTGGCCAATCATTTGGCTCGCATGATGCTGGATCAGCCATTTTTTCGCTTGTTCTTGAAGCCGGCCTTGATACAACCTCGCCCCAAGGTGTCGAACAGCACGCACCCATCACTACCTGCTCTCTTACCCTGGTATTGTATCATTTGCTTGTGCAAGATTTTTGAACACGTATGCAAATTAGGAACAGTCTGGTGCCTGGATATGCGTTACATTAGCGTTTGTTTTTGTATGCGGTGTCTGGGGTAAAGTCAATTCGTCGCGGCGCAAGCACTGCGTGAGTTACGAAAACACGATTTTTAAAATTAAACTGTAACGATCTATCGAGACAACATGCAGTATCATTTTTCATATTAATATGAGCAAATTGGAAAGGAAATGAGTATTTTCTAGAAGGCGTGGACGAATGATCGCGAAAACAAGTACTGCACGTTGTGAATAATAGCACCAACTACACGATAAAAATTCATAACTAGCCAATTGCGGTATCGAATTAGGTTACAGGAAGAAAGTTTCCTATCCAGGGCTTACTATTGGAAACGAATTGGGAAATAAAGTGAGCACTGGGGTCAAGGTTGGCCATGATATCACCGTTATTACAACCCATCGGGTATCGACCAATCAGAAGATATCAAGTCTCCAAGGTTTTTTTTATTAATGTTGAGTAATGATACATGCGTGGATAAAATTTCAATATTTTGTGTGTAAATCGCTTTACAATTTGGTTTTCTAATAAGGGAATAACAGTGTGAGGAGCCGGTCTTCACTGCGTGATAATGACCGGGTTTGGGGTGACCGCTGTTAATGGACAGAGACGAAGTCGAGGTCCATTAACAGCGGTCACCCCCAAACCCGGTCATTATCACGCAGTGAAGACCGGATCCTCACACTGTTATTCCCATTAATAAATACCTTTTTAACGAAATAAACTGTTAAAATGCTCCAATTTTGTGACTTTCTTTCGGCGATATTTCCAGACTTGTTTGTGTTCATGTTCATGGGCCATATTTTACCTTAAGCGTGGTACCCTGTCTCTTCGATAAGCGTTGTTATATACACCAACAGCCGGGCCCAAGCTGTGCTGGACATTGCTGGACAACGTCTTCATTGCGTATGCGTACGACGTCCAGCATGTCCAGGGTTTGGACTTCTGCTGCCGTAGCGGAACAAAATATTTACAACATGTGTTTTCATATTTTTACCTGATGGAGGAAGGTGAAATTTCGTTTAGGCCTACACACTCCTCGTATCCAGAATTACAAAGATGCTTGGTTTAGGAAAGGTAAATATGTCGTTGGGCGAAGTGTTTAAAGAAAATAAATCGTAGATCTACGCTTTCGTCGTAAACATCCTCAGTATATCAGATATTACTGCACTGCTGTATGTACATGTACGATGTCCAGTCGTTTTAAAACTTCCTTACGCGCGCGCACACCCATAGCAACTGTATTGCGTACGCGCGTGTCAGTGTCACGCGAAGGTGGTTGAGCGCATGTGCAGTGCTGTATTGTTCCAAGCTACCGTATGACTGTTGTAAATTGGCCAATCATTGCCTTCCATGGGGCTGGATCAATGCTGGTTCAGGGACCATTTTTTTCGCTTGTACTTTGAAGCCGGTCATTATCACCGTTAATGCCCGGCCACGTGATCGAGTTTCGACCAGTCAGAAACCATCAACTCTCCAAGGTATTTATTAATAGCCTATAAAGGCATTTTATCAGGAGTCGAACGGCAGATGTCCGTAACGGAGCTCCGCAATTGTCAACCGTCAGCGATTTACGAAGGAAACTCTTCATCGTTCACTGCGTGTTCTGCTATTAGGAGAGCTTCCTTTCATTTCACGGAGATCGTAAGTAAAAATGTACATAGTGAATTATGAAGAGTACACTAACTTCAGAGCAGCGGTGTTATCTAACCGGGGAGGGGGGGGGGGGAGGGGGAATGGGACAACTTCCCCCAACGACATGATGTCCAATATTTTAAGGAAACACCTCACTACCGGTACTTGTAGAATAGTTACATTTTTGTTATGATAAAGTAAACTCTGTACTGGTTTAAAAAGTACGTTGCTATGTTACGTATATCAAGGGTTATGATTACGGTGAAGGTTTGATCTATTACAAAAGATACTGATTAAAGGTACTGTAGAACATTTTGTCATTTGTGCAGTTTGTTTCCGTTTGTAGCAACAAAATATGCTCAAAATCTAAAGACCGGTGCTTAACAACTAACCTGATGAAGTTTAAGCTTTGTGAACACTATATATATTTTGAGAAAACATTTTAGGATCTCGATTTCAATTCAAAAGTTGCCGAGTCAAATTTTGAATTGCGCCTGAAATCAGCATCCGGGACACGTTCTCATTCACCCGATTGCAGCTACGTGATGTCACGCGCTGAAACCAACGAATAATTAGCAACTGCACGCGCGTGTGCGTCTTGTCAACGCTTGTGCGCACCCATCCACATCCCCGTCCCATTACAAACCAACTGTTAACGCATATTCCCAAAAATGTGTCACTCGACGCATCTTTGGAAAAATTACCATCTTTTATTATATCTTATTATATCTTCAAAATAACCTTATGCCAGAAGATATAGTTTTGTTTTACAGTTAGTTTCAGTAAAATATTTTGTAAGTTTCGTAATAAACTTGATCAACCTAATTCTGACTGTTCACAGATGGTAGGGGAAGTCACTATGCCGACTTGCATGGTTTGATCGCTGTTGTGTAAATTCATCAGCAACCACTGTGTTCATCTTTAAGATTATAGACCTTATTTAGCACCGATCTTAGAGGTTTTTTTTCAAATTCATCATCAACTACTGTTGGGAAATGTCAAATCAATTACTATCCAAGTTAATGTACTTCCTGCTAGTAAGATGACCGCTAGGCTCGATACATAATATGGTGTTCATATCACAATACACGCGTAATACGTGCAATATCCTTTTCTTTCTCGTTTCTCTTCTTCTCTTCGTTTCTACCACACGAGGGCGGATCTAGTTTTCAGAAGGGGGGGGAGGGGTGATATGAAAGGAGTTGAGTGAAAGCGTGCCAAATGCACGCCCTGCTTTGGGCGGTCCAGTGGCGATTTATTTTTCCATACCACCTATTCGCTACTATATATAGAATTATGCTGGAGGGCCCTATACGTGCTATGGAATAATGTTTAAAACTTAAAGGGAATATACATCATTTGCTTTTGCTGTAATTTTCAGAAATGGAGGGAATTGGGGGGTTGGAAATATATAGCAAATATAGTTACACTGACTGTTTTGAGGTTTTGGGTTCGAAAATGCTATAAAAACCAAGAAAAACAATCATTTTCCTGTAGTCTGGTTCCCTGACTCCATTTAAGAAGAAATAGAGCAGTTTACATACATTGGGGAATTGTAAGGTCAGGGAACCAGTCTAGCTGGCTTGTACCCGTCCATAGGTGTGTAATCGATTGCAAACAAGTGCGATGGTCAACTGGGGCCAGTATTTGAAAAACCCAGTTTTTTCCAACGCTGATCGGCCGATCAGTGTTGGAAATTGATACAAAAATACCACTTTTCTTGAAAATGACAGTATACCAGGTGCCATGATTTTACAGGATGCTTTACACTGTCATTCACTAACAGTCCAGCAAGGTATTTCAAAATGATTTGGTAGTTTTATTTTTTGATGTTTGCAAATGTTGTATTTTCCCTTTGAATGTTATGGATACTACATTGGATTACAAATCCGATGGTGTGAGTTCGATTTTCATTGGATTTTTTTTTATTTCTTCTTCTTCACTTCTTTTTTTTTCTCTTAAAAAGGTTTGTTAGTCATTTGAAACATTTGTCTTTTACCAGTATGTGGTGTGGAGTATTTCTTTTACCAATATGTGGTTCGGAGTATTTTTTTTCAAGGGAAAATAAAGTCCGAGAACCTGACTTGCAACTCAACGTACTTCGAAATACGCCCATAACGAATATAATGGGTGCATACCTATGTTCCCCAATACCGATGTTTCCCAATACCGATGTTCCCCAAAATCCTTACCCTATAACCCTAACCCTAACCCCAGCCTAGTAACCCTAACCCTAAACCTAAGGTTCTCGCGGAACATCGGTATTGGGGAACACAGGTATTAGGGAACATCGGGTAGACCCCAATATAATTATGTGTGCGGAAAAAAATATCGCGTCCGAGGCATGCCCCTCGGAAATTCTGAAATCTACAAAATGCTTTCTTCTGCAATCTAAGCTAATTTCAGAATGAATTAGGAACTATAGCGTTCCATTTAATATGTTGGCCTCGTTTTACAAGTATCATAACATTAGTTAACCCAAATCCCTCACTAGCTCCGCCACCGCTGCAGCAATCGGGACGTCGCTGCCAACTACTATCCCCTGCGAGCTTTTAGTGTATACCGTGTGTTGTTGGAGTTTTTTAGTCGTTAATAATAATTCATAAATACCTAAGACAGTTTACGCATTCCTATTGGTCGAGAGCCCGTCACGTGGCCGGTATTAAACGGATGATAAAGACATGGCTAGCTGGTCTTAAACACTTTTCTAGTGTCACAATAAAATGTGGACTCCTAAAAATCCAGTGCCTCTTATCGTTTCATTGGTTGAACGTTCACAATCCTCACGTAGGCATGCGCAACACTACCAGGAAGTTAGAATTTTATAGTTCTAAATTCAAAACCCAACGCACCAGGTGCGTTCTGCGCGACATCGCGTAGAACATGATACGCGCGCGTCAATCTCCATAAAAGGGTTGTTTACATCTTACTCGCCAGCTGAACACTCCATTATTTTGCAGGAGGGATGTTTCAAAAAGCATAAAGTGAATTTGTTGAACAAAATCGGGATGTTTTGAACGAATTATATGATTTTTTTTACCGAAAAGGTATTTATGAATGGGAATAAATGTGTGCTCCGTCGGTATTTATCACTCTGTTTAATACCACTTAGAGTCTGGGTGCTGATAATTACCCTCGCCTCCGGCTCGGGTAATTATCAGCACCCAGACTCTAAGTGGTATTAAACAGAGTGATAAAAACCTCCGTAGCACACATTTATTCCCTTATTATTCGATGCTTGCCATTTCCCAATTATTCATCGACAACGATGCGAATTAAGCGCTTGTCATTTGGTCTCAGTATCTGCATCTGGCATCCTGGCATACTGAGACAATAAAGTTTTAGTATTTTAAGCAAATTTATGTAAATCGTTTCACAATTTGGTTTTCCACGCGGTGCGCATAGCCTATACAAATCATTTTTATAACGAGTGGAAGGCACACGAACGTTTACACGGAGCTCCGCGATTGTCAGCGATCAACGAAGGAAACGCGTCATCGTTTACTGCCAGTTTTGCTATTAGCAGAACATCCGTTCGCCGCTTTGTCTAATGCCGGCAATTTAAGCCACGATTGACTTGGCGAAAGGCTAGCTTCGGACTGAGCAGCGGGTGCGGCATAATGTTCCCCAATACCATGGGTATTGGGGAACATAATTATGCATAGGGGAACATAGGTATTTGGGAACATCGGGCGGTGTTATCCAGCGGGGGAGGAGAGTGGGAAGGGGGGGGGGGATGGTGGCAACTGCCCCCAGCGACATGATGCCATTTATTTTTGAAAAGGAAACTCCCCACTACCGGTACTTGTAGAAATACCCTCAGATACTTTCATAATTATTTTTTACGAACGAGAAAAATTCGGACCATTTCTCCCCAAAGAAATTACCCGTTGGCCCACTCCACGAACCTGAAACCTAAGTTGCTATTGCTTTCGAAGCACAATTTGCCTTTAACATTCATTGCATAAGCGCTGCAAGCCTACGCCATAATTCGGGCAATGACCTCCTTCAGGCAATGACGTCTCGGGGCCCGACACCTTTTGGGTATCAGTGGGTTCTCCCTGTTTTATTTAGGCCGGTGGGGTTCCGTGCGCCGACAAAAGAGGGCGACTTTTTTACCACTTTTGAGAGCCACGTGATGGACGGGACACACGGCGTGCGCGTACTGTACTGTACTGTACTTTACTGGTTCGCGCGCGAAGTACGCACGACTTCCTGGATGTGTCAAAGCTCCCAGACTAATCCCCGCCCCAATAACTTTGGATCATTTAAAATACGCATTGGATGTATCGGAGACCAGTCTAGGTCTCCCCCAACTCTCCTTTTCCTGCCGTTGAAGGGGCAACCTCGTTTCCATGGGCACGATCTTGCTGCACCATGTTGGTTCCCATCATGCCTTCCGCGATCTTAACCCCTGGAATTGTATAATTTAAATGTGTCAAAAAGTGGCACATTTAGGACTGCAGTCGATGTATCTAAGGCATATTTAAAGTGTTCACATTTTTTTTTTGAAGAATCAATCCTTTCAAACTTTCAATGCCGCGTTATTTGGCAAGGATTTGTATTAAATGTACGTACCTCTTCCGTCCCGTTACAACCGAAGATTCAGGTTCTTTTGGGCGAAAAACGAGGCTTATAATCCATATCGTACAGGCATTGCGCAGTTGTGAAAAAAATCGTACTTGACGTGACGTGCATAGCGCGCGAGCGCCCTATCCGGTTCGTTAGTAAAAACGTCATACACGCGCGCCCACCATAGATGACTAGCGCATATTGGCTTCCGGTTCCAATCGTGCAGAAAGCGCTGGAGGTGACGTCACACTAACGAACCGGATAGGGCGTGCACTCTTTGAAATGCGCGCGCAGTACACTCTGAATAGCCAGTCAGCGTCGTTTATGTGTTTATCACGGACAGGGGCATAGAGCTCAACCTCGTGCCCCGTGGGTACGATCTTGCAGCGCCATGTTGTTTCCCATCATGCCTTGCGCGATCGTAACCCCTGGAATTGTGTAATTTAAATGTACCAAAATACGGTACATTATAATTAGGGCTGCAATTTATCCGTTTTACGTGCCGACGCCATCTTTAAAATGTTAAAAGTTGTGATTTTGAAGAATCAATCCTTTCAAACACAACGTTTGGACGTTGTGTTAATTAGCAAAGATTTGTATTAAATGTACGTAGGCCTACCCCTTTCGTGCCTTTACAACCACAGATACAGGTGTTTGTTTTTTTGCGAAAAACGCGGCTGACATAATCCATATCGTACAGGCTTCGCGACTTTTGAATCATAATTTTTTTTTTTCGTACGTGACGTTACGTGCAAAGCTAAGCACGCGAGCGCGAGCACATTATGGGCGCGCCCGGCGTGCAATCTTCGAAATGCCCGCGCAGTGCGCTGTGAATAGCCATTCAGCGTCATTTACGTCATCATCACAGCCAGGGGTTAGTGTAAGGAATGAGCACGCGCCCCTGGAGTCGAGGCTGCATAGAGCTATATTAAATTAAGGGTTAGTGAAGAACGCGCACGCGCCCATGGAGTCGAGGCTGTTGAAGGGGTACTTGTGCACCGTATGGAGGTTCAAAAGTGGACATCTGAGTGGACAGAAGAGCAGAAAAGCAGATTGACCGTTTTATTCAAATGCATTTTTTACTTTTCTGATTTTCTGCTACAAGAAAAGCAGATTGAACGTTTTGCAAAAATGCATTTTTCGACTTTTCTGCTTTTCTGCTACCAAAAAGCAGGTTTTACTTTTTGTCCACGTACGGTTCAAAAAGGTACATCTGCTGTTCTGCTACCAGAAAGCACCATTTGCTTTCCTGCTACAGAAACTGAGCAGATTGAACGTTCCGGACCACAACAATGCCACTCTAGTACCACCATATTCGTTTATATTCAAGGGTTTTTTTTTTTCAATTGTATTTTATCGGTTTATATCGTATAATAGAAAATAAAACAACCAACCAACATACAAACAAAACAGCGAGGTTATAGGCCTATGCCGACCAGCGGCGTAGCCAGGGTTCTGACCGTAAGGGGGGGGGGGGGCTGGATGTTACAGTAGGCGGCGCCACTTTCTGTTACGCCCGTTAACCACGGTGAACACATTTCCAGTGTGATAGGCGACTGGGGAGGGGGTCTACACGATGTTCCCCAATGCCTATGTTCCCCAATACCGATGTTCCCCGAAATCCTTAGGATTAGGGTTAGGGTTAGAGTTAGGGTTATACGGTAAGGATTTCGGGGAACATCGGTATGTGGGAACATAGTTATACATCCCTGGGGAAGGGGTGACCATTTTTATGGGATGGGAGGCGTGCGCCCCCATGCCCCTCCCCTCCCCTCCCCGCTGATACCGTCAAATGTTGGGTAATAAGGTTTAAACAGTTTTTAACCAATCCAAAAAATTGAAGTCTTTAACCATCGGTTGTACGTGTGTTTGTGTCGAGGGAAATATTAATGTTGCGCGGAGTACACATCTGTGGAGTTTCACAATCAAATCGAGGGCAATTTGAATTTGTGTACATAACCAATAGGAGCAGTTGCAACTGCAACCGTAACATACAGCCCCCCCCCCCAATGGTGACAACCCTATAGGCAGGAATTGGTTTCCTGCATTTGCAATCAAAGAGAAGCGTTAGAGACAGCAGTCGGCATAAACATAATCAAAAGGAAATGTTCCTATAATTTGGTTCATTGTGTGAGCCGACTTTTCTCCGCCGAGTTCCGTATCCTGGGCTTCAATGGTGTAAATCCAGGCGCGGTTCTACGGGGGACAAAAAATTTGTCTAGCCCCCCAAAAAATAAATTCCGTAAAAAAAAAAATTGCATTAGCAAAAAGAAGGATTGTAATGTACTAGCGAACGGTCTCCCCCTAAAGAAGAAATAGCCGTGACAAGGGTGCATTAGTTAATATAGTGTGAATGATTTTAGGATTTATTGGCGCTCCCCATTGAAATTTTGATTTTCGGAGGCCTAAGTGTCTGGAAAAAATAACCGGTCAACATTTCAGCACGCCTCCCTGAAAAAATTCTGGATCCACCGTGCTAGCCCCCCCCCCCCAAAAAAATATTGGTTCTAGAACCGCGCCTGTGTCAATCACCGATGTGAAGCGTGAGAAAGTCTTCATTGCCTGGCCACACTAAAAAAAACGGTCTATTGATTGGACGGAGATTCGGGCATCAGCTGTCATGACGTAACGACGGAGGCGGAGTCACTTGGAACCGTCCTTTGTTTGGTGGGTAAAATGTACATGGAGAGGCATAATTGCCGTCCGGGAACGTTCAATCTGCTCCGTTCCTGTAGCAGATTAGCAGATGTCCACTGTTGAACCACCGTGACAAAACGTTCAATCTGCTTTGCTGGTGGCAGGAAAGCAGAACAGTAAAACAAAAATACATTTGAACAAAACGTTCAATCTGCTTTCCTTCCATTCTGTGAGCAGAAAAGCAGATGTCCACTTTTGATTCTCCATACACGGAGCCCTTATTGGGTTTTTGTTTTTCATGCCCTGCGTGCAAGTTTATAGTTTTGCTCTTCAATCTTTTTTATATGATATCACAATAGGGTTTTTATACACTTAAAAGGGCACTGCGCCCTGAAACGAGCCCAATTTGGCTACAAAACTCCACTTTTGGTCCTCTTTTGTGACCCCAAAAAGTCGGGCTGTTCATGCTAGTTTTGATTCCAGCCGTAAAGTGTTCGCCTTCCGCGGACGTGTAAGAAACCACATATGTGTATTGGTGCTGGGTGTAACTTATGTGAAACACATTAACGTGTGTCCAACATTGATTGAAAACAACGGGAAAAATACGTTCCGTACTCCACTGTGTCCAACCGACATACTGGTATGTTTCCTTTCAACCAGATCGATGTTTGAAATATGAAAAGTAAACAGTCCAAAACATGAATATTTCGGGGAATTCAGGACGCAGTGCCTTTTTTTTATTTCCAGGGTCAGATTCGACCCTTTTTTTCCGGTTCAAAATGACACTTCTCTGAGTCACTTTTCCAGGGCATTTGAACCAATAAACATGACCTTGCTACGCCTCTGTTTTGTTTCGTATACCTATAGATTACCAGACCCCAACATGGTTGACACTTTGCAAGCCATCAGCACTGCTTTGCAGGTAGTCTGCGGCGCAGCCATAGTCAGTAACCTCCTTGCTGTGGTGCTATTTGCAGCTACCAAGCAGCTCCGCGTCAAGTACTACGGCTTCGCCTTCAACCTCGTGCTCGGTTGCATTGCGGCTCCGACCTTCATCTTGCTGGTAAAATTCAGAGCTTTCTTGCAGGTTCCCATGGTGGTGTCTTTAAGTTTGTTCCGCACGTCCCTATGTGTCATTGAGTTGAGCATCCTAGCGATTGCTGTGAATCGACTCCTAGCTCTGACCATCACGCCCCCAGCTCGCTATGACGCCATGGTGACACGCGGTCGCATGCTGGCAGCTTGCCTGCTGATTTGGGTCATCTCTGCCGCCCTCTTTGTCCCCACCACGCATATCAACATCCCGCTTGTGGCCTACATGCTGCGGCCGTTGATCTCGCTAGTCATCCTGCTCATCACGGCTGTCTTGTACTGCACCGTGTTCCGTCAAATCGCCCGGTACACTCCACCACTTGCATCCACCGAAGGCGCCCGGGCCGACCAGTCCGTGGCCCGTGCGCGCCTCCGCCAGACGCGCTACTTGATGATCACCTTCGCCATTATCTTAGTCATATGCTTCGCCTGCTGGATCCCATTCTGCATCGCCAACTTCATGAATTACGTCAGTGGCAAGAGATATTCCGTTCAGCCCCAAAGCCTCAAGGTTCTCTACCAGCTCTCCCTCCTCCTACTGATGCTCAACTCTCTCATTAACCCGTTCATCTACTGGTGGCGTATCCGAGAATTCCGTGACGGCATGTACCGTTTGATCTGCCTTGTGAGGGGATCTGCTGATCCTGAGAATGATGTGGTCACCCTGCAAACAATGCAGGAACCAGAAAATTGATTCTCTCAAGAGAAACACGTTTTATTCCACACCTCAACTTCGTCCTCACGAACAACAGTTACAACTAAATTAATGGAAGTCATGGAGGTACAGTCACAAAGCCCTGTCAGTACTCTCCGAACAAAAGTTGAAGTGCTTTCTGAAAAAAATCGGGTTCGCCAATAGAAGGCGTACTTTTAATACAACTCATACCCAGAGCCATATATAGAGAGAGTTGCGACACGAGGGTCGCACTGTTTGGAAACAAAATTGTGGATTATGTTGACCTCGGATATGGAAAACTGTTTAGATTCAGGACATTTGGTTAAAAAAAACCTGAAATGTGTATTTTCTCCCTAGTTTCTGACTATAGTGATCTCAAATCTCTCGGGGATTCATTTCTGGCCTTTACCCACCTGGTGAGAACTTTTGACCTAATTTCGTGAAGTTGGATTTTTGGGTCGCAACTCTCTCTATATATGGCTCTGCTCATACCTCCTATCCTGTTGATATTCGCAATGCATCTTGGGTCTGGATGACAAACAAACCAGGCAATTTGTGCACAAGTATATGGAGCCGAGTACCAGTTACAACTTTCATATTTTTATTCCTCCTCATTATAATATTAAGAATTTTGTGATTATCTTTTCACATTTGTCTTTTCACGCATTGTTGCATTGGTGATTTGGAATATGCTCATTTTAAAAAAAACATTTTTTTAAGCCTATTAAAATGAAGACAGGTTTTGGAATCCATTTTTAGAGACCAGTTTCGTTACTTACGAATATTACTATCTGGAACATTACTGGGATTGCGGTATTGGCAGTAAATTTTGTGTCCATTTTGTTGTAAAATGATTGTCATTAGTTTGGCTTAACGGAATACTGTAAATGATGATTTCAAGTAGTTCGATTATTGTAGCAGAAAGGTTGGTATTTTGGGAACGACTCGGTTAGTGGGTTTAATTATGAAAGTCCATCATTTGTAATTTGTGCATTTTGTTCGTTTGAAGCTACAAAAGTGTTCAAAATCTAATGAAGGATACTGAACAACTAACCTGATGAAGTTTCAGCTCAGCTTCAGCTGTATATTCCGAGAAAAACAGCATTCTAGGATCTCAATTTCAAATCAAAAGTTACTGAATCATGTTTTGAATTGTTTTGAATTGCAGCTATACGCGACGTCGCGCACTGATCCAACGAATTATAGTAACCGCACGCACGTGTGCGTCGTGCCAATGGTTGCGCGCGCTTCGCCGAATAACAAAACGAACTACTAATTTAAATTTTCCTACGGTGCGTCTTAAGACGCACCGTTGGAAAGGCATTCTTTCGTTGATAACTTTAAATTGACAGCTTCCAAGAAAGAATAATTTCACAGGGAGTTTAGTTCCCTTACTATCTTTCAACCAAGTTTGTTTTTCAACAATAATTACGCCAGTTACTTTTTCGGATGGCTGCAAATGATGGACTACAGCTTTAAACGAAATAATTGGTTGTACTGGAAAGGTTAAATTTCCTGATCCTTTGTTCTGACATGAAAATATTCACAACTTAAAAAGTACTGGACAGCCTTCAATGACACAGTTGTCTGCCTAACCACTCTGCGTTTGTAACTCAACAAACGTGAACCTTTAGTTTACTTTTTGTTTTGTATGTTTATAGATTACCAGACCCCAACATGGTTGACACTTTGCAAGCCATCAACACTGCTTTGCTGGTAGTCTGCAGCGCAGCCATAGTCAGTAACGTCCTTGCTGTGGTGCTATTTGCAGCTACCAAGCAGCTCCGCGTCAAGTACTACGGCTTCGCCTTCAACCTTGTGCTTGGCGACATTGCGGCTCCGACCTTCATCTTTCTGTACAAGGTCACGGTGTATTTTTACGTCCCCGTGGTGCACTCGTTACTACAAACGTCCCTGTGTGCCGTTCAGTTGAGCATCCTAGCGATTGCTGTGAATCGCTTGCTAGCTCTGACCATCACGCCCCCAGCTCGCTATGACGCCATGGTGACACGTGGTCGCATGCTGGCAGCTTGCCTGCTGATTTGGGTCATCTCTGCCGCCATCTATGTCCCCACCACGCAGCACCGCAACCTACTGGTGACCCGGATGCTGCGGCCATTGATCGGGCTGGTCATCCTGCTCATCACTGCTGTCTTCTACTGCGCCGTGTACCGTCAAATTTCCCGGTACACTCCACCGCTCGCGTCCATCGAAGGCGTCCGGGCCGACGACGCTGTGGCCCGTACGCGCCTCCGCCAGACGCGCCGATTGATGATCACCTTCACTATCATCTTAGTCACGTGCATTGGATGCTGGATCCCACACTCCATCTCAAATTTCATGGTTTACTTCAGTGGCAAGAGCTTATCCGTTCAGCCCCAAAGCCTCAAGATTTTCTTCCACCTTAGTGCCATCCTACTGGTGTTCAACTCTCTCATCAACCCGTTCATTTACTGGTGGCGTATTCGAGAGTTCCGCGTCGGCATGTACCGTTTGATCTGTCTCGGTAGGGGCACTGCCAATCCTGAGAATGATGTGGTCACCCTGCAAACAATGCAGGAACCAGACAATTAATCCTGACAATACAAACACGGTTCATGCCTCACCTCAACTTTGTCCTCACGAGCAACATTTACAACTAGCCCAATGGGAGTCATGGTGTTGGTCACATTAAAAAGGGACCTTGTTATTCTTCTGATAAAAGTTGAAATTCGTTTTGAATAATACAGATTCGCCAACAGAGTGCGCACGTCACAAATCATACCGCCTATCCAATAACCCTTTTCGATATTTTTAATGCATCTTGGGTCTAGATGACAAACAAACCAGCCACTGTGTGCACAAACATACAGGGCCGAGTACCAGTTACAAATTTCATTTGATTCCTCCTCGTTATAGTTGTATCAAAAATTTAGTAATTATCTTTTGCCGCATTGCTGCATTGGTAATTTGAAATATACTCATTTTTAAAGCCTTTTAGAATGAAGAAGTTTTGTGGGAAACCTTTTTAGAGACCGGTTTCATTACTCATGACTTTTTTCTAATATCATTATTCTGCCAATATTGACCAATCAGAATCAAGATGTCAAATCACACAAGCAACACTGACCCGTCACAATTGTCCCACTGGGCCTACTGACTGGTACGCGGAAATACATAAATAAAATATTATCTCAGTCTTATGATTATTTCCAGAGTATAAACAATCTGAATGATATTTTGAAATTATATTTCTTATAATTTATGCATTTACAGGTGAATCGATGATCATTTAATCTTGGAAAAAGAAAAGTAGAAAACAAGTTTAAAGCTAGACTGGTTCATGTGCATAAACCGCAATACTTGTTTGTTATCTCTACAGGGTGAGTAAAAAAAAACGAAACCCAAAATGTCGGGACTATTGTTTTAGTCAGGTTCTGCATGTAGCACTTTCAAAATCTAGGCTATTAAAGCCCAATTCATAAGCTTTTTTTTAGTACAAGAATCATTGAAATCAGTTATGTACTTTTCAAGTTATGGAGTTTTAAACACAACCGCCGTTTTAAGGTTCTGTCCACAGATCACAAAAAAGTTCAGTGTTCTCTCAGCAAAACGAAAAAAACCACATAAGAATGTATGTGAATTGTAAGTGAATTCAATCCTAGAATATTACTGCGATTGCGATAATTATGGTGGTAAATTTTGTGGCCATTTTTGCATGTAAAATGATTGTCATCAGTTTGTCTTAACCTCTTAAGGACGGGGTGTAATGGGGACATTCCTCCACACATAGAGCAAGTGGCCCGCATGACTGCACAGCCTTTGTGTGGTAGCAGGACTGCACAACAGCAGCAGCTGTGGAACTACCCACTAGCCGTGTGCCACGGCATACCACAGCTGGCAACTGCATTCCAATGAGGATTAGCGGCCGCGGCCATGACCGCTTCCCATACGCGGAATACTGGAATAATTTCAAGTACATGTAGTTAGATGTATAAATTGCAACAGGGTGGTGGGACTATAGCTGATATCGGTTTGATTCTTGGGTAGTTTTGGTGCCGAATCGGTTGGTGGGTTTAATTTAACAGATCCTTTTTGTTCCTGAAACTTTTCACCGTGTTCTTTAAAGACGGTGTTCAATACATTTTCACCATAATAGTTAACATAAATTACCGTGCATGACTGAGTGTCTGTAGTGGCAACTGCACATTGAAATCGGAACATAGACTATTGCAACTGTATATATTCACAATTGTATTTAACTGTAAAATTCTGTGAACTGCAATTATGGGGCATGATATATCTGTCGTTGCGGAAAGTGTGAGGGCCCGTTTATTTCTAGTGATTATTTGTATGACAGCGAGCTGGACAAAGACAAGCTGGGCGGAGCAGGTTTACCCAATCAAAATTATGGTGGATAAAAGGAATAGTGCAACACATTGAAAATGTTAAATAGAGATCTAAAAAAATGTACATTGTAAGAATGTTGTCTGAGGTCAGCTTTAAAACAAATTAAACAAAGAAGCGATAAGAGCATTCCTGATGTCGATATCGAGACCAGCAAACATTTTTGGAAATCCCACATCCCTAGAGTAATTGTATTTATCTGTCCTTAAATTAGCATGATGGAACGTTCGCTAATTGTACTGTTAACAACAAATGTGCTTAGAAATTCACCCATAAAATCGACTATTTTAATAACAAGCACACAATTAGCAATGAGTTACATTTTCAAAAATCTCTTCGGTTGTTAAGATTTAGGGATTTAGCGATCAACGTAAGACTGTTCCTGAAAACCTTGTTTTAGAAAAGCTCTGTTTGCTCTCCGCTGGATGGTTAGTCCAGGGGCTAGACGTTGTTATGGGCATTATATATTTACGAGTTGGCCACTTTTGTCGAGTTCCCTGAATGTATTTCATCCATTGTTTACTGTGTAATAGGATGGCGCCAGACTATTTATGCTGGCACAATGCAGCCTTGTTTTACTGTTTAAGCGACTGCTTTCAATAATAGTACTGCTACCACATAATTTCATCATATTTGTTTACCAGGGACTGCAAAATCACAGCTCTTATAAGAGTAAAACCAGGGAGGATTCAGGAATTTGTAAAAAATCACACAAAGCATTCAATACTAATATTCTAGTCCTTTTTCTGATTTCTTTCGGCGTAACTCGCATATCAACACTGATTCTTTAATTCGTAACTTCATGCAGAAATTTAATATTTCGACAGTGTAGCCACAAACGTATCTCAGTGCAGAATTTTATGAAGCCCATGCATGCAAAAGACATAAGCCATATTTATTTTTGATATTGAGATAATCAAATGTTGCATATATTAAGCTCCAAACACGTCATAGAGACTACCTCAAGTCTACCGATTCCGATTCTGACCATGATTCAATTCAAATATTCTCGTCCATTTTCTGATATTTTTCGCCATAACCGATGGAAATCGCGCCTCGCCAGTTTTCCTCTCATATCTGAATGCTGAAAATTAATATATCTACAACGTGTAGCCACAAACTTTTCCGTCGTAAACTCAGTCCAGCATTTTATTATGCCCATGCAAAAGAAAAAAATAACAACATAAGGCCAAAAAAAAATAATAAGTCAGTCTCTGGTCAGCGCGCGCGTCGATTTTAATCATGCGCGTCGATCTTTTTTTTTCCAAAATGTTCCGCGGTAGCTCCAACAGCGCCCTCTATTTCTGCACCTCCTCAATTTTTTTTACCAAAGAGCACCAAGGAATGGGAAATTGCACCAAGGCAAATGATCGAAAGCACCAAGGCAAATTATGGAGGACACCAATGTACATGAGGACACCAAAAAAGCAAAATAGACCCACCTTGTCTGTACAATCCAAGCTTGAAAAAAAAAGAAAAAAAAGGAAAAACAAAAAAAAAAGCCGCGTGGCCGCGTCAATTCCGGAACTTTGGTCTGACCAGAGACCGAATTTTTTTTTTTTTAGCCTAAAAGCCATTTTATGATAAGATTAGCATATGTTGCATGAACTCCAACGAAGTTAGAGGCTCCGTCAAGTCTACCGTTGTCATAAATTCAGTGCAGAATTTTATTATACCCATGCAAAAAGACCAACAAAATAAAACCAATATAAAGGCCATTTTTTTTCTTAATGTCGTAACCATATTGCAGAATTTTATTATACCCATGCAAAATACCAACAAACAAAACCATAAAGGCCAGTTTATCTTAAAATTAGCATAATTATGTTTCATAAACTCTAACGACGTGAGACGCTCCGTCAATTCTACCAATAAAAAACAAAACAAAACAAAAAAGCCATTTTATTTTAAGATTAGCATAATTCTGTCGCATAAACTCCAACGACATTAGAGGCTTCGTCAAGTCTACCAATAGTCCCAACTGGTTGTATGCTTGAGTAGCCATCCATGCGGCACCAGATGTTCGCTTCCTGATAGACCTACAAGTCGTGTTGAGGTAAAGCAACAAGTTCAACTGCAGGTTGTTTGATTTTCTTAGTGAAAAACACAGGGTAATGGATGCAGGGTAATGGGAGGGGTAGTGTGCAGTTCAATAAGTCACTATAAACACAAGAAAATATGCCAGCCCGACCACTGTGCGTTTGTAACTCAACAAACGCGAGCCTCTAGTTATAATTAGTGTTTCATAGGGGGTTACTACTTTACTGATGACATTCGCGGATGACCTTTCCTCTCTTAGCCCCTCTAGCCTAGCGCCACGCCGATTCTATAGCAGGATGCGGCTGTAGCCGTTTTGCTGGAGGAAATCTATATAGATACAGATACAGCTACAGACATGCTGTGGATGACACACGTGGGTGACATCTGTGGTAGACAGTTGTGGGTTACAGTTTGTGGTTGACGTTTGCAAGTAACCAATTCGTCCGATTCACAATGCAGTGCGCCACCAAGAGTTTGCCACGGAGAGTTCATTTTCCCTGTGCATTATGGGAGATGGTCGACAAATTCGCAGCGCGGGACATTTGAAATTGTTAGTTTTTCCGGTCAGTAGTTTCGTAAGCGTATGATTTGAGTATCTGTTTGCCCTTTTTTATCAATATGGTTTCTTTTTTAAGGCGTCAGAACGCTATGACTCAATCTATAACAAATTAGCTCAAGTTGTCTGCTGACACTCGTTCAAATGGGCCATGTTTTGCCGACCATAAACTTAAAAAATAGACTCTCCATGGCAAACTCTTGGTGGCGCACTGCATGGTGAATCGCCCGAATTAAACCAATTTCTTACACTGAGTAATAATTTACATAAGAGCTAGCCATAGACCTGTAATTGTGGAGGTGATTAACGAGAATAAAACAAGCAACAGATTGATTGTCCCTGCATAGAAATAAACTGTCCTTTGTCCATTAATTGTGTCCTAATTACTGCATGAACCCAAGAGATGAACAATCAATTACAACTCGGTGGCAAATTGCTCCCAAAACGAATCCATGTTTCTCGGGCCCTAGATCGCTCTGACAATCTCCACAGTTCCGACAGGTGTAACAGGGAAATGGAATCAAGGCGAGATCCGTAGTTTGATTGAATCCACACAGTCAAGTGAAACGAACAGTTTTGCAGTTGGCTGGATTAAGACGCAAAGAGTAACATAATAATGTTAACTTTTATTTTACTAGTTTTAAAAGTGCGTTGCTAATTTGCATTCATAAATACCTAATACAGGTTACCCATTCCTATTGGTCGAGAGCCCGTCACGTGGCCGGTCTTGAACAGACGATAAAGACATGGCTAGCTGGTCTTAAACACTTTTCCAGTGTCACATGAATGTGTGACTCCCATGAAATCCGGTGCATTTTAACTTTTTTGGTTGAACGATCACATTCTGCACGTAGGCATGCGCAATACTACCGGTGAATTAGTATTTCATAGTCCGAAATTCAGAATACACCAGACCAGCTGCGTTTTGGGCGACATCGCGCAGTACGGGCGACTCGCATGCCAATCCCCTTATAAGGTAAGGAGTTGTAGAGGAACATTCCATATTATAGTCAGAGGGGTGTTTCATAAAACATGAAGTAAAATTGTTGAACACAATTGTTGGCAACGTCTGATTTTTGACTTGTTTTGATTTTTGGACCGAAACTATTTTTTTGGGACCGAACAGGTATTTATGAATTGGAATAAATATGTGCTTCGTCGATATTAAACACTCTGTTTAAGACTGGTTGGAGCCTGGAGCGCTGATAATTACCCTCGGCTTATCACCCATCCAGACTCCGACCGGTCAAAACAGAGTTTTTAATACCTCCCAAACACAATTTATTTCCTTAATAAAAAGATACTGATTAAAATTGTAAATTGTTGCAAACACTATTTAACAGTGTAGGCCTACATATAAATATAAACAAATGCAATAATTATTCCACGGCGCGTCCTTGCGCATTACCCAAAAAATCCATGTACCATCTTAAAGATTAAACCTTTGTGAAAAATAAAATTGGTGTGTTATCTATTTTTTTTTATAATAATGATATCTAGGCAATATTACTCTAATGTTATATAATTTTAAATTAAAATTGTCATTGAAATTTTTCTTTAAAGGGAATGTACATCATTGGCTTTTGCTGTAATTTTCAGAAATGAACTATTTGAGGGGTTAGTATAATAGATCAAATATTGTTAAACTGACATGTTTGAAGTTTTGTGTTCAAAAATGCTGGAAAAACCAAGAAAAACAAAAATGTTCAAGTAGTCTGGTTCCTTGACTCCACTAAAGATAAAATGGATCAATTTATAAATGCCGGACAATTGTAAGGTAACGGAACCAGTCTTGCTGGCCTGCACCCGTTCATGAACATGTAACCAATAGCAAACAAAATTTGGACTGAAAAAGTGTAAAGTTGGAGCAGTAGTTGAAAAATAGTTAGGTTTTTCCAACAGTGGTCGGCCGACCACCGTTGGAAATGTATACAAAAATACCATTTTCTTGAAAATGACTTCACACCAGGTGCCATAATTTTACAGGATGCTTTAGACTGTCATTTACCAACATTCTAGTAAGGTATTTCGTAAAAACTTGGTAGTTATATTTGTCGATGTTTGCAAATGTTGTATATTCCCTTTAAAAAAGTGGTAGATAGAAATGTCAATGAACCAAGTACCTCAAATACCTCCGAATAAATAACGATTAACCATGGTACCACAGCTGATCTTTATATCAGTGAATTTAGTGGACATCTATCATCTACTGGGTGAGTCAAAAAAGCGGAATCTAAACCCCTCAAAATATATTTCAAATTATAAAAAATATGTAGCACCAAAAATAATAACGAATGAAAAGCCAGTTTCAAAGAATATCACCATTATCAACGGAATAACAAAAAAACAAAAAAATCGGGAAAAAAATTATTGTGCATAATTCCGACTGTTTGGAACAACAAAGAAAATGATACAGAATAATTGTTTCAACATTTGTAGTGCGCAATATCTTTACTAACAACCATGGTTAGGTAAACGATATGATTTATCAAATCCACTTTTGCTTAAAAGACTGGCCTTCCAAAAGACTTTGTTGAATATTTGTAACTTTTAAACTGATTTTTTATCGCTGGTGATGTTTGAAGACAATTGTGACGACGATTCTTGAAATCGCATTTTTGGACGAAAGAGGTTTTAGGGTCATGTGTTTAAATAGTGATATTCTTTGAACGGATTGAGCAATTTCAGTAATTATTTTTTAGCTAATGAACCATTATATTGTTGGTGCTACATATTTTTTTCATATGAAATATAATTTGGGGGTTTCGGTTCCGCTTTTTGTATTTACCCTGTGTTACGCAAATTAAGTCGTGCACTAAAAAATGTAACAAAGGAATGAACCTGATAGTAATGTGCTTTTAGTTTTAAACTCACCCTCATAAACGTACCCAATTCCACTAATATTTATCTTGAAAAATACAACTTATAAATTGAACTATTTGAATTTATTTCCAGTGTTGCGTTTGCCTATGATGTCAATCTTACACGCACTAAAGTGAACATATAATTTGCTGTCATACAACCCGAGTAGAGTTCTCGTTTTGCTCCCAGTCGCCACCCATACCACGAGCGCTTGCGACTTTGGTTTTGGGGCCCCACTGCATTATTATACTTTGTTGAAATGTGCGAGCCTTTTTCGTTGTAAGTGCATGGTGTTTGTGAGAATGACGTTGAGGTGAGAATAGACCGTAATCGTTCATTTAGAATCGATTTTCTTGTCCATGCTTTGTTTTCAGGGTCTCCCATCTTCTTGCGTATGGCGTGGACAGCCTACAGCTGTAGGTTAAGGGTAGATATCCAGGCCAGGGTATCGTAGGTTACGGTGTTGATGGCTTCGATGCTGCCGGGGAAAGTCTCAGTGGGTAGTCATTCACGATGTGCTGGATGGTCTGGTCCGAATGTCCCCAGTCACACGCAGGGCTCTCTGTCATCCCCCGACCCCCATTTCGGCAGAGGATGGGCTGTTCTTGCTTGGAGCGTGTGGAGTCTGATCAAGGTTAGCCATTGCTTGCGATGGAGGTCAAATCCGGGTGGTTTTACAGTGGGATCTGTGATAATCTCTCCATTGTTGGTGTTCGCATCTGCCCAGAGTCTGCGCCGCTCAGTCTTAGGATCAAATTCATCCAGGGATTCGACTGAAGACCAGAAGGGCTTTGGGACTTCAGGCGCATGTTGGGTAGGTTTTTTCAAATCAGCATGGATGGCGAGGTCAGAGTATAGCCTCGATTGGGCACACATCCTTCAACATCCTTTCCCTTCTGCGTATGTTGGGAGGGGCAGTGTGAGAGAGGACAGGGAGCCACTGCAAAGGTGTTGACTTCAGCGTCCCCGTCATGACCCGCATTGCAGAGTTAAGGACAGTGTCGACTCATCGTTTGGTGTGGCAGCTTATTAGCCCAAGATGTTGAGCAAAACTTGGCTGTTGAGTTGACTAGGGCTAGTGTTCATTGGATCCCCAGTTGTTGCCTGCAAATTTCCTGATGATGTTGAACTTTGCTTTTAGTTTGTCAGCCACCCTCTTCAGATGTATAGGTGAGGCTGCGATCCAGGGTGACTCCGAGGTACTTAGGGAATTCCTTATTCTTAACTGGTTTCATATTATGGGTATTAGCAGTGCCCCTACCACGACAGATCATTATTCTTAAATCAACTTCAATTTTGATTGGCTGATTGGCAGAGTACTAGGGCCTAACAGATACATTTAATGTGACCACCACGGTATAGGGACTTATTATTATTTTATTTGTAACTGTTGTTCGTGAGGACGAAGTCGATGTGAAGAATGTTTCTTTAATGCGAATCAATTTTCTGGTTCCTGTATTGTGTGAAGGGTGACCACGTCAGTCTCATGATTGGCAGTGCCCCTACCGAGGCAGATCAAACGGTACATGCCGTCGCGGAACTCTTGGATACGCCACCAGTAGATGAACGGGTTAATGACAGAGTTGAACACCAGGAGGACGACACCAATCTGGGACATAATCTTGAGGTTTAGGGACTGATCAGAGTACGTGCCGCCGTTAAAGTAAATCAGGAAGTTGGCGACGCAGTATAAGATCCAGCATGCAAAGCTCGTCACTAAGATTATGGTGAAGGTGATCATCAAGTGGCGCGTCTGGCGAAGGCGGGTACGGGCCACAGCGTCGTCGACCTGGACGCCTTCGATGGACGCGAGCGGTGGAGTGTACCGGGCGATTTGACGGAAAACGGCGCAGTAGAAGACAGCAGTGATGAGCAGGATGACCAGCGCGATCAACGGCCGCATCAACCGGGTAACCAGGGGGGTGTGTATCTGTGTGGTGGGACATAGAGGGCGGCAGAGATGACCCAAATCAGCAGGCAAGCTGCCAGCATGCGACCACGTGACACCATGGCGTCATAGCGAGCTGGGGGCGTGATGGTCAGAGCTAGCAAGCGATTCACAGCAATCGCTAGGATGCTCAACTGAGCGGCACACAGGGACGTGCGCACCAACGACTGCACCACAGGGACCTGGAAATACACTGTGACCTTGTGCAGAAAGATGAAGGTCGGAGCCGCAATGTCGCCGAGCACGAGGTTGAAAGCGAAGCCGTAGTACTTGACGCGGAGCTGCTTGGTGGATGCAAATAGCACCACAGCAAGGAGGTTACTGACTATGGCTGCGCCGCAGATTACCAGCACAGCAGTGTTGATGGCTTGCAAAGTGTCAACCATGTTGGATTGTTGTAATCTCTGCACACACACAAAAACAACAAAGTGAATGAATGATTTTCAGTACGATTCGTATCGATATTCGTATTCACTTCTAGATAAACTCCACAATGTGGTAAAAATTCAAACAATTTATCGCGCTGAGTGCTTTCTTTCATTACCTATTAAGCTTTTAAGATGACGTTATCATGCGCCATCGAGTTTAAAAGGTCAGTTTCGACCAAGAATCTTGGTCAAAATGGCATTATTCTTCAAATTAGGGTTTGCCCTTCATCGACGAAAAAACACTGTATACTCAGTGTGTTACCTCCCGAAGGAAAGTTGGAAAAAAAAATCACTCGGGTGTTGCTCGAACCCTCGACCTCCTGATTTCTAGTGTGGACGTCTTACCACTCGACCACCGAGATAACGGAATCGTTTGGCTGGTACGAATCTGATGTACATAGCAGCTAGCGGGTACCGCATTTAACTATTCATAACATGAAGTTATGCGTCGGGTGATGTAAATCAAATTAATAGGTTTGGCCCTCCACCGACGTTTGCATCAGTGTGTTACCTCTCGAGTGAAAGTTGAAAAAAAAACTTGTTCCATCTGTGGTTAGACGTCTGCACTAGAAAGCAGGAGGTTGGGGGTTCGAGTCTCACCTGAGTGATTTTTCAAACTTTCACTAGGGAGGTAGCACACTCAGTATACGTCGGTTTAGGGCAAAACCTAATTTGATTTACATCACCCCGACGCAAAATTCCATCTGATGAATGGCAATATTCTTATTCAAAAATACATTTTTACGTGTCCCAAAATGATATATTTTTTGATCAAATGGCCCTGAAAATTAAACTCAGAGAACTGTCATTTTGATCACAAAAGTGTCAGATGAAATCTGACTCAGATTTGGGTCGAATAAGAACCGGGATTGTAAATGTTTTAAACATTTAGCGCCATTTTGTATGACCTGCCACTTTGGCATAAAATGTTAGCCGAGGTCGGCTACAATTTTTTTTCCCCAAAAAATTGCATATTAACATTCTCTGTATGCATGAAAAAGGAATTTAATTAAGTCTTGGACATCTTTTGTTAATTGTTATGTTGTTTTGTATTTTCAACAAACCAAAGACATGTTTCGACCATCAGTGGTTTGCCAACCCTTGGTTGATAAAAAAAGTGCCAACCTCGGTTTGGCTTGAAAAGGTTTATAATTATGAAGGCTTGCAGTCGTGTCACGGACACTACACACTACAAACCAATCCAAGTGCAATCCTGGACATGATATCAAGAAATACTCCTCAGGGAGCGGTGCTTGTATCTGCATACGTTCTGCCCATCTGCATATTCGTGCCATGGTCATATGCAAATTACATGCCGTAGGCCCAATTATAAAATATAAACTAGACAGGGACCACTTATTAACTGAGCAAATTTAATTCAGCCCGACTAAATTAAAAGAAACATATGGCACCATGAAGTATCACAAACATAATTAAGCGGATTATTTTGGCAAAAGGGTGCATCTTGAGAAAGCATATCAACATGCACTTTTATTGCACTTCTACTATGCGTATAATATAAACTGCCTAAAAAACGGCAAAATACAAAAGGTGTATAGTTTATAGGGTATCGTTTATAGTTCCGCTATATGTTGCCTTGCTACATCTGGTCAGATCTATCACAAAACAAGGTGTATCTCAATACACGCCCTTTTGTCAAAGAAACTGAATAAACCAAGCACATTAATTTTGCACGAAATACGCCCTGCTATCTTTCAAACAAAAGGCCGTCCGGACTTGAGGGTTCATCAAAAGGAAACAGCCCCCCCCCGAAAAAAAAATAACCCCAAAAATGACTTTATCTCAAAAAGGTCAACATCGAAGTTACACCCTTTTGCCGCGATGGTTATTTATTTATTTATTTATTTGTATTTATTTTGCCAATTTGCGCGGATACATATTTCTACCAAGCCCTTCTGTACAGGGTATCCCCGAAATATGCAACCCTAATTTGCCTTTAAAAAGGGATCTGTGGATTTTTATGTTTGGGGTATGTTTCAGATTAAAGCTGAGAGCTTTTTCTTTCAAATACGGGAGAAAAAAAATCATGAAAATAGCACTTTGGGATGCTGACAAAAAATATCGGTTTTTGGGGGTAAAAGTAGCCATTTTTTTCATCCTGTACACAAAAACCTCAACCAGTGTAACATTTTACTAGTATAAGCCTACTTGTGCAATTTTTCTTCATTTGTGAATTTTTGTTAGTATTTATACGCAAGTCTCTCGCTGTGTCTCATTATAGCCTTCGAGTCACGTATTGCTGATGCCTCAAAGGAATAATTTTTTCATGGAACAAATTTGATGCAAGTGGTTAAGATGCGTTTTATGATCATTTCCGCAGCATTAAAACCTACTCATTATACTCACAAAAACCATACGGCTGAATGTTGTTTAAATTTTAACCGATTATTGCTTACCACTTTAAGCTTCACAACAGCCTGTATATTCGTGTGTTTATATGTTTTATACTGTACTGTTCGTTGTTTACCGCAACCGATATTTTATGCCTGAATTATGTAAAATTCCGTCTGTTTTATACTTCCATGTACGCTGTTCACCGGAACCGATAATGCCTGAACTTTATGCCTGAATCATGTAAACTACAGTTATGGAAATGAGCACAAGTTTATAATTCGTTCGGACTTATGCAGGAATAGGATAAGCGTTCTTCGTCTGTATGAAAAAGGCATTTTAATTAAGTCTTGGATATCATTTGTTAATTGTTATGTTGTTTTGTATTTTCAACGAACCAAAGACATGTTTCGATGAGTAATTGTTTTGCAAGTCGACCTTCAATAGTTTGCCAACCCTTGGATGATAAAAAAAAAGTGCCAAGTATGGTTTGGCTTGAGAAGGTTTATAATTATGAACGCTTGCAGTCGTGTCACGGACACTACACACTACAAACCAATCCAAGTGCAATCCTGGACATGATATCAAGAAATACTCCTCAGGGAGCGGTGCTTGTATCTGCCTACGTTCTGCCCATCTGCATATTCGTGTCATGGTGATATGCAAATTACATGCCGTAGGCCCAGTCATGAAATATAAAATACGCAGGAACACTTATTAACTGAGCAAATTTAATTCAGCCCGACTAAAAGAAACATATGGCACATGGGAGTAGCCTACATGTATATAGCCTTGACCAAGCCTGTCCAGCCAAGCTTTTACCTAGGGAGGCAATTTGAAACCATATACACGATATCTACCATGAAGTATCACAAACATAATTAAGCGGATTATTTTGGCAAAGGGGTGCATCTTGAGAAAGCATATCAACATGCACCTTTATTGCACTTCTACTATGCGTATAACTGCCTAAAACACGGCAAAATACAAAAGGTGTATCGTTTATAGGGTATCGTTTATAGTTCCGCCATGTTGCCTTGCCACATCTGGTCACATCTATCACAAAACAATCTCAATACACGCCCTTTTGTCAATTTAAGACAAAAGGCCGTCCAGACTTGAAGGTTCTTCAAAAGGAAACAGCCCCCCCCCGAAAAAAAAATAACCCCAAAAAAGTTTTTATCTCAAAAAGGTCCAAATTGAAGTTACAACCTTTTAACGCGATGGTTATTTATTTATTTGTTTATTTGTATTGTTATTTATTCTCCTTTGCTCCTTTTGACATCTTAATCTCCATAGTGTTTTGCAAGTGGGGTACTGAGATTTCTAAAGACCGACTTGTAGGGTACTATTGTCCATATTGTTGCCCTTTGTTCCCGGTACCCCCATAAGGCGGTTTATACAAAAACAAGACCACATGGTGAGTAAAAAAAAACGAAACCCAAATGTCGGGACCATTGTGTAAGTGAAGTTCTGCATGTAGCACTTTCAAAATCTCAGATATAAAAGCCCAATCCATAAGCTTTCTTTTAGTACAAGACTCATTCAAATCACTCGTGTACTTTAAGTATTATGCATGCTATGCAGATTCTCTACCGCGCTGCATGCAGCAGAAGCAGTGACACCATGCAATGGAAGTTCTTTTTACCGTGCAATAGAACTTCCATTTCACTGCCCGCTGCGCGCCACGCGCGCGCCGTGCGTTGGTACGAATAATTCATTGACATGTGATAAACGATCCACCAATCAGATGACGGCGATTTATTCGGGTGTTGTTTAAAAAGAAATATTCCTCAGAGAGTGGTGCTTGTATCTGCATACGTTCTGCCCATCTGCATGTTCGTGTCAGATGCAAATTACATGCCGTAGGGACAAATCTTCACATATAAACTAGGCAGGGACACTGAATAACTGAGCAAATTTAATTCAGCCCGACTAAAAGAAACATATGGCACATGGGAGTAGCCTACATGTATATATCCTTGACCAAGCCTGTCCAGCCAAGCTTTTCCCTAGGGAGGCAATTTGAAACCAGATGCACGATATCTACCATGAAGTATCACAAACATAATGAAGCGGATTATTTTGGCAAAAGGGTGCATCTTGAGAAAGCATATCAACATGCACCTTTGTTGCACTTCTACTATGCATATAATATAAACTGCCTAAAAAACGGCAAAATACAAAAGGTGTATCGTTTATAGGGTATCGTTTATAGTTCCGCCATGTTGCCTTGCCACATCTGTTCAGATCTATCGCAAAACAAGGTGTATCTCAATACACGCCCTTTTGTCAAAGAAACTGAATAAACCAAGCACATTTATTTTGCACGAGATACGCCCTGCTATCTTTGAAACAAAAGGCCGTCCGGACTTGAGGGTTCATCGAAAGGAAACAGCCCCCCCCCCTCCCAAAAAAAAATAACCCCAAAAATGACTTTATCTCAAAAAGGTCAAAATCGAAGTGACAACCTTTTGCCGCGATGGTTATTTTTTTATTTGTTTATTTGTATTTATTTGGCAATCTGCACGGATACATATTTCTACCAAGCCCTTCTGTACAGGGTATCCCCCAAAAAATGCAACCCTAATTTGCCTTTAAAAAGGGATCTGTGGATTTTTATGTTTGGGGTATATTTCAGATTAAAGCTGAAAGTTTTTTTTTTTAAATACGGCGAAAAAAATCACGAAAATAGCCGTTGGGATGCTGAGAAAATATCGGGTTTTTTTGGGGGTAAAAGTAGCCATTTTTTCACCCTGTACACAAGAACCTCAAACAGTGAAACATTTTACTATAAACCTACTTGTGCAATTATCCTTCATTTGTGCAATTTCTTTAGTATTTATACGAACAGTCTACCTCAAATCCACAATTGTTAAATTAATTAGCCTACTATGCCGGAGCAACCAATACTATGTTTTTTTTTATATAGATGCCAGCAAGGCGGTTGCGTAGCTAGTTTTGAGTTGTAATTCAAAGGAAGGGAAGACTGGAGGATTTGTTTTCCTACCAAAAACAGTTTTGGCTTTAAAGTATCCGCTTCTTTTGAATGACTAGTTGTCGTCATCATAGAAATGCGACTACAATGTATACTGTGTGGTGAAGCAGATGACCAAGGAATGCCTTTCAAAGGGTGAGCAGAATCACCAACCAAAGCTTGAGCCCGAGAGGATTAAACCTTTGGCTTTGGAGGAGGTTGCCCTTATTTTACACACTGTGATGGTTGTCATTTTGGAACCTGAACCACGAGTCACAATGGCTGCTGTATATGACAAATTGCATTTGCCTTTGACGCACACACACCAAGCCGTGTTTTGGGGAAGTTATGGGGTTGTTCCTATTGACATCTTAATCTCCATAGTGTTTTGTATATGGGGTACTGAGATTTCTAAAGACCGACTTGTAGGGTACCATTGTCCATATTGTTGCCCTTTGTTCCCGGTACCCCATAAGGCCGTATATACATAAACAAGACTACAGGGTGAGTAAAAAAAAACGGTCAAGAAAAAAAAAAAAAACGAAACCCAAATGTCGGGACCATTGTGTAAGTGAAGTTCCGCATGTAGCACTTTCAAAATCTAAGATATAAAAGCCCAATTCATAAGCTTTCTTTTAGTACAAGACTCAATCAAATCACTCGTGTACTTTAAGTATTATGCATGCTATGCAGATTCTCTACCGCGCTGCATGCAGCAGAAGCAGTGACACCATGCAATGGAAGTTCTTTTTACCGTGCAATAGAACTTCCATTTCACTGCCCGCTGCGCGCCGCGCGCGCGCCGTGCGTTGGTACGAATAATTCATTGACATGTGATGAACGATCCACCAATCAGATGACGGGGATTTATTCAGGTGTTGTATAAAAAGAAATATTCCTCAAAGAGTAGTGGTTGTATCTGCATACGTTCTGCCCATCTGCATATTCGTGTCATATGCAAATTACATGCCGTAGGGCCCAATCATAAAATATAAACTAGGCAGGGACACTGAATAACTGAGCAAATTTAATTCAGCCCGACTAAAAGAAACATTATGGCACATGGCAGTAGCCTACATTTATATAGCCTTGACCAAGCCTGTCCAGCCAAGCTTTTCCCTAGGGAGGCAATTTGAAACCAGATACACGATATCTACCCTGGAGTATCACAAACATAATGAAGCGGATTATTTTGGCAAAAGGGTGCATCTTAAGAAAGCATATCAACGTGCACCTTTATTGCACTTCTACTAAGCGTATAATATAAGCTGCCTAAAAAACGGCAAAATACAAAAGGTGTATCGTTTATAGGGTATCGTTTATAGTTCCGCCATGTTGCCTTGCCACATCTGGTTACATCTATCACAATACAAGGTTTATCTCAATACACGCCCTTTTGTCAAAGAAACTGAATAAACCAAGCACATTAATTTTGCACGAGATACGCCCTGCTATCTTTAAAACAAAAGGCCGTCCGGACTTGAGGATTCATCAAAAGGAAACAGTCCCCCCCGAAAAAAAAATAACCCCTAAAATGACTTTATCTCAAAAAGGTCAAAATCGAAGTTACACCCTTTTGCCGTGATGGTTATTTATTTATTTGTTTATTTGTATTTATTTTGGCAATTTGCGCGGATACATGTTTCCACCAAGCCCTTCGGTACAGGGTATCCCCGAAATATGCAACCCTAATTTGCCTTTAAAAAGGGATCTGTGGATTTTTATGTTTGGGGTATGTTTCAGATTAAAGCTGAGAGCTTTTTCTTTCAAATACTGGAGAAAAAAATCATGAAAATAGCACTTTGGGATGCTGACAAAAAATATCGGTTTTGGGGGGTAAAAGTAGCCATTTTTTTCATCCTGTACACAAAAACCTCAACCAGTGAAACATTTTACTAGTATAAGCCTTCTTGTGTAATTTTTCTTCATTTGTGAATTTGTTTTAGTATTTATACGCAAGTCTCTCGCTGTGTCTCATTATAGCCTTCGTGTCACGCATTGCTGATGCCTCAAAGGAATATAGTTTTTCATGGAACAAATTTGATGCAAGAGGTTAAGATGCGTTTTATGATCATTTCCGCAGCATTAAAACCTACTCATTACACTCACAAAAACCATACGGCTGAATGTTGTTTAAATTTTAACCGATTATTGCTTACCACTTTAAGCTTCACAACAGCCTGTATATTCGTGTGTTTATATGTTTTATACTGTACTGTTCGTTGTTT
This sequence comes from Patiria pectinifera, assembly GCA_029964075.1. Taxonomy (NCBI): domain Eukaryota; kingdom Metazoa; phylum Echinodermata; class Asteroidea; order Valvatida; family Asterinidae; genus Patiria; species Patiria pectinifera. The sequence goes on from CM057150.1 coordinate 5,876,243, forward strand.
ACCGCAACCGATATTTTATGCCTGAATTATGTAAAGTTCCGTCTGTTTTATACTTTCATGTAGTGTTCACCGGAACCGATAATGCCTGAACTTTATGCCTGAATTATGTAAATTACATTTATGGAAATGAGCACAGGTTTACTATTCGTATGGACTTTATGCATGAATAAGATAAGCGTTCTGCGTCTGTACGAAAAAGGCATTTTAATTAAGTCTTGGATATCATTTGTTAATTGTTATAATGTTTTTGTTTTTTTCAACAAACCAAAGACATGTTTCGATGAGTAATTGTTTTGCAAGTCGACCTTCAATAGTTTGCAAACCCTTGGTTGATAAAAAAAAAAGTGCCAACCACGGTTTGGCTTGAGAAGGTTTATAATTATGAAGGCTTGCAGTCGTGTCACGGACACTACACATTACAGACCAATCCAACTGCAATCCTGGACATGATATCAAGAAATACTCCTCAGGGAGTGGTGCTTGTATCTACATTCGTTCTGCCCATCTGCATATTCGTGTCATAGTCATATGCAAATTACATGCCGTAGGCCCAATCATAAAATATAAAATACGCAGGAACACTTATTAACTGAGCAAATTTAATTCAGCCCGACTAAAAGAAACATATGGCACATAGGAGTAGCCTACATGTATATAGCCTTGACCAAGCCTGCGCAGCCAAGCTTTTCCCTAGGGAGGCAATTTGAAACCAGATGCACGATATCTACCATGAAGTATCACAAACATAACTAAGCGGATTATTTTGGCAAAAGGGTGCATCTTGAGAAAGCATATCAACATGCACTTTTATTGCACTTCTACTATGCGTATAATATAAACTGCATAAAAAACGGCAAAATACAAAAGGTGTATCGTTTATAGGGTATCGTTTATAATTCCGCCATGTTGCCTTGCCACATCTGGTCAGATCTATCACAATACAAGGTGTATCTCAATACACGTCCTTTTGTCAAAGAAACTGAATAAACCAAGCACATTAATTTTGCACGAGATACGCCCTGCTATCTTTGAAACAAAAGGCTGTCCGGACTTGAGGGTTCATCAAAAGGAAACAGCCCCCCCCCCCGAAAAAAAATAACCCCAAAAATGACTTTATCTCAAAAAGGTCAAAATCGAAGTTACACCCTTTTGCCACGATGGTTATTTATTTATTTGTTTATTTGTATTTATTTTGGCAATCTGCACGGATACATATTTCTACCAAGCCCTTCTGTACAGGGTATCCCCGAAAAATGCAACCCTAATTTGCCTTTAAAAAGGGATCTGTGGAGGTTTATGTTTGGGGTATATTTCAGATTAAAGCTGAGAGCTTTTTCTTTCAAATACGTGGGAAAGAAAATCATGAAAATAGCACTTTGGGATGCTGAGAAAATATCGGGTTTTGTTGGGGTAAAAGTAGCCATTTTTTTCATCCTGTACATCAGAACCTCAAACAGTGAATCATTTTACTATAAGCCTACCTGTGCAAGTATCCTTCATTTGTGCAATTTCTTTAGTATTTATACGAACAGTCTACCTCAAATCCGAAATTGTTAATTTAATTAGCCTACTATGCCGGAGCAACCAATACTATGTTGTTTTTTATATAGATGCCTGCGAGGCGGTTGCGTAGCTAGTTTTGAGTTGTAATTCTAAGGAAGGGGAAACTGGAGGATTTGTTTTCCTACCAAAAACAGTTTTGCTTTCGAAGTATCCGCTTCTTCTACCAAAAACAGTTTTGGCTTCAAAGTATCCGCTTCTTTTGAATGACTAGTTGTCGTCATCATAGAAATGCGACTACAATGTATACTGTGTGGTGAAGCAAATGACCAAGGAGTGCCTTGAAAAGGGTGAGCAGAATCATCAACCAAAGCTTGAGCCCGAGAGGATTAAACCTTTGGCTTTGGAGGAGGTTGCCCTTATTTTACACACTGTGATGGTTGTCATTTTGGAACCTAAACCACGAGTCACTATGGCTGTTGTATATGACAAAATGCATTTGCCTTTTACGCACACACACCAAGCCGTGTTTTTGGGAAGTTATGGGGTACCACTATTGTCATTTATTCTTCTTTGTTCCTATTGACATCTTAATCTCCATAGTGTTTTGTATATGGGGTACTGAGATTTCTAAAGACCGACTTGTAGGGTACCATTGTCCATATTGTTGCCCTTTGTTCCCGGTACCCCATATTATAAAGGCCGTATATACATAAACAAGACTACAGGGTGAGTAAAAAAAACGGTAAAAAAAAACAAAAACAACGAAACCCAAATGTCGGGACCATTGTGTAAGTGAAGTTCTGCATGTAGCACTTTCAAAATCTAAGATATAAAAGCCCAATTCATAAGCTTTCTTTTAGTACAAGACTCATTCAAATCACTCGTGTACTTTAAGTATTATGCATGCTATGCAGATTCTCTACCGCGCTGCATGCAGCAGTAGCAGTGACACCATGCAATGGAAGTTCTTTTTACCGTGCAATAGAACTTCCATTTCACTGCCCGCTGCGCGCCACGCGCGCGCCGTGCGTTGGTACGAATAATTCATTGACATGTGATAAACGATCCACCAATTAGATGACGGGGATTTATTCAAGTGTTGTATAAAAAGAAATATTACTCAGAGAGTAGTGCTTGTATCTGCATACGTTCTGCCCATCTGCATATTCGTATCAGATGCAAATTACATGCCGTAGGGCCCAATCATAAAATATAAACTAGGAAGGGACACTGAATAACTGAGCCCGACTAAAAGAAACACATGGCACATGGGAGTAGCCTACATGTATATTGCATTGACCAAGCCTGTCCAGCCAAGCTTTTCCCTAGGGAGGCAATTTGAAACCAGATACACGATATCTACCACGAGTATCACAAACATAACTAAGGCCAAAAAAAAAAAGTCTCCGGTTTCTGGTATGCGCGCGCGTCGCCGTAGCTATGCGCGTCGGCAAAATGAAAAAGTTTTTTTTTCAATAAAAGATGATGTCTCAAAACCGCTAAACTCACTGGTTTGACTGGAATTCTGCTGCTGCACAATTTTAACGTGTTTTTAGATGGGGTTATGATCGAAAATAAGCTTTATGTGGCCTCTCTGGACTCCCATATATTTGCACTAAGTTTAGTCTGGCACCATTTGCAGTCATCAGCCGACATTTGAAGCCAAAAATAAAAAAAAAAGGTAAAAAAAAAAAAAAAAGCCGCGTCGCCGCACCACTTTTGGGGCAAGCTCCATACCAGAAACCGGAGACTTTTTTTTTTGGCCTAAGCGGATTATTTTGGCAAAAGGGTGCATCTTGAGAAAGCATATCAACGTGCACCTTTATTGCACTTCTACTATGCATATAATATGAACTGCCTAAAAAACGGCAAAATACAAAAGGTGTATCGTTTATAGGGTATCGTTTATAGTTCAGCTATATGTTGCCTTGCCACATCTGGTCAGATCTATCACAAAACAAGGTGTATCTCAATACACGCCCTTTTGTCAAAGAAACTGAATAAACCAAGCACATTAATTTTGCACGAGATACGCCCTGCTATCTTTAAAATAAAAGGCCGTCCGGACTTGAGGGTTCATCAAAAGGAAACAGCCCCCCCCCCCGAAAATAAAATAACCCCAAAAATGACTTTTTCTCAAAAAGGTCAAAATCGAAGTTACACCCTTTTGCCGCGATGGTTATTTAGTTATTTGTTTATTTGTATTTATTTTGGCAATTTGCGCGGATACATATTTCTACCAAACCCTTCTGGACAGGGTATCCCCGAAAAATGCAACCCTAATTTGCCTTTAAAAAGGGATCTGTGGAGTTTTATGTTTGGGGTATATTTCAGATTAAAGCTGAGATCTTTTTCTTTCAAATACGGGGGAAAACAATAATGAAAATAGCACTTTGGGATGCTGAGAAAATATCGGGTTTTTTGGGGGTAAAAGTAGCCATTTTTTCATCCTGTACATAAGAACCTCAAACAGTGAATCATTTTAGTATAAGCCTACCTGTGCAATTATCCTTCATTTGTGCAATTTCTTTAGTATTTATACGAACAGTCTACCTCAAATCCGAAATTGTTAATTTAATTAGCCTACTATGCGGAGCAACCAATACTTTGTTGTTTTTTTTATATAGATGCCTGCGAGGCGGTTGCGTAGCTAGTTTTGAGTTGTAATTCTAAGGAAGGGGAAACTGGAGGATTTGTTTTTCTACCAAAAACAGTTTTGCTTTCGAAGTATCCGCTTCTTCTACCAAAAACAGTTTTGGCTTCAAAGTATCCGCTTCTTTTGAATGACTAGTTGTCGTCATCATAGAAATGCGACTACAATGTATACTGTGTGGTGAAGCAAATGACCAAGGAGTGCCTTGAAAAGGGTGAGCAGAATCATCGACCAAAGCTTGAGCCCGAGAGGATTAAACCTTTGGCTTTGGAGGAGGTTGCCCTTATTTTACACACTGTGATGGTTGTCATTTTGGAACCTGAACCACGAGTCACTATGGCTGTTGTATATGACAAAATGCATTTGCCTTTTACGCACACACACCCAGCCGTGTTTTTGGGTAGTTTTGGCAAAAGGGTGCATCTTGAGAAAGCATATCAACATGCACCTTTATTGCACTTCTACTATGCATATAATATAAACTGCATAAAAAACGGCAAAATACAAAAGGTGTATCGTTTGTAGGGTATCGTTTATAGTTCTGCTATGTTGCCTTGCCACATCTCGTCAGATCTATCACAAAACAAGATGTATCTCAATACACGCCCTTTTGTCAATTTAAGACAAAAAGCCGTCCGGACATGAGGGTTCTTCAAAAGGAAACAGCCCCCCCCCCCGAAAAAAATAACCCCCAAAATGTTTTTATCTGCAAAAGGTCAAAATCGAAGTTACACCCTTTTAACGCGATGGTTATTTATTTATTTGTTTATTTGTATTGTCATTTATTCTCCTTTGTTCCTTTTGACATCTTAATCTCCATAGTGTTTTGCATATGGGGTACTGAGATTTCTAAAGACCGACTTGTAGGTTACCATTGTCCTTATTGTTGCCCTTTGTTCCCGGTACCCCATAAGGCCGTATATACATAAACAAGACTACAGAGTGAGTAAAAAAAAAGGTCAAAAAAAGAAAAAAAAGAAACCCAAATGTCGGGACCATTGTGTAAGTGAAGTTCTCCATGTAGAACTTTCAAAATCTAAGATATTAAAGCCCAATTCATAAGCTTTCTTTTAGTACAAGACTCATTCAAATCACTCGTGTACTTTAAGTATTATGCATGCTATGCAGATTCTCTACCGCGCTGCATGCAGCAGAAGCAGTGACACCATGCAATGGAAGTTCTTTTTACCGTGCAATAGAACTTCCATTTCACTGCCCGCTGCGCGCCACGCGCGCGCCGTGCGTTGGTACGTATAATTCATTGACATGTAATAAACGATCCACCAATTAGATGACGGGGATTTATTCAAGTGTTGTATAAAAAGAAATATTACTCAGAGAGTAGTGCTTGTATCTGCATACGTTCTGCCCATCTGCATATTCGTGTCAGATGCAAATTACATGCCGTAGGGCCCAATCATCAAAATATAAACTAGGCAGGGACACTGAATAACTGAGCAAATTTAATTCAGCCCGACTTAAAGAAACATATGGCACGTGGGAGTAGCCTAAATGTATATAGCATAGACCAAGCCTGTCCAGCCAAGCTTTTCCCTAGGGAGTCAATTTGAAACCAGATACACGATATCTACCATGAAGTATCACAAACATAATTAAGCGGATTATTTTGGCAAAAGGGTGCATCTTGAGAAAGCATATCAACATGCACCTTTATTGCACTTCTACTATGCATATAATATGAACTGCCTAAAAAACGGCAAAATACAAAAGGTGTATCGTTTGTAGGGTATCGTTTATAGTTCCGCTATGTTGCCTTGCCACATCTAGTCAGATCTATCACAAAACAAGATGTATCTCAATACACGCCCTTTTGTCAATTTAAGACAAAAGGCCGTCCGGACATGAGGGTTCTTCAAAAGGAAACAGCCCCCCACCCCGAAAAAAATAACCCCCAAAATGTTTTTATCTCCAAAAGGTCAAAATCGAAGTTACACCCTTTTAACGCGATGGTTATTTATTTATTTGTTTATTTGTATTGTCATTTATTCTCCTTTGTTCCTTTTGACATCTTAATCTCCATAGTGTTTTGCATATGGGGTACTGAGATTTTTAAAGACTGACTTGTAGGGTACCATTGTCCATATTGTTGCCCTTTGTTCCCGGTACCCCATAAGGCCGTTTATACAAAAACAAGACCACATGGTGAGTAAAAAAAAAAACGAAACCCAAATGTCGGGACCATTGTGTAAGTGAAGTTCTGCATGTAGCACTTTCAAAATCTAAGATATAAAAGCCCAATTCATAAGCTTTCTTTTAGTACAAGACTCATTCAAATCACTCGTGTACTTTAAGTATTATGCATGCTATGCAGATTCTCTACCGCGCTGCATGCAGCAGAAGCAGTGACACCATGCAATGGAAGTTCTTTTTACCGTGCAATAGAACTTCCATTTCACTGCCCGCTGCGCGCCACGCGCGCCGTGCGTTGGTACGAATAATTCATTGACATGTGATGAACGATCCATCAATCAGATGACGGGGATTTATGCAGGTGTTGTGTACAAAGAAATATTCCTCAGAGAGTGGTGCTTGTATCTGCATACGTTCTGCCCATCTGCATATTCGTGTCATATGCAAATTACATGCCGTAGGGCCCAATCATAAAATACAAACTAGGCAGGGACACTGAATAACTGAGCAAATTTAATTCAGCCCGACTAAAGGAAACACATGGCACATGGGAGTAGCCTACATGTATATAGCCTTGACCAAGCCTGTCCAGCCAAGCTTTTCCCTAGGGAGGCAATTTGAAACCAGATACACGATATCTACCCTGAAGTATCACAAACATAATTAAGCGGATTATTTTGGCAAAAGGGTGCATCTTAAGAAAGCATATCAACATGCACCTTTATTGCACTTCTACTATGCATATAATATAAACTGCATAAAAAACGGCAAAATACAAAAGGTGTATCGTTTATAGGGTATCGTTTATAGTTCCGCCATGTTGCCTTGCCACATCTGTTCAGATCTATCACAATACAAGGTGTATCTCAATACACGCCCTTTTGTCAAAGAAACTGAATAAACCAAGCACCTTAATTTTGCACGAGATACGCCCTGCTATCTTTAAGACAAAAGGCCGTCCGGACTTGAGGGTTCATCAAAAGGAAACAGCCCCCCCCCCGAAAAAATAACCCCAAAAATGTCTTTATCTCAAAAAGGTCAAAATCGAACTTACACCCTTTTTCCGCCTTAGTTATTGATTTATTTGTTTATTTGTATTTATTTTGGCAATCTGCACGGATACATGTTATTCTTATGTTTGGGGTATATTTCAGATTAAAGCTGAGAGCTTTTCTTTCAAATACGGGGAAAAAATCATGAAAATAGCACTTGGGATGCTAAGAAAATATCGGGTTTTGGGGGGTAAAAGTCGCCATTTTTTCATCCTGTACACAAGAACCTCAAACAGTGAAACATTTTACTATAAGCCTACTTGTGCAATAATCCTTCATTTGTGCAATTTCTTTAGTATTTTGACAATTGAAAGTCATGTTTATGATGCTGAATGGGTTTAAAATAGGACTAAAAGGATGAGATATCTGTTCAGGTGAAAAATAAAAGTTTTTTCCATCAAATTCATTCGTACTCTTGTCACATTATGTGCCATGTTGTTTGTAGGATGAGGACATGCAAAAATCGGTACAGTGAAAATACCTTACTTGTGGTAATGTTTTGTGTATACAGGGGGAAAAAAGGCTACTTTTACATAATTGGCGTTCACTCAGCAACCCAAGTACTAGTTTTATCATTTTTTTCTTTAGTATTTGAAAAAAAAACCTCAACTTCAATCTGATACCAAAAATATGAAAATCCACCTATCTATTATTTTTTAAAAGGCAAATGTTTTAGGGTTGCATTTGGGGGGGGGGGTCACCCTTATGTCGCCTTTTCCCCCTCGAACTTTCGCAAGTCTCTCGCTGTGTCTCATTAAAGCCTTCGTGTCACGCATTGCTGATGCCACAAAGGAATAGATTTTGTCATGGAACAAATTTGATGCAAGTGGGTAAGATGCGTCTATGAACATTTGCTCAGCAATAAAATCTACTCATTACACTCACAAAAACCTCACGGCTGAATGTTGTTTACAGGTTAACCGATTATTGCTTACCACTTTAAGCTTCACAACAGATCCAAGTTTTGATCTCGATGCAGCTGCAGCCTGTATATTCGTGTGTTTATATGTTTTATACTGTTCTGTGCGTTGTTTACCGCAACCGATATTTTATGCCTGAACTATGTAAAATTCCGTCTGTTTTATACTGTGATGTACGTTGTTCACCGGAACTGATCATGCCTGAACTTCATGCCTGGATTATGTAAATTACAATTATGGAAATGAGCACAAGTTTACTATTTGTATGGACTTCATGCATGAATAGGATAAGCGCTCTGCGTCTTTTTCCACAAATAAAAAAGGTTCAGCATAATCCGGTAGAGCAATTAAAATGTTGTTCAAACTGGGATGGTGTAGGGGGCACATTTTCTGGAGGAGTACTCGGTTATCTTGCTGTTATTCAACTGCCCAGTCTTTATGGCCCGGTAAGTCGTGTAAATAAAGTAGTTATATTTAGCATTTTAGTTTTGAACCCTCCACTCAGGCAACGTACTGCAAAATGCAGTTCATTTTGCCGAATTTTAAAACTGGTCCAACACATTTAAGTCCAACCATTTCATATTTAATATATTCAAACATAGCCGAATCAAGTGATGAGAGCCCCTTAATATTGACAATGAATGAACACTGAACCAATTAGATTGATTTGACCCAGCCAAACGGGGTCCGCTCATAAGTCCGACGCCTCATAGGTCCGACGCCTCATGAGTCCGACAAAATCGCATCCCTTAACCAAATAAAGTCCCATTAGGTACGTTTCTTAATTGCCCCTAAGTACGTAATATTTACGTCCATGCACGTTTGTTATCTTCTCAGTGATTGCCCAATTCCCTGTCACGTGGCATAGCTATAAGTTACTTTTACGTTCGGGTTATGAATAGGAGGCGGGCACATTATAAAGAGCCTAATACCTTGAATGAATAACTTACGCCACGGCCTTTTCAATTCATTGGCCGGGGCACAGTGTCACAACACGGACAATAGAAGGAAGGCCCACCGCTCCACCCTAATTCTATAGAAATATCTCACAGCGTTAAAGCAATGATAGTTTCGTTCGCACCTGTTGGTTTACCGCATTTGAAAAGCGCAGCATTTCGTTCAGGTATTGAACCCTCTACGCAGATAATGTCTATAATTATGTAAAACGTCAATCAACCAAAACAAACATGAAAATAGAATACACCATTCAAAAATAACTAAATTTTGGAATATACCTTTCAAAGGAAAAAATATATATATTAAAAACGCATTTTTTCCTGATGACAGTTTTGATATCTTACATTGGTATTTGGCTTGAAGTTGATAGATGCATGATCATTATGTAATACGTAGAGCACACAGGATCACCCCACCCGAAAACCGTAGGAGGGGGGGGGGAATTAAAAAAAACCCACAAATTCCAAAAGTAGTGGTTTTAAGGTAAATTTGTATTTTAAGACGCAGCTGTTTGGAATACTTAGCTTCATTATGTTGATACACAGGCCATACAACGTTTTTGAATTAATCCAGGGATGAGTTACACCACAAAATGCATAATTAATGTCAATCACAACGAAACGCCGACCACCGACTACTGTCGGACAAAAATACGAGTATGGGTGGACTTGAACATTTTACAAACCATACCATCATGTTCGTGTGCAACACCTTACATCAACAAGGGCCACACAAAAAACACAATACCCATACAGGGGTCCAGCATTTTTCGCAGGGGGGGGGGGGGGTATATCGGCACCCCCCTGGATCTGCACCTGCCATACTCGTATTTGGAAGGGTTGTAAATGGGGGAATTTAGGACAGTTTGTTTACGTCATGACATAGCTCAACCTAGCATGACGAAGACATGATATGGCCTGTTTCTCAATATAATTAAGCTTAGTATCGTATTTAAAAGCGTGTTCCAACGATAAACAACAAAACGACGGTTGTAATTTAGTTTCGGCCTAAACATCAAACATCCTCTGAGGACCACCCCTTTTGGTACTGAAATCACCCCGCGTGGTTCATTAGTTTTGATTTGTAAAGAGTGCCCTTTTTTGCGAAGTGCCCTTTTTTCTGAACAAGTGCCCTTTTTTTTTTTTTAAATGTGTCTTTAAAAAAAAAAGTGGTTCCCTTTTTTTGTGGCATCTGCCGTTTTGGATGCCTTTTTCAGAATTTCGCATTGTTTCGCCCTGAAAAACACCATATATTGGCCCTTTGTATGCATAATTGTCGGTTTTGAACAGTGCCCCCATCGACAGATGGGACGAGCCCCCCCCCCCCCGCCCTCCTCCACGCTTTTTGAATTGACGGAGGCCAAGTGTCCGGAGAAAAAAAACCTGTCTACATTTCACAACGGATGTGCAAGTGCCCTTTTCAAAACAAATTACCCCCAATAAAAATGACCAATGGTCAGTGTCAGGGCAAGTGTTGGGCGAAAAAAACATGTCTACATTTCGGCGCGGATGTGCAGTTCCCCCCCCCCCCCGAACATCAACAAAAGCTGGATACGCCCCTGCCGAAGCTTCCAGCCATCACGTGAAAAATCAATGTATGCCATGTAGACGCGATGTCTGGTCAACCATACCATCACGTCTCAGCCAAAAGGCACGCACGTCAATCACGAGTCGCTCAGTGAACTGGGATCATTATCATGTTAATGGTCTTATACGGTGCATAGTCACAGCCAATCACAGGGAGGCCGCAAGCGTTAGGTTCGCTGCTCTCGTCCTACGTCCCCAGATCAGTGCTGCACATGGTGGCATACTCCGGCATAACCAATCAGATCCACGGTTACAGCGCTGAACGTAGCCTTAGGGTCATTTTAGGTTTTCGTTCGGGAATTAAGAAACGTACCTACTAGTCCGACGACTCATAGGTCCGACACCTTATAAATCCGACGCCTCATAGCTCCGACGCCTCATAGCTCCGACGCCTCGTAAGTCCGAGTCGTTTTTCCGTTGTCGGACTCATGAGGCGTCGGACCTATGAGGCGGAATAAATAAATGTTATGCCTCATAAGTCCGACGCCTCATAAGTCCGAAATTTCGGACTTATGAGGCGTCGGACCTATGAGGCGTCGGACTTATGATACGGCCCCAGCCAAACACCAGGCCCCTCTGAAAAGAACTATGTGTTTGTGTAATAAAATCATAGTGAATCTAGCCACGCGTAACGCCATTCTAAAGGAGGGTTTTAAATTAACTAATCAATTATTTACTACATGATAAGACTAGTGACTCACTGTAATAACCGCTTGGTGGCGTACTACATACAGTGAATCGCCTGGCCTCTTCTGGTCCTCAAACGTCTGTGCTCGTCTCATTGATACAACGGTCTGTGTTCCCATCATAGCGCGTAACAAAATTCCTATTGGATGAATTTCCATTGTAGAGGGAGACGCATATGTGCACCTGTGATAATCACTGCCACAAATCTTGCAGCATGTACTGGCGCGTGCGACACGCTGCTGCTCTCAGTAAATACTGCATGGGAACACATTTACTAGGAGGACACTTTCACCGTTGGGCATGGGGAAATTTTTACCTGGAGGGGGACAAATCTACCTAGGTAAAAGTGTTCCCCCCCCCGACACATTTACCAGGTCACGAGCCGGTAAATGTTTCCGGGGGGACACCTTTACTAGGTCACGAGCCGGTAAATGTTTCCGGGGGGACAACTTTACCAGGGGGACAGAATTACCTGTCACACCCGCAGAATAAACAAGGCATTTGGAAGGTGATATGGTGTTAGGAAAAATAAGACCTAATGGATAAAGGTAAAATATAAATCATAAAATGCTTGATTGTCAGTATTAGTGGATGGGATAATTTATCCCATTCATGGTCAGCAATCAAATTTCTTTTCTTTTCACGCTTGGATTAGATTTCACTTTAATTCCGGGTTGAATATACCGACGTGAACCAGCCACTCGCTATTCATCTTCGAAGTTGTTTGGAGCCTTACGCTTGTCAAACATGCGTTCCGATTGGTCGCTGGCATTGGCGATCACGCGTCAGAGACGTGCATAGAATGTGGGCGCAAAAAAAAAAAAGATTCGATTTCATAAAGATATATCCTGCCACGAATTACTCATAGGGTATTCTACAGTCTTCCGAAATCTCCCCTGGCAAGGTAAGCTTCACTTCATTTCATTATAACTTTTAAATGTTTCCTTTTTGGGTTTTTGTCATTAATGTTAGCTGCTAGGTCTACGTTAGATTGTGTATATCAGTACATGCACCCATCCGCAATGTACATTTTTACGAACAGTCTACCTCAAATCCGAAATAGTTAATTTAATTAGCCTACTATGCCGGAGCAACCAATACTATTTTTTTTTTATATAGATGCCTGCAAGGCGGTTGCGTAGCTAGTTTTGAGTTGTAATTCTAAGGAAGGGAAAACTGGAGGATTTGTTTTCCTACCAAAAACAGTTTTGGTTTCGAAGTATCCGCTTCTTCTACCAAAAACAGTTTTGGCTTTAAAGTATCCGCTTCTTTTGAATGACTAGTTGTCGTCATCATAGAAATGCGACTACAATGTATACTGTGTGGTGAAGCAAATGACCAAGGAGTGCCTTGAAAAGGGTGAGCAGAATCATCAACCAAAGCTTGAGCCCGAGAGGATTAAACCTTTGGCTTTGGAGGAGGTTGCCATTATTTTACACACTGTGATGGTTGTCATTTTGGAACCTGAACCACGAGTCATTATGGCTTCTGTATATGACAAAATGCATTTGCCTTTTACACACACACACACCCAGCCGTGTTTTGGGCAGTTGGGGTACCACTATTGTCTTGTATTCTCCTTTGTTCCTATTGACATCTCAAACTACATAGCGTTTTACATATGGGGTACTGAGATTTCTAAAGACCGACTTGTAGGGTACCATTGTCTCTATTGTTGCCCTTTGTTCCCGGTACCCCATAAGGCTGTATATACATAAACAAGACTAGTAATATATATTATCCGGATGACATTTGCCAAATCGGGCGATTCACAATGCAGTGCGCCACCAAGAATTTGCCACGGAGAGTTCTTTTTTCCCCAGTGCATTGTGGGAGATGGTCGACAAATTCACAGCGCGGGACATTTGAAATTGTTAGTTTTTCAGGTCAGTAGTTTCGTAAGCGTACTGATTCGAGTATCTGTTTGCCCTTTTCTTTTCTTTTTTTCAATATGGTGTGTTTTTTGTAAGGCAGCAGAGCGCTATGCCCCAATCTAAAACAAATAAGCTCAAGTTGTCTCGTGACACTCATTCAAATGGGCCATGTTTTGTCGACCGTAAACTTGGAAAATGGACTCTCCATTGCAAACTCTTGGTTCCCAGACCAAAAGATTCTGACTATTCCTGATGAATCTTAGGTCAAGTAGCCTCCGGTAATACATTGTATTACAATTTACGTCACACGGAAGGAATTCCTCCTTTTTCCAAAAATTTCCGAAGTTTGCCGAATTCGTTTCGTCGACAATCGGATAGCGCCCGAGTATTTCCAAGTAGAATATATGTTTAATTAACTGCTAAATGCTTATTAATTTTTTTTAATGAGTTGATAATTAATATTCATTGCTTTTATTTAAAAAACTTGAAATTCAAAGACGATTCAAAAACTTAGGACGAAAAATCGTGGTCAATTGGTCAACCACATAATGAACTTAAACGTCAACTTTTCCCATTTTTTTTGTTTTGGAAAATACTGCAACTCTGGCGATTTCTGTTGGAAAAACCACATCCAGTTTTGGGTCAAAATCATTACAAATTATGATTTTCCCTCTAGAAAGCAGCTTAATTGGTTGAATATTGCCTCAATAAATGTTTCTACCGAATTGAAAAATGCATTTGAATGAAAAGAAAGTAGCAATTTGGCCAAAGACACTGTTGCCTATCAAAATTGGTAAAATATGGCAAAACGCCCTCTCGTGATGGGGGGGGGGGGTTGAAACCAAATGCCGTCATATTTAGAATAAATGATGTAAGTCGATTTTCGGGCGATTTTGAGTTAGAGTCAAATCCCGGTAAAGTGAGGGCGCTGTTTCCGATTCAGAAAATATTAGAGTCAAGAAATGAAGCGCTTAAAAGATATTATATGTATCTCACCGTGGAAAACTTAACTAGTGCAGCTTTTTTTAGAAAAATAATGCAAGTCTGACATACGTGACATATATCTGTGTTTGCAAATCTCACAAACAAGGTAAAATGGTGTATCTTTTACTTACAGCATTTTTTGGTAATTAAAGTCTCGTTAATTGTTTGTGCATGTCAGACATACACCATTTTACCAAAATAGCACTGTTTGTTTGAATTCATGCATATCCCATTTGTTTCCCCTGATATGTAAGTAAACTGGGGAAAGTCATTTGCATTATTTTCATCATTAAACGAAATTACCCTTTCACAGGCTTAAATGCAGACTGTTTCGTTTTTAAGTCTCTTCATGATTATTCCAAATGATATGTACACACACACATTACTACTGCGTAACAAATCCAAGCTTTCCATTGGAAGTCTTTTTTAGTAAAATGATGTATCTTCCAAAAACAGTCTATATCTCTAGAAATATCCACGAAATTTAGTGAATTATGTAAGTAAACAAAATAATGGTTCCAAGACATCAGAAAATGACTGCTTCACAGTCTTGAAGACCTAAAGACCAAAACGGCAACATTTCAATTTTTAAATCACTTTTTCTCAAAATGTCCTTCAAGTGAGATACATCATTTTACCAAAATAGGGCCGAGTGGCTGTGGGGCCATTAATCTGGTGCACATCTTAACAAGACCCCAAATACCCCTGGCCATCAATGTCTTCTTAATATCAAATTCAACCTAGCATTAGTATTATTCTCATGTATTATCATTAAGTCAAGTAATAAATGACCTCATCCATTTATTCCTGCGTTGGTGCAACTAATTTGAATAGGGTATGAGTTGATCAAGTATGTTTTCCTATTTGAAATTCAAATTGCATTTTTGAATACTCCGTACATGAATTATAACTCATTAGAAGGCTATTAGTATGTGTACCATGTAAATGCAAACAAAAATATGCTAGTTTCATATATATAAACATAGTAGTTTTATCGTACATTAAATTTCTTTAAGGTACCCAAACTTGCCCTGAAGGCCAAAAAGGATTTTTTTGTTGTACATTAGTACTATTCTAATGTATTATTATTAAGTCAAGTAATAAATGTCTACTCATCCATTTATTCATGCGTTGGTTCAACTAATTTGAATTCCCTATTTGAAATTCAAATTGCATTTTGGAAAACTCCGTATACATGAATTATGACTCATTTAAAGGCTATTAGAATATGTACCATGTAAATGTAAACAAAAATATGCTAGTCTCATTATATCATGACAATATTTATTTTCTCATAGCTCACTCACACCACACTGTCTCCGGAGGTCTACATCAAGACTGCTGCAGTCCGTAACCGGTAAGTTTAGTTTGTCGAGGCGTTTTCTGAGTCCAGAAGATTAATACTGAAATATGAACATGTACTGGGAGAGTCAGGCGCCATTGACATACTGCCCGACACTGACGTGCACTTCTTTTACCAATACACCTGCAGAAGGGTTCGGAACAGGTGCAGGGTCGGAGTCCTTTTGCAAACATTTGAACACGTAATTTTAGCGTATATTTTAGCGTACCCAAACTTGCCCTGAAGGCCGAAGAGGAATGTTTGTACATTTGGACCATCGAACCTTCGAAATAAAGAAACCTTCGGACTATCGGACCTTCATATTACGTCCACAATCGTGAGATATAAGACGGCTAGCATGGAAATTTGAACACGGCACCAAACCAATGTTTTTCGTTGAGTATAATGGATTTTATCATTTACTTGATAAAATTTCATATATATGTCAAAGCACGCAAAGTTGTGCGATCTCGCGCCTCGGCCAATCGGAATCGACTTTACTAAATCGTGACGTCATTTTATTCCGAAATCTGGACTAAAACTATGATTGGTCAATTCGAATCCAGTGTTTTGTAATACAACAACATCCGCACGCGTACTTAAAATTGAGAAAACCAGTGTTGTATGCAACAGCAGCTATTGTGCCTTGCACTCTTTCTTGAAAAGAATCTCGATCTCAAAACTTTGGTAATCTTATGTTTTCATTTGTTTCTTCACACAGTTGTCAATAATATACCATCAGTCTGTTGTACTTCAATCAAACACACCATGAACGGCTGGGCGTGGCAGGCAACAAGCATCGCTGAGCAGGTGGGCAGCTCCGTCACCTTTGTTGGCAATCTCTTGGCCCTGATCATTTTCCTCTGGACCAAGAGGCTTCGCATCAAATACTACGCCTTCGTCATCAATCTCGTCATCGCCAATCTCTCTGATCCCATCCTGACCTTCATCTATCAATACTACGATAACTCTTGCTGGAGCGAGCCCCTTTAATATTTACTATGCAGTGATTGTATGGAATGTCAACTTCACCACAAGTAATTTGAGCCACCCGACCCTCACAACCAGCCCATTCACCCCTGGCATGTCTGGAGTATATCTCAGGCCCCAAACAGCCGTTAAAACCACAGACATAACCCATTAGACATTCCATTTTGGTCACAGGGGTGATCGAACTAATCCCAATGTTTATAGTGCATTTGTACACAAGCCTATGTAAATGTGCACAAGCACACAGGGTTTTCCCGCCAATCCTTCTGGCTCTGCTTCGTACGGGGCTCTTCGTGGCCGAGTTGAACCTTCTGGCCATCGCCGTCAACCGTCTGCTGGCGCTGTCTATCACTCCACCTGCCCGATACGACTCCTTGGTGACCAGCGGGCGCCTGTTTGTGGTCTGCATTCTGCTCTGGCTCATCTCAGCCGCCATCTATCTGCCTTCCACTTACGTCTACAATCAGGTAGTCATCCGCTTGGTCCGGCCTCTGATAACCCTCACCATCCTCCTCGTCACAGCGGTGCTGTACTACATCGTCTTCCTGAAGATTTCTCGCTACACCCCGCCGCTGGCGTCCACCCCTGCTCTCAAGAACGCCGATGAGGTGACCCGTACCCGTATGCGTCAAACTCGCTATATGATGGTGACTGTTACTATCATCCTGGTCAGTTCTCTCATCTGCTGGCTGCCGTTCTGCTGCGCCAACTTCTACATTTACTTCAGCGGCAAGTATTACGGGCGCCATACCGAGGAGTTTAAGATCATGTACACGGCCTTTATCCTTCTCTTGATGGTCAACTCGGCTATCAATCCTTTCATCTATTGGTGGCGCATCTCAGAGTTCCATGACGGCTTGAAGCGGCTGGTGTGCTGTCATTGCATCCGAAGGCAGAATCCGGATGAAGATGATCCTGACGTGGAATTGTACGGCGCTGACAACTTGGGTAACACCATCAATTCCAACATGTAAAGACTCAGTCCTCAGGTAGTGCGTCCAACGCCCAAGGATGTAGTCGAGTCATTCATGAGTCTATCACAAGTCCAGTCACAAGGGACAGTGGATGAACAATAAAAAAATAAAAAAAACCTTTGTTTAAGCTCACTTAAATACGTTGTGATTTGATTTATACAATATCCGAAGCACCCAATTTGGCCTCGGGTCTATTTCCATGTTGATGCATCCGTGCCTAGTAATATGAACACCCGATTATATTTACATGTAGCCACTACAAATTTAAAAGTACACCTCCACAGAATCCGAAACCTGATTGTCCCATTAAACTTACAAAGGGAGGATGAATATTGAAATTATACAAAACACACGTTAGAAAGTTGGTACACGTACAGGGTTCCTTATGGGTAAAACACAATATAACAATAGACCCCATAAGGAAGTCTTTGGAAATAAGTCTACCCTACAAGGGAAACGCTACGGAGTTTGAGATTTCAATAGGAACAAAGGAAAACAAAAGATGGAAAACAAAGGTCTTCCCCCAAAGTATAATGTAAGGTGGCTGTGAAGGGACATTGAAAATTGCAAATTATTGAAGTCAATGATTTACAACAACAATTCCCTCTTTGTCCAAAGTCCCAAATACTGACGCTAATATTTATGACGAAAGTTTCACGTCTCGTTTTACGTTCTCAAATACGTATTGACGTCGGTATCCCCGTTTTCAGGCAAGTCGTGAATGTTCGTTTTGAGTATTGAGGTGAACATTAGCGATTTGCACTGTCCCGTCAAAGCCTCTGTACAATTGGAGTAAAGTATATTGGTGATTTGCGTTTTGAATTTGGATGTTTGTGTTGGGGTTGTTAAAATCTTTTGAGGATTATTTCTTAACCTTTTTTTTTTTACTTAGTGCTTGATTTGGCGTGGTTAACAACGACGCTGTATAAATATATCATGATTTGAGTACTTTAATAACGATTTTAATAACCGTAATATTACACATCTTGTATTTCTAATACAATCTCTTTTTCCATTTATTCTCTTGATATTTTAAAAGTAATTTGTTTTATTACGTAGAGGGACATATGGGTTGAGTTTTTCTTCAAGCCGCAGTTTTCTGGATTGATTTTTCTTCGAAACTTGTACATATTTTCTATCGGTAAGTTTTCATTTACGAGTATTTCTTTTGTCCTTTTGTAAACTACATTTAGGGCCTAGTCATGTTTGGTGTCGCATGACAAATCTTTATTCAAGCCTGTGAACATTCAAATAGTCACTAAGATGTCATTAATGTGCACTTTGTTTTATAGTTTTCCAAAATCTGAAGCTTTTTTTACTCGCTGTTCTCTTTAGAATCTGAAATATTAATAGGTACATGTACTGGTCAGTTTGTTAAACTGAATTGGGACGAACTTTTTAATTACATTTAAAAACAATATGGAATGCTGTTTAGCTTTACTGTTTCAAGGAAAATTGAGACTACTAACACTTGATATTGTTTACTTGGTAAAATTAGAAAACTGTAGGTAATTGTTTCTAACATTAAATTAGATGTTAATCATGTTCGTTCTGATTGAAGTCATTTATAGTGTTCGTTCTAAAATGAATTGAGGATTTCTCAAGGTTTAATGCCGAAAATTGCCGAGGCTTTTTAAGGTATCACAACCTAAGGCGGATAGCCGGCTTTCTTTTGAACCCAAAACATTCTTTATACATCTTCATGATGAGCGATACACTCAGCTTAGTTAACGTGTGCAAATTAATGAGGACTTACTTGTCGTAACATATAAGCCAGTTGAATACCGGTAGCTGGCCTCTCTTTCAAAACAATGTTTATATGCCGCCTGGGGACAATTTCACGCCGCTGCTTAACAGTTAGCAGAAAAGGTGTGTTTAGCATAGCAGAAAAATAATTGCTAACCCTTAGCACTATTTCACGGCGTGGACGTACTAACGGTCGCACGTGCATGGAGATTTCTATTGCTACGTCACTAAGTTAAGCACATTTTTCCTGTGAAGTAAGCGTGCCTTTTGCTGTGCTAATGCTTACGGTCTCAATGAAATAGACGAAGCCTCTGTAGCAAAAAATCGTGTGCTTAGCAGCGCCATGAAATTGGGCCCTGATTTGCCGTAGTCTGCATAATTAAGACGAAGATTTGAATATGCAAAGCAGAAGCAATTAAAATTCATAACCTTGATAGAGATAGCGAAGTAACAGATAGCAAGTTAGAGCTGGAATAATTAACGTTGACGCACCACATCCTCCATCTCTGTTTTGGGGTATTGTGCACTATTTATATTACCACCACACTACTGCAACTGTGACGAATTCGGATGACAACAAAAATGACATTTAGGGTCAAAATCGTTAAAAGCTATGATTTTCACCTCCAAATGTGAGAAAAAGCCCCCCTCGCGATCATTTTGGACTCAGAATGCGGATGATTAAAACTGGATGAATATTGCCTCAATAATTTTTCTATGTTATTAAAAAATACATGAATAAAAAAAAATTGAAATCTTGCCAGATATTCTGTTTTTGTCAAAATTAGCAACATCCAGCAAAAGGCCCTCTCGTGGCAGACGAATTGGAACCAAATACCGTCATAGTTAGAGGTTCGGCGGAAGCATATGGAAATAATGCGGTTGAAGCACAAAGCCGCCCCCCCCCACCACCCCCACAATAATGAGAAGAATTATCCTCATAATTTCTACTCAGTGCATTCATTTAGTCATGCATTGCTTAAGGTAATTTGAGCGGTGAACTAGTTTTTCCTGTAAGAGTCTCCTATTTGAAATTAATATAGCATTTCGGAATATTCCTTACATGAATTACGGCTCGTTCAAAGGTATTATGTGCCATGTAAAAATTGATGGTCTCACATCATTACCCAATATTGCTTCTCATAGCTGACACACACATCGCACTGTCTCCAAAGGTGAACATCTAGTCCACAGCTGCTCCAGTCCGTAACCGGTAAGTGGCATTTTTGATGTCGAGGTGTTTTTCGAGTCCCGAAGTTTAATAATGAAATATGCAGATCTACTGTGCGAGTCTCTCATTAGTATTTGACGAGCGTATTGTCACACAGCTCGACACAGATACTTTTACAAATACACCTGCAAAATGACTCGGAACACGGACGGGACCAGAGTCCTTTTGCAAACACTTGAACAAGTACTCAATCTCGCCCGATTATTTAGATCTCACTGTTTGCTTTTTCTGTGCTTACTGTTTTCTAGAATAATACATATGTGCAACACTGGAAAATAAACATGTCAACTACATGAAGCGATATAGAGTTTTTCCCATGAAGAAGACATCCAATCCGTAATATGTCACAGGGTTTGGAATTCACCCACCAGTTTCCTCGAACCAATGTACTTTCATATCCTCCTGGTTTTCTTAACCATTTTTTTGTTTGTTGAAATAACTTGAAGAAAGGGCACTACCGATAGATTTAATAGAGGAACAAATATCAAGAAATCCCATTGGCAGCTATTGTGCATTTTACATTCTTTCTTAAAAAAGAACTACGATCCCCAAACTTTGGTGATCTTGTGCTATCTTGTGTTTCTTCACACAGCTGTGAATAACACACCAACGTTTGGTTGTAATTCAATCAATCGCAACATGAACGGCTGGGCGTGGCAGGCAACAAGCATCGCTGAGCAGGTGGGCAGCTCCGTCACCTTTGTTGGCAATCTCTTGGCCCTGATCATATTCCTCTGGACCAAGAGGCTTCGCATCAAATACTACGCCTTCGTCATCAATCTCGTCATCGCCAATCTCTCTGATCCCACCATGACCTTCTTTTTGCAATACTACGATAATAATATCCTTCTGGCTTTGCTTCGTACGTCGTTTTTTGTGGCCGAGTTGAACCTTCTGGCCATCGCCGTCAACCGTCTGCTGGCGCTGTCTATCACTCCACCTGCCCGCTACGACTCCTTGGTGACCAGCGGGCGCCTGTTTGTGGTCTGCATTCTGCTCTGGCTCATCTCAGCCGCCATCTATCTGCCTTCCACTTACGTCTTCACTAAGGTCACCATCCGATTGGTCCGGCCTCTGATAACCCTCACCATCCTCGTCGTCACAGCGGTGCTGTACTACATCGTCTTCCTGAAGATTTCTCGCTACACTCCGCCGCTGGCGTCCACCCCTGCTCTCAAGAACGCCGATGAGGTGACCCGTACCCGTATGCGTCAAACTCGCTATATGATGGTGACTGTTACTATCATCCTGGTCAGTTCTCTCATCTGCTGGCTGCCGTTCTGCTGCGCCAACTTCTACATTTACTTCAGCGGCAAGTATTACGGGCGCCATACCGAGGAGTTTAAGATCATGTACACGGCCTTTATCCTTCTCTTGATGGTCAACTCGGCTATCAATCCTTTCATCTACTGGTGGCGCATCTCAGAGTTCCGTGACGGCTTGAAGCGGCTGGTGTGCTGTCATTGCATCCGACGGCAGAATCCGGATGAAGATGATCCTGAGGTGGAATTGTACGGTGGTGACAACTTGGGTAACACAATCAATTCCACCATCAATTCCAATATGTAAAGACTCAGTCCGCAGGTAGTGCGTCCAACGCCCAAGGATGTAGTCGAGTCATTCATGAGTCTATCACAAGTCCAGTCACAAGGGACAGTGGATGAACAATAAACAAATAAAAAACCCTTTGTTTAAGCTCACTTAAATACGTTGTGATTTGATTTATACAATATCCGAAGCACCCAATTTGGCCTCGGGTCTATTTCCATGTTGATGCATCCGTGCCTAGTAATATGAACACCCGATTATATTTACATGTAGCCACTACAAATTTAAAAGTACACCTCCACAGAATCTGAAACCTGATTGTCCCATTAAACTTACATAGGGAGGATGAATATTGAAATTATACAAAACACACGTTAGAAAGTTGGTACACGTACAGGGTTCCTTATGGGTAAAACACAATATAACAATAGACCCCATAAGGAAGTCTTTGGAAATAAGTCTACCCTACAAGGGAAACGCTACGGAGTTTGAGATTTCAATAGGAACAAAGGAAAACAAAAGATGGAAAACAAAGGTCTTCCCCATAAGTATAATGTAAGGTGGCTGTGAAGGGACATTGAAAATTGCAAATTATTGAAGTCAATGATTTACAACAACAATTCCCTCTTTGTCCAAAGTCCCAAATACTGACGCTAATATTTAGGGCAATATTTCAGGCAAGTCGTGAATGTTCGTTTTGAGTATTGAGGTGAACATTAGCGATTTGCACTGTCCCGTCAAAGCCTCTGTACAATTGGAGTAAAGTATATTGGTGATTTGCGTTTTGAATTTGGATGTTTGTGTTGGGGTTGTTAAAATCTTTTGAGGATTATTTCTTAACGTTTGTTTTACTTAGTGCTTGATTTGGCGTGTTTAACGACGACGCTGTGTAAATATATCATGATTTGAGTACTTTAATAACGATTTTAATAACCGTAATATTACACATTTTGTATTTCTAATACAATCTCTTTTTCCATTTATTCTCTTGATTTTTCAAAAGTAATTTGTTTTATTACGTAGAGGGACATATGGGTTGAGTTTTTCTTCAAGCCGCAGTTTTCTGGATTGATTTTTCTTCGAAACTTGTACATATTTTCTATCGGTCAGTTTTCATTTACGAGTATTCCTTTTGTCCTTTTGTAAACTACATTTAGGGCCTAGTCATGTTTGGTGTCGCATGACAAATCTTTATTCAAGCCTGTGAACATTCAAATAGTCACTAACATGTCATTATAGTGCACTTTGTTTTATAGTTTTCCAAAATTTGAAGCTTTTTCAATTCGTATTTTACTCGCTGTTCTCTTTAGAATCTAAAATATTAATAGGTACATGTACTGGTCAGTTTGTTAAACTGAATTGGGACGAACTTTTTAATTACATTTAAAAACAATATGGAATGCTGTTTAGCTTTACTGTTTCAAGGAAAATTGAGACTACTAACACTTGATATTGTTTACTTGGTAAAATTAGAAAACTGTAGGTAATTGTTTCTAACATTAAATTAGATGTTAATCATCTTCGTTCTGATTTAAGTCATTTATCGTGTTCGTTCTAAAATGAATTGAGGATTTCTCAAGATTTAATGCCGAAAATTGCCGAGGCTTTTAAAGGTATCACAACCTAAGGGGGATAGCCGGCTTTCTTTTGAACCCAAAACATTCTTGATACATCTTCATGATGAGCGATACACTCAGCTTAGTTAACGTGTGCAAATTAATGATGACTTACTTGTCGTAACATATTAGCCAGTTGAATACCGATAGCTGGCCTCTCTTTCAAAACAATGTTTATATGCCGCCTGGGGACAATTTCACGCCGCTGCTTAACAGTTAGCAGAAAGGGTGTGTTTAGCATAGCAGAAAAATTGCTAACCCTTAGCACTATTTCACGGCGTGGACGTGCTAACGGTCGCACGTGCATGGAGATTTCTATTGCTGCGTCACTAAGTTAAGCACATTTTTCCTGTGAAGTAAGCGTGCCTTTTGCTGTGCTAATGCTTACGGTCTCAATGAAATAGACGAAGTCTCTGTAGCAAAAAAATCGTGTGCTTAGCAGCGCCATGAAATTGGGCCCTGGTCTGCCGTAGTCTGCATAATTAAGACAAAGATTTGAATATGCAAAGCAGAAGCAATTAAAATTCATAACCTTGATAGAGATAGCGAAGTAACAGATAGCAAGTTAGAGCTGGAATAATTAACGTTGACGCACCACATCCTCCATCTCTGTTTTGGGGTATTGTGCACTATTTATATTACCACCACACTACTGCAACTGTGACGAATTCGGATGACAACAAAAATGACATTTAGGGTCAAAATCGTTAAAAGCTATGATTTTCACCTCCAAATGTGAGAAAAAGCCCCCCTCGCGATCATTTTGGACTCAGAATGCGGATGATTAAAACTGGATGAATATTGCCTCAATAATTTTTCTATGTTATTAAAAAATACATGAATGAAAACAAATTGAAATTTTGCCAGATATTCTGTTTTTGTCAAAATTAGCAACATCCAGCAAAAGGCCCTCTCGTGGCAGACGAATTGGAACCAGATACCGTCATAGTTAGAGTAACGGCGGAAGCATATGGAAATAATGCGGTTGAAGCACAAAGCCGCCCCCCACCACCACCACAATAATGAGAAGAATTATCCTCATAATTTCTACTCAGTGCATTCATTTAGTCATGCATTGCTTAAGGTAATTTGAGCGGTGAACTAGTTTTTCCAGTAAGAGTCTCCTATTTGAAATCAATATAGCATTTCGGAATATTCCTTACATGAACGACTCTTTCAAGTGTATTATATGCCATGTAAAAATTGATGGTCTCACATCATTACCCAATATGGCTTTTCATAGCTGACACACAGATCGCACTGTCTCCAAAGGTGAACATCAAGACTACAGCTGCTCCAGTCCGTAACCGGTAAGTGGCATTTTTGATGTCGAGGTGTTTTTCGAGTCCCAAAGTTTAATAATGAAATATGCAGATCTACTGTGTGAGTCTCTCAATAGTATTTGACGAGCGTATTGTCACACAGCTCGACACAGATACTTTTACAAATACACCTGCAAAAGGACTCGGAACAGGGACGGGACCGGAGTCCTTTTGCTAACACTTGAACACGTACTCAATCTCGCCCGATTATTCAGATCTCACTGTTTGCTTTTTCTGTACTTACTGTTTTCTAGTATAATACATATGTGCAACACTGGAAAATAAACATGTCAACTACATGAAGCGATATAGAGTTTTTCCCATGAAGAAGACATCCAATCCGTAATATGTCACAGGGTTTGGAATTCACCCACCAGTTTCCTCGAACC
This sequence comes from Patiria pectinifera, assembly GCA_029964075.1. Taxonomy (NCBI): domain Eukaryota; kingdom Metazoa; phylum Echinodermata; class Asteroidea; order Valvatida; family Asterinidae; genus Patiria; species Patiria pectinifera. Next base: position 5,901,768 of record CM057150.1, read on the forward strand.
AATGTACTTTCATATCCTCCTGGTTTTCTTAACCATTTTTTTGTTTGTTGAACTAACTTGAAAAAGTGCACTACCGATAGATTTAATAGAGGAACAAATATCAAGAAATCCCATTGGCAGCTATTGTGAATTTTACATTCTTTCTTCAAAAAGAACTACGATCCCCAAACTTGGTAATCTTGTGCTATCTTGTGTTTCTTCACACAGCTGTGAATAACATACCAAAGTTTGGTGGTACTTCAATCAATCGCAACATGAACGGCTGGGCGTGGCAGGCAACAAGCATCGCTGAACAGGTGGGCAGCTCCGTCACCTTTGTTGGCAATCTCTTGGCCCTGATCATATTCCTCTGGACCAAGAGGCTTCGCATCAAATACTACGCCTTCGTCATCAATCTCGTCATCGCCAATCTCTCTGATCCCACCATGACCTTCATCTTGCAATACTACGATAATGATATCCTTCTGGCTCTGCTTCGTACGTCGTTTTTTGTGGCCGAGTTGAACCTTCTGGCCATCGCCGTCAACCGTCTGCTGGCGCTGTCTATCACTCCACCCGCCCGCTACGACTCCTTGGTGACCAGCGGGCGCCTGTTTGTGGTCTGCATTCTGCTCTGGCTCATCTCAGCCGCCATCTACCTGCCTTCCACTTACGTCTTCACTAAGGTCACCATCCGATTGGTCCGGCCTCTGATAACCCTCACCATCCTCCTCGTCACAGCGGTGCTGTACTACATCGTCTTCCTGAAGATTTCTCGCTACACCCCGCCGCTGGCGTCCACCCCTGCTCTCAAGGACGCCGATGAGGTGACCCGTACCCGTATGCGTCAAACTCGCTACATGATGGTGACTGTTACTATCATCCTGGTCAGTTCTCTCATCTGCTGGCTGCCGTTCTGCTGCGCCAACTTCTACATTTACTTCAGCGGCAAGTATTACGGGCGCCATACCGAGGAGTTTAAGATCATGTACACGGCCTTTATCCTTCTCTTGATGGTCAACTCGGCTATCAATCCTTTCATCTACTGGTGGCGCATCTCAGAGTTCCGTGACGGCTTGAAGCGGCTGGTGTGCTGTCATTGCATCCGAAGGCAGAATCCGGATGAAGATGATCCTGGCGTGGAATTGTACGGCGCTGACAACATGGGTAACACCATCAATTCCAACATGTAAAGACTCAGTCCTCAGGTAGTGCACCCAACGCCCAGGGATGTAGTCGAGTCCTTCATGAGTCTATCACAAGTCCAGTTACAGGGAACAGTGGATGAACAATACACAAATAAAAAACCCTTTGTTTAAGCTCACTTAAATACGTTGTGATTTGATTTATACAATATCCGAAGCACCCAATTTGGCCTCGGGTCTATATCCATGTTGATGCATCCGTGCCTATTAATATGAACACCCGATTATATTATATTACATGTAGCCACTACAAATTTGAAAGTACACCTCCACAGAATCCGAAACCTGATTGTCCCATTAAACTTACATAGGGAGGATGAATATTGAAATTATACAAAATACACGTTAGAAAGTTGATACACGTACAGGGGTCCTTATGGGTAAAACACAATATAACAATAGACCCCATAAGGAAGTCTTTAGAAATCAGGCTACCCTACAAGGGAAACGCTAAGGAGTTTGAGATTTCAATAGGAACAAAGGAAAACAAAAGATGGAAAACAAAGGTTTTCCCCATAAGTACAATGTAAGGTGGCTGTGAAGGGACATTGAAAATTGCAAATTATTGAAGTCAATGATGTACAACAACAATTCCCCCTTTGTCCAAAGTCCCAAATACTGACGCTAATATTTATGACGAAAGTTTCACGTCTCGTTTTACGTTCTCAAATACGTATTGACGTCGGTATCCCCGTTTTCAGGCAAGTCGTGAATGTTCGTTTTGAGTATTGAGGTGAACATTAGCGATTTGCACTGTCCCGTCAAATCCTCTGTACAATTGGAGTAAAGTATATTGGTGATTTGCGTTTTGAATTTGGATGTTTGTGTTGGGGTTGTTAAAATCTTTTGAGGATTATTTCTTAACCTTTTTTTTTTACTTAGTGCTTGATTTGGCGTGGTTAACAACGACGCTGTATAAATATATCATGATTTGAGTACTTTAATAACGATTTTAATAACCGTAATATTACACATTTTGTATTTCTAATACAATCTCTTTTTCCATTTATTCTCTTGATTTTTCAAAAGTAATTTGTTTTATTACGTAGAGGGACATATGGGTTGAGTTTTTCTTCAAGCCGCAGTTTTCTGAATTGATTTTTCTTCGAAACTTGTACATATTTTCTATCGGTAAGTTTTCATTTACGAGTATTTCTTTTGTCCTTTTGTAAACTACATTTAGGGCATAGTCATGTTTGGTGTCGCATGACAAATCTTTATTCAAGCCTGTGAACATTCAAATAGTCACTAAGATGTCATTAATGTGCACTTTGTTTTATAGTTTTCCAAAATTTGAAGCTTTTTTTACTCGCTGTTCTCTTTAGAATCTAAAATATTAATAGGTACATGTACTGGTCAGTTTGTTAAACTGAATTGGGACGAACTTTTTAATTACATTTGAAAACAAAATGGAATGCTGTTTAGCTTTACTGTTTCAAGGAAAATTGAGACTACTAACACTTGATATTGTTTACTTGGTAAAATTAGAAAACTGTAGGTAATTGTTTCTAACATTAAATTAGATGTTAATCATGTTCGTTCTGATTTAAGTCATTTATCGTGTTCGTTCTAAAATGAATTGAGGATTTCTCAAGATTTAATGCCGAAAATTGCCGAGGCTTTTAAAGGTATCACAACCTAAGGGGGATAGCCGGTTTTCTTTTGAACCCAAAACATTCTTGATACATCTTCATGATGAGCTATACACTCAGCTTAGTTAACGTGTGCAAATTAATGATGACTTACTTGTCGTAACATATTAGCCAGTTGAATACCGGTAGCTGGCCTCTCTTTCAAAACAATGTTTATATGCCGCCTGGGGACAATTTCACGCCGCTGCTTAACAGTTAGCAGAAAAGGTGTGTTTAGCATAGCAGAAAAATTGCTAACCCTTAGCACTATTTCACGGCGTGGACGTGCTAACGGTCGCACGTGCATGGAGATTTCTATTGCTACGTCACTAAGTTAAGCACATTTTTCCTGTGAAGTAAGCGTGCCTTTTGCTGTGCTAATGCTTACGGTCTCAATGAAATAGACGAAGCCTCTGTAGCAAAAAATCGTGTGCTTAGCAGCGCCATGAAATTGGGCCCTGATTTGCCGTAGTCTGCATAATTAAGACGAAGATTTGAATATGCAAAGCAGAAGCAATTAAAATTCATAACCTTGATAGAGACAGCGAAGTAACAGATAGCAAGTTAGAGCTGGAATAATTAACGTTGACGCACCACATCCTCCATCTCTGTTTTGGGGTATTGTGCACTATTTATATTACCACCACACTACTGCAACTGTGACGAATTCGGATGACAAAAAAAATGACATTTAGGATCAAAATCGTTAAAAGCTATGATTTTCACCTCCAAATGTGAGAAAAAGCCCCCCTCGCGATTATTTTGGACTCAGAATGCGGATGATTAAAACTGGATGAATATTGCCTCAATAATTTTTCTATGTTATTAAAAAATACATGAATGAAAAAAAATTGAAATTTTGCCAGATATTCTGTTTTTGTCAAAAATTAGCAACATCCAGCAAAAGGCCCTCTCGTGGCAGACGAATTGGAACCAAATACCGTCATAGTTAGAGGTTCGGCGGAAGCATATGGAAATAATGCTGTTGAAGCACAAAGCCGCCCCCCCCCCACCACCACCACAATAATGAGAAGAATTATCCTCATAATTTCTACTCAGTGCATTCATTTAGTCATGCATTGCTTAAGGTAATTTGAGCGGTGAACTAGTTTTTCCAGTAAGAGTCTCCTATTTGAAATTAATATAGCATTTCGGAATATTCCTTACATGAATTACGGCTCTTTCAAATGTATTATATGCCATGTAAAAATGTATGGTCTCACATCATTACCCAATATCGCTTTTCATAGCTGACACACACATCGCACTGTCTCCAAAGGTGAACATCAAGACTACAGCTGCTCCAGTCCGTAACCGGTAAGTGGCATTTTTGATGTCGAGGCGTTTTTCGAGTCCCAAAGTTTAATAATGAAATATGCATATCTACTGTGTGAGTCTCTCAATAGTATTTGACGAGCGTATTGTCACACAGCTCGACACAGATACTTTTACAAATACACCTGCAAAAGGACTCGGAACAGGGACGGGACCGGAGTCCTTTTGCTAACACTTGAACACGTACTAAATCTCGCCCGATTATTCAGATCTCACTGTTTGCTTTTTCTGTACTTACCGTTTTCTAGTATAATACATATGTGCAACACTGGAAAATAAACATGTCAACTACATGAAGCGATATAGAGTTTTTCCCATGAAGAAGACATCCAATCCGTAATATGTCACAGGGTTTGGAATTCACCCACCAGTTTCCTCGAACCAATTTACTTTCATATCCTCCTGGTTTTCTTAACCATTTTTTTGTTTGTTGAAATAACTTGAAGAAAGGGCACTACCGATAGATTTAATAGAGGAACAAATATCAAGAAATCCCATTGGCAGCTATTGTGAATTTTACATTCTTTCTTCAAAAAGAACTACGATCCCCAAACTTTGGTGACCTTGTGCTTTCTTGTGTTTCTTCACACAGCTGTGAATAACATACCAAAGTTTGGTGGTACTTCAATCGATCGCAACATGAACGGCTGGGCGTGGCAGGCAACAAGCATCGCTGAGCAGGTGGGCAGCTCAGTCACCTTTGTTGGCAATCTCTTGGCCCTGATCATATTCCTCTGGACCAAGAGGCTTCGCATCAAATACTACGCCTTCGTCATCAATCTCGTCATCGCCAATCTCTCTGATCCCATCCTGACCTTCATCTTGCAATACTACGATAATGATATCCTTCTGGCTCTGCTCCGTACGGGGCTCTTCGTGGCCGAGTTGAACCTTCTGGCCATCGCCGTCAACCGTCTGCTGGCGCTGTCTATCACTCCACCCGCCCGCTACGACTCCTTGGTGACCAGCGGGCGCCTGTTTGTGGTCTGCATTCTGCTCTGGCTCATCTCAGCCGCCATCTATCTGCCTTCCACTTACGTCTACAATCAGGTAGTCATCCGATTGGTCCGGCCTCTGATAACCCTCACCATCCTTTTCGTCACCGCGGTGCTGTACTACATCGTCTTCCTGAAGATTTCTCGCTACACTCCGCCGCTGGCGTCCACCCCTGCTCTCAAGAACGCCGATGAGGTGACCCGTACCCGTATGCGTCAAACTCGCTATATGATGGTGACTGTTACTATCATCCTGGTCAGTTCTCTCATCTGCTGGCTGCCGTTCTGCTGCGCCAACTTCTACATTTACTTCAGCGGCAAGTATTACGGGCGCCATACCGAGGAGTTTAAGATCATGTACACGGCCTTTATCCTTCTCTTGATGGTCAACTCGGCTATCAATCCGTTCATCTACTGGTGGCGCATCTCAGAGTTCCATGACGGCTTGAAGCGGCTGGTGTGCTGTCATTGCATCCGAAGGCAGAATCCGGATGAAGATGATCCTGACGTGGAATTGTACGGCGCTGACAACTTGGGTAACACCATTAATTCCAACATGTAAAGACTCAGTCCTCAGGTAGTGCACTCAACGCCCAGGGATGTAGTCGAGTCCTTCATGAGTCTATCACAAGTCCAGTTACAGGGAACAGTGGATGAACAATACACAAATTAAAAAACCCTTTGTTTAAGCTCACTTAAATACGGTGTGATTTGATTTATACAATATCCGAAGCACCCAATTTGGCCTCGGGTCTATTTCCATGTTGATGCATCCGTGCCTATTAATATGAACACCCGATTATATTTACATGTAGCCACTACAAATTTGAAAGTACACCTCCACAGAATCCGAAACCTGATTGTCCCATTAAACTTACATAGGGAGGATGAATATTGAAATTATACAAAATACACGTTAGAAAGTTGATACACGTACAGGGGTCCTTATGGGTAAAACACAATATAACAATAGACCCCATAAGGAAGTCTTTAGAAATCAGGCTACCCTACAAGGGAAACGCTAAGGAGTTTGAGATTTCAATAGGAACAAAGGAAAACAAAAGATGGAAAACAAAGGTTTTTCCCATAAGTATAATGTAAGGTGGCTGTGAAGGGACATTGAAAATTGCAAATTATTGAAGTCAATGATTTACAACAACAATTCCCTCTTTGTCCAAAGTCCCAAATACTGACGCTAATATTTATGACGAAAGTTTCACGTCTCGTTGTACGTTCTCAAATAAGCATTTACGTCGGTATCCCCGTTTTCAGGCAAGTCGTGAATGTTCGTTTTGAATATTGAGGTGAACATTAGCGATTTGCACTGTCCCGTCAAAGCCTCTGTACAATTGGAGTATATTGGTGATTTGCGTTTTGAATTTGGATGTTTGTGTTGGGGTTTTTAAAATCTTTTGATGATTCTTTCTTAATGTTTGTTTTACTGAGTGCTTGATTTGGCGTGTTTAACGACGACGCTGTGTAAATATATCATGATTTGAGTACTTTAATAACGATTTTAATAACCGTAATATTACACATTTTGTATTTCTAATATAATCTCTGTTTCCATTTATTCTCTTGATTTTTCAAAAGTAATTTGTTTTATTACGTAGAGGGACATACGGGTTGAGTCTTTCTTCAAGCCGCAGTTTTCTGGATTGATTTTTCTTCGAAACTTGTACATATTTTCTATCGGTAAGTTTTCATTTACGAGAATTTTCTTTTGTCCTTTTGTAAACTACATTTAGGGCCTAGTCATGTTTGGTGTCGCATGACAAATCTTTATTCAAGCCTGTGAACATTCAAATAGTCACTAAGATGTCATTAATGTGCACTTTGTTTTATAGTTTTCCAAAATTTGAAGCTTTTTTTACTCGCTGTTCTCTTTAGAATCTAAAATATTAATAGGTACATGTATTGGTCAGTTTGTTAAACTGAATTGGGACGAACTTTTTAATTACATTTAAAAACAAAATGGAATGCTGTTTAGCTTTACTGTTTCAAGGAAAATTGAGACTACTAACACTTGATATTGTTTACTTGGTAAAATTAGAAAACTGTAGGTAATTGTTTCTAACATTAAATTAGATGTTAATCATGTTCGTTCTGATTTAAGTCATTTATCGTGTTCGTTCTAAAATGAACTGAAGATTTCTCAAGGTTTAATGCCGAAAATTGCTGAGGCTTTTTTAAGGTATCACAACCTAAGGCGGATTGCCGGATTTCTTTTGAACCCAAAACAATCTTTACTCATATTCATGATCAGCAATACACTCAGCTTAGTTAACGTGTGCAAATTAACGAGGACTTACTTGTCGTAACATATAAGCCAGTTGAATACCGGTAACTGGCCTGTCTTTCAAAACAAGGTTTATATGCCGCCTGGGCCCAGTTTCACGCAGCTGCTTAACAGTTAGCAGAAAAGGTGTGTTTAGCATAGCAGAAAAAAATTGTTAACCCTTAACTCTATTTCACGGCGTGCACGTGCGACCGGTCGCACGTGCATGGAGATTTCTATTGTTACGTGACTAAGTTAAGCACATTTTTCCTGTGAAGTAAGCGTGCCTTTTGCTGTGCTAATGCTTACGGTCTCAATGAAATAGACGAATTCTCTGTTAGCAAAAAAATTGTGTGCTTAGCAGCGCCATGAAATTGGGCCCTGATTTGCCGTAGTCTGCATAATTAAGACGAAGATTTGAATATGCAAAGCAGAAGCAATTAAAATTCATAACCTTGGATGAGATAGCGAAGTAACAGATAGCAAGTTAGAGCTGGAATAATTAACGTTGACGCACCACAGCCTCCATCTCTGTTTTGGGGTATTGTGCACTATTTATATTACCACCACACTACTGCAACTGTGACGAATTCGGATGACAAAAAAAATGACATTTAGGGTCAAAATCGTTAAAAGCTATGATTTTCACCTCCAAATGTGAGAAAAAGCCCCCCTCGCGATCATTTTGGACTCAGAATGCGGATGATTAAAACTGGATGAATATTGCCTCAATAATTTTTCTATGTTATTAAAAAATACATGAATGAAAAAAAATTGAAATTTTGCCAGATATTCTGTTTTTGTCAAAAATTAGCAACATCCAGCAAAAGGCCCTCTCGTGGCAGACGAATTGGAACCAAATACCGTCATAGTTAGAGTAACGGCGGAAGCATATGGAAATAATGCGGTTGAAGCACAAAGCCGCCCCCCCCACCACCACCACAATAATGAGAAGAATTATCCTCATAATTTCTACTCAGTGCATTCATTTAGTCATGCATTGCTTAAGGTAATTTGAGCGGTGAACTAGTTTTTCCAGTAAGAGTCTCCTATTTGAAATTAATATAGCATTTCGGAATATTCCTTACATGAATTACGGCTCGTTCAAAGGTATTATGTGCCATGTAAAAATTGATGGTCTCACGTCATTACCCAATATGGCTTTTCATAGCTGACACACACATCGCACTGTCTCCAAAGGTGAACATCAAGACTACAGCTGCTCCAGTCCGTAACCGGTAAGTGGCATTTTTGATGTCGAGGCGTTTTTCGAGTCCCGAAGTTTAATAATGAAATATGCAGATCTACTGTGCGAGTCTCTCATTAGTATTTGACAAGCGTATTGTCACACAGCTCGACACAGATACTTTTACAAATACACCTGCAAAAGGACTCGGAACAGGGACGGGACCGGAGTCCTTTTGCAAACACTTGAACACGTACTCAATCTCGCCCGATTATTCAGATCTCACTGTTTGCTTTTTCTGTACTTACTGTTTTCTAGTATAAATCATATGTGCAACACTGGAAAATAAACATGTCAACTACATGAAGCGATATAGAGTTTTTCCCATGAAGAAGACATCCAATCCGTAATATGTCACAGGGTTTGGAATTCACCCACCAGTTTCCTCGAACCAATGTACTTTCATATCCTCCTGGTTTTCTTAACCATTTTTTTTGTTTTTTGAAATAACTTGAAAAAGTGCACTACCGATAGATTTAATAGAGGAACAAATATCAAGAAATCCCATTGGCAGCTATTGTGCATTTTACATTCTTTCTTAAAAAAGAACTACGATCCCCAAACTTTGGTGATCTTGTGCTATCTTGTGTTTCTTCACACAGCTGTGAATAACATACCAACTTTTGGTTGTAATTCAATCAATCGCAACATGAACGGCTGGGCGTGGCAGGCAACAAGCATCGCTGAGCAGGTGGGCAGCTCAGTCACCTTTGTTGGCAATCTCTTGGCCCTGATCATATTCCTCTGGACCAAGAGGCTTCGCATCAAATACTACGCCTTCGTCATCAATCTCGTCATCGCCAATCTCTCTGATCCCACCATGACCTTCATCTTGCAATACTACGATAATGATATCCTTCTGGCTCTGCTTCGTACGTCGTTTTTTGTGGCCGAGTTGAACCTTCTGGCCATCGCCGTCAACCGTCTGCTGGCGCTGTCTATCACTCCACCTGCCCGCTACGACTCCTTGGTGACCAGCAGGCGTCTGTTTGTGGTCTGCATTCTGCTCTGGCTCATCTCAGCCGCCATCTATCTGCCTTCCACTTACGTCTTCACTAAGGTCACCATCCGATTGGTCCGGCCTCTGATAACCCTAACCATCCTCGTCGTCACCGCGGTACTGTACTACGTCGTCTTCCTGAAGATTTCTCGCTACACCCCGCCGCTGGCGTCCACCCCTGCTCTCAAGGACGCCGATGAGGTGACCCGTACCCGTATGCGTCAAACTCGCTACATGATGGTGACTGTTACTATCATCCTGGTCAGTTCTCTCATCTGCTGGCTGCCGTTCTGCTGCGCCAACTTCTACATTTACTTCAGCGGCAAGTAATACACGGGCCAAAGTGAGGAGTTTAAAATCACGTTCACGGCCTTTATTCTTCTCTTGAAGGTCAACTCGCTTATCAATCCTTTCATCTACTGGTGGCGCATCTCAGAGTTCCGTGACGGCTTGAAGCGGCTGGTGTGCTGTCATTGCATCCGAAGGCAGAATCCGGATGAAGATGACCCTGACGTGGAACTGTACGACGCTGACAACTTTAGTAACACTATCAATTCTACCATCAATTCCAATGTGTAAAGACTCAGTCTACAGTCAGGTCATCCGGCGCCCAGTGATGTAGTCGAGTCCTTCACTAGTCTATCACTTGTCCATTACAAGTCCAGTCACAGAAACAGTGGATGATCAATACATTAAAAAAACACTTGTCAAAGCTCACTTTAATATTGTGATTTCCTGTGTACAATGTCCGAAGCACCGTATGGGAAATCCCCCAATTTGGCCGCGGGTCTATTTTCATTTTGATGCATCTGAGCCTAGTAATATTAAATACCCCATTATGCACATGTAGCCACTACACATTTGATAGTACACCTCCGCAGAATCCCAAATTTGACCGTCCTGTTTAACTTACATAGGGAGGATTAAAGGGAAAATACAACATTTGCAAACATCGAAAAATATAACTACCAAGATTTTACGAATTACCTTACCAGGATGTTGGTAAATGACAGTCTAAAGCGTCCTGCTAAATTATGGCACCTGGTGTAAAGTCATTTTCAAGAAAATGATATTTTTGTATACATTTCCTACGGTGGTCGCCGACCACCGTTGGAAAAACCTAACTATTTTTCAACTACGGCTCAAAATTTACCATCTGTTTTAGTCCAAATTGTGTTTGCTATTGATTACATGTTCATGAACGGGTGCAGGACAGCTAGACTGGTTCCCTTACCTTACAATTTTCCGGCATTTATAAATTGATCCATTTCATCTTTAGTGCAGTCAGGGAACCAGACTACTTGAACGTTTTGTTTTATTTGGTTTTCCAGCATTTTCGAACACAAAACTTCAAACTTGTCAGTGTAACGACATTTTGATCTATTATACTAACCCCTCAAATGGTTCATTTCTGAAAATTACAGCAAAAGCCAATGATGTACATTACCTTTAATATTGAAGTGATACAAAATACACGTTAGAAAAAGTTGGTACACGTACATGTACAATAGACCCCATAAGAAAGTCTTTAGAAATTAATCTACTCTACATGGGAAACGCTATGGTGTTTGAGATTTCAATAGGAACAAAGAGAAACAAAAGAAAGAAAAGACAGAACATGTCTTTATGTAAGGTGGCTGCAAAGGGACATTGGCAATTGCCAATTATTGGAGTCAATGATTTAAAACAACAATGTCCCAAATGCTGACGCTAATATTTATGACGAAAGTTTCACGTTTCGTTTTCCGTTCTCAAATAAGTATTGACGTCGATATCTGCGTTTCAGGAAAGTCGTGAATGTTCGTTTTGCATATGGAGGTGAACATTTGCGATTTGCAATGTCCCTTCAAAGCCACCGTAAATTTGGAGTGAGGTATATTGGTTAATTCAGTTTTTCGATTTTGATGTTTATTCGGTAGTGGTTAAAATCCTTGATGATTATTTCTTAACGTTTGTTTTTCTAAGTGCTTGATTTGGCGTGTTTAACATACTGCAACGACGCTGAGTATTTTAACAAATTTTGATAAGCCACAGTTTTTTGGACTGATTTTCTTCGAAACTTGTTTATGTTTTCTATCGGTAAGTTTTCATTTACGTTTATGTCTGTCGTCTTTTTTTTGTTTTTAGCTACATTTAGGGCCTAGCCATTTTTAGTGCCGTATGTTCTTTATTCAAACCTGTGAACATTCAAATAGTCACTAAGCTTTCATTAATAAGCATTTTGTTTTATAGTTTTCCAATGTGTGGCTTAAATGTAAAGCTTCTGCAATCCATATTTTACCCGCTGTCCGCTTTAGAATCATAATATAAATAGGTACATGTATTGGTAAACTTGTTCTACTGAACTTGGACCAACTTTTTAATAAAAACAAATGAAATGCTTTTTAAGCTTTACTGTTTCAAGGCAAATATAGACTTATGCTTGATATTGTTTGCTTGATAAAATTAATAACTGTCAGTCATTGTTTCTAACATTAAATAAGATATAAATCATGTTCGTTCCGATTTAAGTCATTCATCGTTCTGATTTAAGGTATCACAACGTAAGGAGGATAGCTGGGTGCTGTGGTCCAATGGTTACAGTGTTCGACTCGTGTGCCGTGGTACACGGGTTCGAATCCTGACAACATGGTGCTTGTGCTCTTGAGCAAGGCACTTTACCATTATTGCATCGTCCTTCGGATGAGACGTAAAGCCGTAGGTCCCGTGTGTTGTGTAATGCACGTTAAAGAACCCAGTAACACTCATCGCTAAGAGAAGGGGTTTGCCTCGGTGTTTCTGGCAGTGGCTGCTTAATGCGCCGCAGCACCTTGTTAAGCCTGATAAAGGTGCTATACATAATGATTCTCATATTTCTCATGTACTTCATTCACCTTTCTCTAATAATACAAATATTTTCCAGCACCTTGAGTACCTAATTGTTGGTAGATACGTGTGCTATATAAGACTCCGGTATTACTCCGGTATTATGATCGTGTCGTTCTAAAATGAATTGAAGATTTTTGAAGGTTTAATGCCAAAAATTCCTGTAGTTTTTCGAGGTTTGAAAACGTAAGGAAGATTGCTGGTTTTCTTTTGAACCCCAAACATTCTTTATACAAGATCATCTTTTTATGAACAATACACTCAGTTCAGTTGACGAGTACAAATTAGTGAGGACTTACTTGTCGTAACATATAAGCCAGTTGAATACCGGTAGCTGACCCCTCATTCAAAACAAGGTTTATGGCTGCCTGGTCTGCCGTAGTCTGCATAATTAAGACAAAGATCTGAATATGCTAAGCAGAAGCAATTAAAATTCATAACCTTGATAGAGATAGCGAAGTAACAGATGGCAAGTTAGAGCTGGAATAATTAACGTTGACGCACCACAGCCTCCATCTCTGTTATGGGGTACCGTGCACGGTTTATATAACGACCAAAAATACTGCAATTGTGGCGATTTCGGATGAAAACAAATGACAAATTAGGTCAAAATCATTAAAAGCTATACCTCCAAATGTTAGAAAAGCGCCCCTCGCGATCATTTTGGATTCAGAATGATGCTGATTAGAATTGGATGAATATTGCCTCAATTATGTTTCTACGGAATTAAAAAAATGCATGAAAGAAAAAAAGTTGAAATTTTGCCGAAGATTCTGTTTTTGTCAAAAATTAGCAAAATTAACAAAGGCCCTGTCGTTGTAGAGGAACTGGAACCAAATGCCGTCAAAGTTAGAGTAGCGGCGGAAGCCAATGGAAATAATGCTGTCGAAGCACAATGTGCCCCCCCCCCACCTTCCACAATCCTGAGAAGAATCATAATACCCTGTCCATCAAGGTCTTCTTCATTTCCAATTCAATCTAATACCATTTTTGTTTTTGTCTCATGCATTTCTAAAGTCATAATTTCTACTCAGTATATTCATTTATTCATGCATTGCTAAAGGTAATTTGAGTGAGGAATTAGTTTGTCCAGTATGGGTCTCCTATATGAAATTCATATTGTATTTCGGAATATTACTTACAATGTATGGCTCGTTTAAAGGCTACTATATGCCATGTAAAAATCAATGGTCTCATATCATGACCTAATATCTCTTCTCGTGTCAAAGATCACACTACATGTGTATCTCCAAAGGTGAACATCTAGTCCACAGCTGCTGCAGTACGTAACCGGTAAGTGGCAGTTTTGATGTCGAGGCGTTTTTCAAGTCTCGAAGTTTAATAATGAAATATGCAAATGTACTGTGTGAGTTTGACGAGCATATTGACACACCGCCCCACGCGGCGGATACGGTACTTTCACAAATACACCTGCAAAAGGACTTGAACACGTAGTTTGAGCGTTCATTTCGTTCAAGAACTAATTTTTGGGGGCCTGGCCATTTTTGGTGCCAAAATCTTCATTCAAACCTGTAGAAATTCAAATGGTCACCAAGCTGTCATTAATATGCATTTTGTTTTATAGTTTTCCAATGTGTGGCTTAAATTTAAAGCTTTTGCGATTGACATTTTACGCTCGATTCTTTTTAGACTCTAAAAGATTTAATCGGTACATGTAAACTGGTAGGTTTGTTCAACTGAATTTGGACCAACTGTTGAATTAAGCCTACATGAAAAACAATGAAATGCTGTGAAGCTTTACTGTTTCAAGGAAAATTGAGACTAACGTTGATTTTGTTTGAATGAATTGAAGATTTCTCACGGTTCAATGCCGAAAATGGCGGAGGCATTTCAAGCGTTACAACCTTAAATTCGATATACTCAGTAATGTGTACTTGCTTGTTACATATAAAACAAATAAATAACCGACCCTTCTTTACAAAATAAGGCTTATGCGCTGCCTGAGTCTGCCGTAGTCCACATAAGGACTTCTCTTTTTTTTCCAATTATATGGTTCTCATTTCGTCTTGAATCTGTCTAATTTCGTGGGGAAAAACGCCGAAGTAATGGCCACTATATCACGAGCGTGCATTCACAACGGTACGATGCAGTACGGATTGAGCTGAGTATTCTAGCCACAGTGCCACGTTTTGTGTGAGCACTGCATGTACGGTGTTCGCTGGTCCTTACCCTGTTATTATGTTGCACGCTCTGGGGGACGAGCGCTGCATGCCTCACTAGTCTGGTTCCCTGACCTGACAATTCCCCGACGCAATGACGTTTAAATTGTAGTCTATAGTTCCCTGGCCTGACAATTCCCCGACGCCCTGATCTAAATTGTAGATCACGTAACCACAACCGGGCTAAATATACACGATGACCCATTTTTAAGGCTCGGCTTCGTTACCGGTTTGGCTTTATCATTAAAAGGTTTTAATGCTCCGATCAAATTAGAAATAAATCAATTGTTTCATATATCACAGAGTTTTATATTTCCGAAAGAAAACACTGACTGATGTTGAGCTAAAAACTCAAACTTAGGGACCCAAATAGCAGGCGAAGCCGAAATGGAGACGACGCCGTATTGATTAACCAGTGGCGCACCCCAGGGTGATATGTATTTGCCATATTTTCGATTAGTGTAGTAGGGCTGTAAATGGCGCCCCCAACGTCAAAATAGTAGTGTTCTGGTGCCAAAAACTTTGGGCAACGTTTTTTGAAGAAAAAAAACTAGCTTCTCAAACGAAAATTTAAAGAAAACAAATGTGAGCCGTCCCCAGCCAAATCCTGTGTGCGGCACTACACTGACTTATGTAGTCGCTGTCATGTACTGTGTAATTGAAGCATCGCAGATCTAGACAGGTTGGTTTTACGGTTTCTTCGGTTATCTTTTTTTGACGGATATGATACTAATTGAGGGTAAACTCATGTCAGGCTTACTGTTTTTAAATTGACTGACTGTCGGTTGGAAATGCCGACATGTAGGTTTGAAATGCCTTGCCGTCGGGGGAGGAGCATTGACTGTCGGACACAAAAAGGGTAAAAATTAATACAACTAACGATGATACAACTGTGCGCCCACCGTGCAGATAAAGACTGCATGCGTGTCAATGTACTACATACACCCAGATGACACACAGACAAAGGGAGATTCGTTGTTGTCCTCTTTGTTGATCTTTTATTGGAAACGGTCCTCGATCGTGAGTGTGTGTGCTTAGTCTATGGGAAAGTGATACATTATAGGAACAAAGGGAAACACGACGCCTTGTCCTCGAGAGTATAGTCAAACACGGCTGTGTGCATCTTTGTGTTAGCATCCATTTTGAGTCTAATGCTTGTTTACCATTGTTGCACCACTCTGTGACGTAATGACGTCATGAATTGTGTATCGCAATTGTTAGGTTCATAACTTGATTTGTTTTAGCTACACCAACGAATTTTTTTACAGCATTCGAATGCCAGTTTGGGTAATGGCATCTCTATGTCAACGTTTTGGTGTTTGGTACCCTCGGTGACCATGATGCTAGTCATCACCCGTTATCCACGGAGCCAAGTCTCCTGTATAACGTCGGATATATCTAAGTGTTCGTGACGTCATTTTGTTCCGAAATCAGATTGTGATTGGTCAATTTCGATGCTGTGTTTTTTTAATACAACAACCTGTACAAAAATACTACTCATCGTTTGCGTGATGTTTACGCACGCGGGGAGCTCGAATTACGCGTGTATAGAAGGCACCTGCTGATTGGTCAGTTTCTCGAGGTCATACGCATTCTAGTTGCATAAATAATCGCCGAATCTGTTTACGTATCATAGACCATGGTCGGCTTCGCCAGGGCCAGAGTCTATTACATATACTAACCAGATGCCGGCTCTGCTGGCTTTTTCAGATACTCGCGCATAAAGAATCAGTGTTCAAGCAGTGGATCATGGTAATAAAACGCATATCTTAATACATGGCTATGGGTGCCTGAATTCATTATAACGGAGGTGTTTTGTTTTCCCATCCAGGTGTTTCTTAAAACTTCGTGCTTTTTATGTCAAGAAAACCCCAGGAATTCTGCAATCATGGATGACGTAGACGCAGCCTTAAAGGGAGCCAGCATCCTCATGCACGTTGTCGCTGGCATCGCAGTGGTTTTGAATCTGCTTGTGTTGGTGGTGTTTGCTCGAACCAAGCAACTCCGCATCAAGTACTACGGCTTCGTCTTCAACCTCGTACTCGCCGACATCGCATGCCCTGCCTTAGCGATCGTTTATATTCACTTTAAGCACGTGGCTACGGTTCTTGCCCTTGTTCGGTCTTTTTTCTTGACTGGGCAGCTCAGCATCTTGGCCGTAGCCGTGAATCGTTTGCTGGCGCTGTTTCTGATGCCGCCTGCCCGCTATGACGCCGTAGTGACACCCGTCCGCATGGTGGTCGCATGTCTCCTGATTTGGATCCTATCTGCCGTGCTTTTCTTATCTACGATGAAACTCCAAGACGCGACCATCAACTGGTTGATCCAAGCTCTGACTCCCATTTTTATTCTGATCGTCACTGGGGCTCTATACCTTGTGGTCTTCCGTAAGATCTCCAGGTATATGCCGCCGCTGGCGTCCATCGCTGGAACCAATAACATAGATGCACAGGCTGGTACCCGCGTGCGCCAAACGCGTCACCTTATGGTGACGTTCACGATCATATTCGTGGCGTCTGCTGTCTGTTGGCTGCCATTTTGTGTGGGCTTTATCATCCTGTTCACGCACGGCGAACCCACCTTGTCGGTAGTGGTATTCCTGCAGTACAGTTATGCGGTGTTGCTGTTTAATTCCGCGCTCAACCCTTTCATCTACTTTTGGCGTTTCCGAGAGGGGCGGGAAGGTTTCTATAGGTTGATGTGCGCATGTTCCAGCCGCAGGAAAAACCAGGCGGAAGTGGATGGCAACACTGTGGTGGAGACCGAAATGTAACATAAGGCCATTGTGAAAACTGAAGCTGAATCAACTGTCAATACACACGTGTGCCAAGTTTTTGTCGAGTTCCATTTCGATCAACATGCCGCTGGGTCTTCAATCTATAACTGCGACATTCCATTTTGATTTCCCTAACATATATTGTTGTTTTTTTCCTCCAACCTTTAAAAAGGGGTTTTGTTTTTTCACGGTCTTGCGTTCTTTTTTGGTTCCTTTGGGTTTCGAAGCTAGAGTGTATGTTTTCGCTTCAGGATCCAGAGGTTCAAATATAGAATTATTTACCGATTTGAGGAGCCATTTTAAGGTGTTATCGTATGTGTTCATTCTATAATCTAAGGTCCACTTTTTTCATGTCCCTATTTCATGTACATGTAAGACCAGTCGACATACCCAACAGTTAAAACATCTTTTGAAGTGATATTTGAATGGCACATTATACTAAGTATCAAGCTAACACGGACAGGGAAGAAATGTCATAAGTTGGACCCTAAATTTATCGAATGACCCCAAAATAGTGGCCGATGAATTTCACCAAGCTATGTTTTATAGTTACAAATTTTAGCTCTGTGCACACTCTGCAAATGCTCAGAACGTCTGTTACAACTGGTAAAGTATTAACCAACGGATAACGTATCACCAGAAGTGTAAATGTTACTACGCTATCCGTTCTGTGATGATACGTTATCGGATATTTTTTTTTGTAATTAGATTATCCACCGACACGTGATACATTGTCGGATACAAATTGTACTACACTATCAGTCACTTTGTGTTACATTATCGGTTAGTGGTACAATAGTATCGGTCAGTTTGTGTGACATTATCGTTTTACCATACGTTATCCGTTGATTGCTACATAATCACTTGTAACACAGTCTTGTGTCAGCAGTAGTCAGAGTTATTGAAACGAGGCTACGCCTCTGCCAATTGTGGTTCTTTTTAATCATAATAACTACCCGAAATCCGGTATCCAGGCACCATATGGTGCCTGGTTTCGGGTGGTTATTGTGTTTGGATTTTTTACAGTGAGTTGGAGGAAACAAGGCTAATTATTCCAGCAGAGAATTAATTAAAGATGCAGTCCTTCCACGTGCAATTTTCAAGCTTCACCTAAAAAAAATAGTAATTATTCACGTGTGAATCAGAGATCTAACGGAAAAATCCACCGGAATTTACTCAGAGAATTATTTCTAAAACCAAAATTCGAATTATTGGCAGCCAGGCAATAATTTGGCTGTCACAGGGCGGGTTCATTTTGTGCATAAAATTCAAGCCCTTTTCCAACGGGTTGCAGACGCCTTAAATCTGATATATACATAATTTTTGGTTAAAAACGAAACACAAATTGAAAATTCGTGAGGAGAAACAGATTCAACTTTGTTTTGCCCAGAGCACATGGTATGCAACCTAAGTCTTATTTCCCCAGCTTAGTTATTCCGTATATGACAATACAAGCATTACGTTCAATATTAGTAAAGAAAAATTCAAAAACTCAAATTAAAATTTTACCCATTTGGGATAAGGGATATTTTGCGGGTATATCTATGTATTATGATCCTTCTTTTGGACATGTATTTGGTAGTAGCAAATATACAAGTAAATTTAATTCGAACAATCTTACTGACAGGGTGCGATAGCCATGACTTATTGGTTCGTTTAATTGTAGAATCGTCGGGTAAAGAGCAATAAAAAAAAATACATACAATTGAAATAGAAGCATTTTCTTTTCATCGCTTGGCTTATATTTCAGATGCATTAGTCGGCCGCACGAACACTGACAGCCATTTTAATTTGTTTTCAGCTTGATCGATTCAGATTCTACCCTGCGCACTTTTACAGAAAGTTGTGTTGTGCATTTTCGAATACACAGGCCGAGTCAAAAGAAGGAAACCCAAATGGCAGGACATTTTTTAGTGAAGTTCTGCATGTAGCACTTGTAAACTATAGGATTTAAAGGCCCTATTCAAAAGCTTTTTTTAATACAAGAATCATTCAAATCACTTATGTACTTTTCAAGTTACGGAAATTTAAACACAACCATCGTTTTTAAGTTCTGTCCACGGATCACTAAAAAAGGTAAGTGTTCTTTCAAAAAAACGAAAACAGTTCACATAGGGATGTGTGTAAATTGTTTTTGTTTTGCTGAAAGAACACACACCTTTTCGTTTCAGCGGTTCAACTTTTTCCTTATTTTCTCCCTAGGCTTTTCTAGGGAACCAATCAGTGATCGAGAAAAGGTTCAATGGCTCACCCGCCGGTTGTAAACACACGCGCTTTGCGTGCTGCGGTCAAGCATGGAGCTATAAAAAAAGGAACTGAGCTTGTTGGAATGTATACAGACGGTCTAGTTTACATAGAGTGGCCCCGCCCCAATTGCTACGAAATGACCAAGACGTTATAGTGAGAAGAAAAAAGAAAGAAAAAAAACCACATTATGCAAGTGCGCTTCACAACAATGCAACTATCACTCGAGTGCAAGGGCGCTACACAACAATGCAAATATCGCTCGTGATAACTGACGATTGAAGGCGCTATTCAAGATGGAAGTAACGTTTTTCTCAGATAGAGAAACTAAAGAAGAGGACCCACTGCGGTTTGTCGGTAGTTAATTAAGTCATTGATTATGTCTAGACCCCATAACTATTGTTGAAGTCCAAAGGACAATGTGGTCAGGGAAACAGACTAGACACAACACTGGCCCATTTGAATGAGTGTCTGTAGACAATTTGAGCTAATTTGTTATAAATTGGGACATGGTGTTCTGTCGCATTACCAAAAACACCAGATTGACAAAATGAAAAGAAAAGGGCAAACATTATACCCGAATCATACGCTAACGAAATGTCCCGCCCTGCGAATTTCTCCCACAGAACTCTTGCTGGCGCACTGCATTGTGAATCGCCCCAATTGTCCTATGCCTTACCACACTCGCTCCGCTTTTGTAATGGCCACATGGGTGTTGCAAGGAGGGGGGGGGGGGGAGCACTTGCCACCCCCCTTCCCCCGGAAAATCCCCCATCCACCCCCTCCCCTTCAAAAGGGGGAGGGGAGGAAAGGGAGAAAAAGGGGCGCGACGTCATATTATTGTTAATTTAATGAGTTGGGGGAATGTCCCTGCCCACCCTCGAAAATATGATAAATCGGGAAAATACTCGAAATTATAGAGATTTTGGGGGAAAATGGGGTTTGCCCCCTTTATAAAAAATCCTGGCGACGCCCAAGAATGGCCAAACTGTATGCACTATTTTCTGAAGCCGATCTGTCCACGGAGCTCATCTCCGGTAGAACATGCGTGACATCATTTCATTCCTAAATCAGGACTAAGACTGTGATTGGTCAATTTGGATGCAACGTTTTTGTAATACAACAACCTGTACAAATATGTTACTCATTGTGGGCGTGATGTTTACTCACGCGGGGTGCTCGCATTACGTGCGTATAGAAGGCGCCCGTTGATTGGTCAGTTTCTCTAGGTCATACGCATAGTTGCATAATTGATCGCCGAATCTGCTTACGTTATCATAGACCATGGTCGGCTTCGCCAGGGCCAGGGACATAGACTAGGTGCAAAGGTGAAAGGTGGAGTGTCATGGCCTAGCTGTTAAGAACACCGGACTCGTGTTCTGGTATTTCAGAGGCAACAGTGACGTGGGTTCGAGCCCACTGGTGGACACTTATGCTCTTGAGCAAGGCACTTAACCATTATTGCTTCCACCTTGGGATAGGACGTTAAGCCGTAGGTCCCGTGTGTTGCATAAATGCACCAACAGAACCCCGTAAACACTTACCGCTAGAAAGGGTTTGCCCGGGTGTTTCTGGCCTCCTGTATAAACTCCAATGTGAAGTATTTAGGAGAAGAACCAACCAAGAACCAAGAACTAACGGAATTTATATACTTGAACCGATTTCAAAGGAACAAATAATATACGACAATTGTCATAATTAATCTGTCCTGACCACGACTTAATCTGGTCTGACCACGGTTTAATCCTCAATCATCTATCTGCATAATCATAATAAGTGAATTCTGTGAGGGCTCAAATAAATTTAAATCTTTAATTACGTATAATTATTATGATTCGAGTCTGCATGTATAACTAAGACCGCGTCCGAATCGCTGATCTACAGCTATTGTTTAGGTCTTCACCCTTTGAAACTGCCTGGAAACAAGTTGGCAATAAGACGTAGCTATCTAAAATAATAAGATTACCATTAGGGAGACATTCCCATAAGCTTGTCCACAAATGATAATCTCACTTTCCTGACCCCTTACCCAAAATTCCCTAATCCTACCCCCACAAATTTCGGTGTTTTTACTAATTGGACCACGAGCAATCGATCTAAGGACACTTATGCTCTTGAGCAAGGCACTTAACCATTATTGCTTCCACCTTGGGATAGGACGTTAAGCCGTAGGTCCCGTGTGTTGCATAAATGCACCAACAGAACCCCGTAAACACTTACCGCTAGAAAGGGTTTGCCCGGGTGTTTCTGGCCTCCTGTATAAACTCCAATGTGAAGTATTTAGGAGAAGAACCAACCAAGAACCAAGAACTAACGGAATTTATATACTCAAACCGATTTCAAAGGAACAAATAATATACGACAATTGTCATAATTAATCTGTCCTGACCACGATTTAATCTGTCCTGACCACGGTTTAATCCTCAATCATCTATCTGCATAATTATAGTTAGCGAATTCTGTGAGGACTCAAATAAATTTAAATCTTTAAGCACGTATAATTATTATAATTTGAGTCTGCATGTATAACTAAGGCCGCGTCCGAATCGCTGATCTACAGCTATTGTTTACGTCTTCACCTTTTGAAACTGCGTGGAAACAAGTTGGCAATAAGACGTAGCTATCTAAAATAATAAGATCACCATTAGGGAGACATTCCCATAAGCTTGTCCACAAATGATAATCCGACTTTCCTGACCCCTTACCCCAAATTCCCTTATCCTACCCCCACAATTTTCGGCGTTTTTACTAATTGGACCACTAGCAATCGATCTAGCCTATTTGCGATACTAAAAAAATGCCTCTAAATAGGAGCTGAGGCATTAGGGAGACATTGAAATGTCTCCCTAATTCCACATGTCCCCCAAAGGTACACCTCCCAAAATGTCTCCCAAATGGTGTAATATGCGATACTAATTATAACGGGTATTTATAAAGCGCTAGTATCCACCACTAGTGGTGATCAAGGCTCTATGTCATTGTCTCCCTGCTCATTGGGCCCATGAACTATTCCAAAAACCATATCAGCTCCTTGGGGAGTATATACAGCTCGATGCTGCCTTTTAGGCGCATGCAAGGAAGCTAATTCAATCACAATAACCATCTTTGCCCTCACAGGTACCCATTTACTCCTGAGTGGAGACAGGCAATGATTGACAAAGTGCCTTGCCTAAGGGTACACGCACCATAGCCGCAGGCTGCGCTCGAACCCACAACCTGCATCATTATTACACGCAGACCACAAATTCACTGCTCCAGACCACGAGGTCACGACACTCCACAGCTATTTGATGCCGATTTATGTGTAATTGATTGGAAGTTATCTAGCAAGACCCTTGAATTATTTACAATATATTTTACGGGAAGTATACTTGCCTATTCCATATCTAACGTGCATTTGGACGGAGCATGTCCATTTGGACAGAGCAATATGATTATTCATGAGACGGTGACCAGTAATAAAATCCATGATTTGAAACTGCCTGCTGTATTCGCTACCCTGGACGGAGGATTTGAAGCATCGCGGATCTGTAGACAGGTTTGTTAGATTTTTTTTTGATTTTTTTTTGGGGGGTCCTTTTTTTTTACGGAGACCCTTACCTTTACTTTACTTAACATCCAGCTCCCATTTGGCCTTTTGGATGCGAACCCTGACTATATGCTGCCTGTTCCTGAGTAGCGTGCATTTTGTGTCTAGCTCTTGGGAACCATGACAGCACTCTGCCATGACACTCTGTCATGTTATGACGTCACGCTCTGTATACAGCGATTTTTCGGTTCATCGTTTGGTGTATTTTATAGCTCTTCCAACCGCATTTCGACGGCTACCAATGTCAGGTTGGGTAATATACGTAATGTCTAGAGCCAACCCAATTCCGTTCCGTTTATGTAAAAGTTTCGAGTTTTAGGGTGTATTCGCATCCCTGTTCTTGAGTGACCGGCGAGCAGCGTTCTCGTGTTGCCGATCACGAACGCGCGCGTGCATTGAGTGCAGCTGGGCGAATATCCAAGATGGCAGCCGCCGTATCAAAACGCTGAACAAAAAGAAGGGGCAATTAATTCAATTAATACGAAAATAATTAAAATCCCGAAACAGCTATAAAAAAGTGGCAAAGACAAGGCTGACAAGCCCACTCGATGACCATGTACAATTTTAATTGTGTATCGTTACTGCTCCTGTACTAAATAAATGCTTTCAATTTTATACACAAAACTTAACGCAAGTCCCGGTAGGGGCCTAAGTTTGCCATCTTTGTTCTTGACGTTCTCCATCTACTCCCCAATAAGTGGGGAGTGAAAATCCTGTTCGATTCCCGTCATTCGGAACCATGTCCTTGTGTTCATTCAACTGAATGGGGTTTCGAATACACCCTACGAATCTATACAATTTTCTGTATAATTCGAACGCCATGCACATGCGCATAATTCGCCATGCACATGCGCATAATACCAATTTATAAGGAATTGTACCCTTTCGCTCGTACCCCCCGCCCTGCAAACAGGACGCTGGGATACTCTGATGAGCTTCACAGAATCTTGTGAAGGGAGTGGCCTATGACCTATGTATAAAGCATCTGGCTGCAGCTGTTCAAGACCGCAGTTAGACAATGTGCGCAAATGCTATCCGAAAACTTCCCATAGAAATGCGCACATTCCATACCGGATGTGATTTCTGTTTCATTGCAGACCATGTGGACACAATTTTGAGCGTCGCATAATGCAATCCGACCGTTCGTGATTCGAATCGGAGCCTGAGCAAGTGACGGAAATTGTAAATTTACAACACAGATATAAGTTTTACAGAATTTCCTACATTAATACGCTTTTCAACGAGAAAAACATCTCTAAACCGGAAAAAAGAGTAATGAATCAGTCTTATAGGCCGTTTCTAACCTTGCAGATGACCTTGATGACGCGCAGGTCACTGGTCACGCAAAATCCAACCAATCAGAGCGTGAATTCATCAGATTATCCCAGCGTTCTGTTTGTAGGGCGGGGGTACGAGGGAATTGTACCCTCCACAGTAATGATCGCAACTGGGCAAGTCCACGAATACGTGTAGGCTATGTCCCTCACGTAACGAAAGTAAAACCCTTTAGGATATTCATGGGTTTCAGGTTTTTTTCTTCTTCTGTTAGGCATCTACAAGGGAAATCCGTCTTTGCAATGATTGTGTGATTAAAGAAAACATGGCTTATGTATGCGACACAAAGGGGACCTTTTCCTGGACTTACCCAACTGCTTACATTGCAGTCCGCACGAACTCCCGGAATCCAATGCGGTACAAATTAGCAATAATAGCGGTTATTAGCGGTGCGATGTCATGACATCTTTTTTGTGCACTCTCTGGCGTTAGGTACCCGGGGTGGCGAAATGCCTGCCCTGCTGGCTTTTAAGGTGCTGCATTGTAGAATCAGTGTTCGGCAAACATCGTGGACCGAGGTAACAAAACGCATATCTGAACTCATGGCTAAGGGTACCTGAAGTTCATTTATCGGAGAAGAGCAGATATTTTGATTCAAGGTCTAAATTGCTTACTTTTTAGGTTCAAGAAAACCGCAGCAATTCTGCCAAAATGGGCGACGTAGAAGCAGCCTTGAAGAAGAGAGCCAGTATCCCTATGCACGTGGTCGGTGGCATCGCAGTGGTTTTGAATCTTCTCGTGGTGGTGGTGTTTGCTCGAACCAAGCAACTCCGCATCAAGTACTACGGCTTCGTCTTCAACCTCGTACTCGCCGACATCGCCTTCCCTGCCATACTGATCACTATGGTCCACTTCAAGCACGTGGCTACGGTTGTTGCTCTAGCTCGGTCTTTTTTCTTGACCGGGCAGCTCAGCATCTTGGCCGTAGCCGGGAATCGTTTGCTGGCGCTGTCTCTGATGCCGCCTGCCCGCTATGACGCCGTTGTGACACCCGTCCGCATGGTGGTCGCATGTCTCCTGATTTGGATCCTATCTGCCGTGCTTTTCTTACCTACGACGTATCTCCAAGACCCAACCATCAACTGGCTGATCCAAGCTCTGCTTCCCATTTTTATTCTGATCGTCACTGGGGTTTTATACCTCGTGGTCTTCCGTAAGATCTCCAATTATACGCCGCCGTTGGCGTCCGCCGCTGGAACCAGAAACATAGATGGACAGACTGGTACCCGCGTGCGCCAAACTCGTCACCTTATGGAGACGTTCACGATCATATTCGTGGCGTCTGCTGTCTGTTGGCTGCCATTTTGTGTGGGTTTTTTCATCATGTTCGCGCACGGCAAACCCACCTTGTCGGTTGTGGTATTCCTGCTGTACAGCTATGCGGCGTTGTTGATGAATTCCGTGCTCAACCCTTTCATCTACTTTTGGCGTTTCCGAGAGGGGCGGGAAGGTTTCTATAGGTTGCTGTGCGCATGTTCCAGCCGCAGGAAGTACCAGACGGAAACGGATGCGAGCACAGTAGCAGAAACGGAAATGTAACATTGGCCCTTGAAACTGAGGCTGAATCCACTTTCAATACACACATATGCTACTGCCAGCCGCATAGCGAAATGAAGTCGGACCAGATCTAAGAGTCAGGTTTTGGCAGGGGTACTTTCGTCGCCTTCCACTTCTATGACCCGTGGTCCAGTCTCATTTCCATGGACACGCCGTTCAGTCTTCAGTTTGTAGCTGCCTGGTTCCATTTGGTTTCCCAAAAAATATCGTTTTGTGATTTTCCTCCAACGTTAAAAAAGAACGCTTTGTTCATGATTTTTTCGTTCTTTTGAGTGTCTGTTTTTCTTGTAGGATCTACAGGTTCCATGCAGAGTAAAATTCTTATACATGTACATCAAAAACAAATCGGGCTATACCGATCTGAGGAGCCATTCTAGGATCTCATTTTTTGTTGTCATTCAATAAATTGGGGTTTCAATTTTTACCTGTCCCTGCACATCTGTGATTTTATAATTCTGATGCACTCCGTATATAATGCAGTCGTCTTCCAAGAGCGATTATGATCAACCAACTAGCTACCAACAAATAAACATCTTCTGATTTTATTCTTAATGAAATTTGAATGGCGAATTACACAATCCCAAGGTAACAGGGATAGTATGGTAGTGGCAAATAAATGTAAATTTTATTCGAATAATACAAATGGCATTGGCGTGATAGCCTTTGCATATTGGTTGGTATGATTAGTTAACTGTCTGTTGGCTGCCATTTTGTTTGGGCTTTATCGTCCTGTTCACGCACGGCGAACCCACCTTGTCGGTTGTGGTATTCTAGCTTTTGAACAAGTTCGTCAGTTACTTTTTGCATAGCTGCAAATGATCTAATCTACTTTTAAATGAATGATGACGCTAGTTGGTGACGCCTTTTGCTTCAACTGTACCAAGCAAAGGGCCATGGCATCTGTATAATGAACCTTAACGTCATACGATTCCAAAGAGTCTGAACAGGAATTTACTGAAGTATAGGACCAAAGAGAGTGAGCCGAGAAATAGAAAACTTGTCAAGGAGTTTAAATCTAGCTTCCCAACAAAGAAATGAGAACAATGGGGCTATAACAGCAAACGTTAAGCACGTTGTAACGGAAAAAGAAGTCAAGACAAGTGCCACTGATCTTCCTAATGATCACTTGTGTCCTGCCTCGGAACAGAGTGGAGTTCAGACAAGTGATGACAAACGGAGGGGTAAAAATGAAATGAGTACTGGTGTAGGCCTTCCGCAGAAAAGCATTGGGCAGGGTTCAACTCGATGGTGGGACTCGGGGATAGAAATGGGGACAAGGAACCTCGGGATTCCCAGTGATGGTGCTCATTACCGTTGTGGTCTGATTCCGAAAATAAGAATCATTTTCAGGATATGAATAGGGAATTAAGTACTGCCCCACAACCCCATCTCAATGGTCTAGAGCCCAAGGGAGGGGAATACCTTGACTATCAGAGTGGTTATTCCCTTTGGCCAGACATGTCAAGACCGAATGAAGGCAATAGAGGGCAGTATCCACCAGTTTTTCCGAGTAGGGCACCGAAGGTACGGCCACGGGACCCCGGCGTTTGGCGAGCACCGCTAAATGGCGACAGAGGGCGCCCTGTTGTCTCCTTTGCGGTACCCGCGTCTGCGTTTCTAAGTGATGATTCAGCAACAAAACAAGTGAAGCCCCATAATGAAAAGTTGGCTGTCATATTATGGACAGACACAAAGAGGGATATTCAGTTGGAAGATGAAATGCCCAATTTGTCGCCAATAGTCCCAGAAGTCCCCCCACTGGTGAATACACCACAAACTGGCAATGAAAAAGATAAATCTTCCGTAACGCCAGCCCAGTCGACTTTCCGGGGATGTATTAAGGTAGACAAAGAAGATATGGGTCACCTAAGATCGGGGATGCAACGTGGTAAAGAAAGACCAGTAATAAAACCGGATCGCTATGATGGGAAAGGCCCGTGGGAACCATATATCAAGCACTTTGAGTTATGTGCTTCGATTAATGGTTGGGATGATGTAACTAAATGCCAGTATCTTGCCGTGTTACTTACGGGTTCGGCCCAACAGGTTTTAGGAAGTCTGAAGAGTGAATCAAGTGATTACCAAACATTGGTGAAATCCTTGCAAGCTAGATTTGATCCGACGGGGAGGAAGGAGCTACACAGGGCTCAGCTTAGAAACCGTCGTCAGAGACCCTCGGAAAGTTTGTCCCAGCTGGCAGAAGAAATAAGACAGCTCATTGATAAAGTGTACACCGATTTAACAGTAGAAAGCCGTGATAGGATGGGCCGTGATCATTTCTTAGATGCCTTATCGGATGGAGAAATGAGAATCCGAATAATACAGATGCGAACAAACACTCTGGATGAAGCAGTGGCGGCTGCTGTCGAGCTAGAGGCTTTGAACAAAGCGGAAAAGGAGCGCCGTTCTTCAGAACTGAAGAAGTTGCGAGGTGCGACTGTTAATGCAGTGCAAGTGGAGAAAAACCCAAACAACCTTGTGATGTCTGATCTACAACAGCAGATGGCTAAGATGATGGATCAGCTGAAGAAGCTTGAGACGCAAGCCAATAGCAGAAAATCAAACTAGAGAGATAAGAACAAATTCTACAAAAAGGGTCCGAAATGCTACAACTGCCACAAGTTTGGTCATATCAATGTCAATTGTCCAGAGTTGGCCGAAAACCAAAACAAGGGTGGAGAGAAAACAGATCAATCGACTGGAGAAGAGAATAAGCCGAATCAGGGAAACTAATTGAGGCTGTCCAAGTGGGCCAAGGGACAGCTGAGTCAGAGGGGCCCGAAATGGATCTACCGATTGAAAATATTGCTGCTGTGGTTGGAGAGGGGTTACATTTGGATGCATGCATCAATGGAATTCATGTTGATGTTTTAGTGGATACAGGAGCATCAGCTTCGTTGTTGTCTGATAAAGTGGTAAAGCAGTGGTCAAATGTGACCAGGAGGTGATGACAAACACCAGTATAAAAGTTCTGCTAGCTGACAACAAAGCGATGACTGTAGCTGGAGAAGTTGAAGCTGAATTGCAACTTGCGGGGAGGAGTGTTCGACACTGTTTTATTGTTGGTTCGATAGGCAACGATGCTATACTCGGACTGGACTTCATGAAAAACGAGCAATGTGTCATAGACGTTACAAATAAATGTCTGGAGTGGGGAGGTTTGGTGCTGCCTTTGTGGGAGACAGCAGAGAGGCAGAAATGCTGCCGGGTAACTGTTACGGAAACAGTTGACATTCCTCCCTGGACGGAAATGCTTGTTGAAGGAAGTTTGGAGGGTGATGATAAGGTTGTACATTGCGGGTTAATTGAACCCACATCGGATATGGTACAGAAAAACCAAGTCATGGTAGCACCTTCAGTCGTTAATACTGGTGTGGGAACAGTACCCCTGCGCCTCATGAATCCGGGAGAAAATAAAGTAACGCTCCACCAAGGAACAACAGCAGCCATGTTTTATGCGGTAGATGCAATCGGCTCCCAGATCGCTGTCAATGATGAAAGCGATGAGTTTCAAAACAAAAGAAGTTCGGACAATCTTTCCAGAGAGGAAATGCAAATCTAAAGAAGACGGAATTGTACCGGACCACCTACTTGATCTTTGTGAACGGTCTTCTAAGCAACTGGATGATCAAGAGATTTGCAGGCTAAAAGAATTACTCATAGAATATCAGAATCAGTTTTCTGCCAGAGAGGGTGACATTGGAAAAACAGATATGGCGAAGCATCGTATTGATACCGGGAGTACGGTTTCAATTAGACAACAGCCCAGGCGCACGCCCATACATCAGAGAGGTGTCGCGGAGGCCGAGATTAACTCGATGCTTCAGAGAGGGATAATCAAACCAGCTACTGGACCTTGGGCGTCACCAATCGTATTGGTGCGTAAAAAGGACGGGAAGGTGAGATTTTGTGTCGACTACAGACGCCTAAACGCTGTCACGCGAAAGGATGCTTATCCCATACTCCGTAAAGATGAAACAATCGACACACTGTCTGGATCCCAATTTTTCACAACCTTAGACCTCGCATCAGGATACTGGTAGGTGCCAATGGATGACGCTGATAAAGAGAAAACAACGTTTGCGGCACCAAGTGGTCTCTACCAGTTTGAGGTTATGCCTTTTGGGCTGTGCAACGCCCCATCGACCTTTGAGCGCCTCATGGATCGTGTACTGCGAGGTTTACAGTGGCAGATTTGTTTGGTTTATCTGGACGACATAATTGTGTTCAGCAGCTCGTTTGACGAGCACATACAGCGTCTTGACTTAATTTTTAGTCGGATTAAAGAATCTGGACTGAAACTACAGCCAAAGAAATGTCACTTGCTCCACAAAGAAGTTGCCTACCTCGGACATGTAGTTTCAGCGGAAGGAGTGAAAACGGATCCCACAAAAAATTCAGCAGGTGCAGAATTGGTCAAGTCCCACATCGGTCCGTGAAGTGCGAAGCTTTTGGGGGCTTGCATCTTACTACAGAAGGTTTGTCCCGGGTTTTGCTGGATTGGCAAGGCCGCTGCATAAGCTACCAGAGGCCGGCAGGATATTTCGCTGGACAGATGAATGTCAACAGGCTTTCGATGAGTTGAAATCTCGGTTAGTTACTTCTCCGATTTTGGCTTATCCTTCACCAACTTCCATGTTCACAATAGATACAGACGCAAGTGATTTCGGGATTGGTGCTGTATTGTCCCAACGACAGGATGGTGAGAAGCGTGTAATAGCGTATGCAAATAGGGCCCTATCAAAAGCAGAGAGGAATTACTGCGTTACTCGTAAGGAGATGTTAGCGGTAGTGTATTTTGTGAAGTATTTTCGGCCTTACCTATATGGGCAGCGGTTCTTGTTGAGGACAGACCACGGGGCTCTTAGATGGTTGTTTAATTTTAAAGAACCAGTAGGACAGGTAGCAAGGTGGTTGCAACTCCTGGCAGAGTATAACTTCACCATAGAGCATCGTCCGGGCCGTCAACACAACAATGCAGATGCAATGTCGAGGATGCCATGCAATCAGTGTCAGTATCCATGGAAACAAGAGAACAGCTCTGTTCTAACGGACATTAAACTGGCAAGTTTGCCCATCGACCCAGATTGCCAAGAAGCATGAAATTCAGAGGAGGAATTCGAAGCTGAGCAGCATGATGAGCATGCCATGAGACATGTGGCGAATTGTCGAGCAGCGTTGGGTTTAGCGCCCAATTGGCTTGAGGGCATGTCCGCATCAAATTTGCGAAATAAACAGTTAGAAGAACCCGTTCTACAAAAAGTAATCAACTGGCTGGAAACAACAAATGAAAGACTGGCTTGGGAAGAAGTATCAGCGGAAGGTCCTTGGTTGAAAACATTGTGGGGGGCTTGGAGACAATTATCCCTCAGAGAAGGAGTGTTGTGTCGGAAATGGGAAGATGACACCGGGAAGCAGATCAATTTCCTACCAGTGATTCCTCGGGTTTTGCAGGGAGAAGTCCTTCGAAGTTTACACGACTCTCCTACTGGAGGTGACCTTGGAATTAAGAAGCTTTATGAGAAGGCACGATGCCGATTTTACTGGCAAGGAATGAGAAATTCTGTTCGGGATTGGGTCAGGCAACGTCTAGAGTGTGCCAAGCAGAAGATGCCAACTAAAACAAGACGGGCACCGCTAAAACAACAGATTTCTGGAGTACCAATGGAAAGAGTGGCTATTGACATCAATGGTCCGTTCCCTGAAACCGAAGCTGGAAACAGGTATATTGTAGTCATAACAGACTATTTCACGAAATGGACGGAAGCCTTTCCAGTGGCCTCTATTACAGCGGACGTCATTGCAGACGTGTTAGTCAAAGAATTCATCTGCCGTTTTGGTGTGCCGAGGGTTTTGCACAATGATCAGGAAACTGAACCACGTGAAAACATTGAGAATGATGGGGAAACTGAACCACGTGAAAACATTGAGATTGATGGGGAAATCGAAACTGAACCAAGTGAAAACATTGAGGACGATGGGGAAACTGAACCACATGAGCATATGGAACCCGATTATCTAACCAAAGCAAAAGACCACCCCCAAACAGCACAAAAGACAAGCAGGAGTACTTTTCTGTCCACCCCCGACGGAAACGAACCCCCCACCCCCGACAGATTTGGGGAGTGGTGTATATAGTTAATGTTGCTATCTCCTTTTTGTTTTGTTTTTTTGTGTGCCTCAGGCCAAGGATGGGTCGGACTAGAAGTCGCAGCCCTACCAGACGATTTGAGTGTTGGGAGTGCCAGCGGCAGTTTACCAATCAAAACAGCCTACGACGACACCTAGCAGACCAGCACGGTCCAAGGGAGCATTTTAAGTGCCCTTACTCCAATTGTTCCTTGAGCTTCACAAGGAAGCACGATTTGTACCGCCATCTGAGGATGGCGCATCAGGAGGTCACCCCGTCGGTCGCCCATGAGGAGGTGATTGTACCTCGCACTCCTGGCAGGGAAGCCCCGCCGGAAGACAGGATTAGCCTCCATGACGGTAGTGTGGAGAGGAGGGTGATGGCAGCCTCCTTTTCGCCATCCCCTGTTCCCGTGCCGCAGGAAGCCGCGCAGCCAATGATCCAGGTTGCAGAGCAAGTATCCAGACACAGCATCGGCACGCAGACTGACGCCCGCAGCGGAACCGGACATCACCGAGTCGTCCAGCGGACCATTCAAGAGCTGCTGGACGAGGCAGGAAGAGTAACGGCCTGGGTCGTGCGGGAGAAATTTATACAAGAATAGGGCAATGTTGTTATGTTTTTAATTGAATTGGAATAAAATTGTTGTTTTATTTAACATGTTTTTGAGGATCAACAATTTTGTCATATTTCAATTGACTTTATTAACCCCTTGCAATGACGTCACATAGCTACCACGTTTTGATGTCGTCCGCCATTTTGGGAGTCAAATTACACACAGTTTTGAACACGCATATACGTGACGGCGCCGCCACATGACGTCTTCCGCTCAATTTCCCTTTGACCCGTCACCTTTGCCCTCCTTTTTTGGTTAATTTATCGAGATCTCGGTACGGTGCGTCGCCAGGCTCGGGTCAAGGTTTGTACAAAATGGCACATACTTGTGTTGTGGTGCGTTGTAAACGCAGGAAAACAGCCGGGTCGGGCATTTCTTTCTATCGGTTTCCTACGGACGAAGAGCGTCGGCAAAAATGGAACAATGCAATAAAACGTGAACCGGGTTGGATGCCGAATGACGGGAGCCGTCAGACTGTAGTGCACATTTCATTTCTGGTAAGTCTTAGGCCTAGGCCTATACTACTATAAATGCAGCCTGTGTGGCCACTGTGGGTAAATTTTGTGAATTCGACATTTGCAAGTTCGTCTTGGCTTTAATCTAACTTAGCTAGGGCGGCTAAAGAAAAGTGGGATCTTCAGCAGAAGGACTACCGATAACAGTTCAAAAAATTCTAGCATTTCGTCATTAAACCATGAATCGTCCTGTTCAAATAACTACCATTGTGATGGGTGAGATGTTGCCTAGCATATGCCTAGGCATGCTAGGCCTTTAGTAAGCCATCTTATTTAGGCTGAGTGTTACTCAGGACTAAAGCACTGAGCAGAGCCTGCGCTTCAACATGCCTTGGCATGCTTGGGCTTGGCTTTACTGCCCTTTTTAAATTTCTTATATTTATCTAGTTGAATATTTCTTAAATTAGAATTGCAGTTCACTTATAGTAATATGGCCTACAGTCCTAAAGTTTGAGCCAAAAAAAAACAGAAAAGAAATTTCAAACGCATGCAGTAAACTCTTCTTACTCTGAACAATGATGTAAGCTAGAAAATGACGAGGAAAACACCCCATATGGGACTAAAAGACCAAGTAAAAAATAATTTAGTTTCTTGCAGGTTTTTCTTTCATAAACCTAAAAGAAGACAAGCGTTTGTTTTCCAAGATGCCAGATTTTCCAAGATGGCATGTAGATTTGTCTGTTTTCTTGCTTCTTTTGCTAATGCACATGGTGTCCAAAGTGATATAGGTACCAAAAAAGATACATGTACAGTTTTATTGGAAAGAAATAAACAAAAAAAGCAATTTATTCAAATTGATCCAATTCAAGCAACATCTATTCCACCACAAGCATACAGTGCAAATCATCATAGCCTGAACATGGACAGATGGCTAGAAAAAAAAGAAAAAAAAAAGAAAACAAAAGATAAAACATAGGTGGCAGGAAACCAACGAAGCAGTTGCGGTTATTATAGGTCTAAGCAAAACAATTTAACCAGTTTCTACTGGTTTATTTGTTTGCCTAGTAATCTCAACTAGTACATAGGTTGAGCCTTTGTCCAAAGTCCCATTACAATAATTGGGAAATGAGCTTAATTTGTTTCTAACAGTGTCCTTGAGAGCAATTGAGCTAGAGCACCCCAGCCTCCTCCCACTAACCCCATTGTTGGCTGTATAATAGGGATCAGGGATAGCACATTCCGAGTTTATTGTAACAAAAAAAAAACAAAGTCAGAAACAGAGTTTTAACTACATGAAATAAATATGTTCATTTATTTTTTTTTTTTACTTATGCAGGAAAACAGAGCAGAAATCCTCTGTCACCGGATTATGTTCCCTCAGTTTTCCCTGACACGACATCTCCTGACAAGAAACGGAAGAGGACTGCTCTGGAACGGTTTGAAAAGCGTGAGGCACTAAAACTTCGCAGGAGAGAGAATGCCGCTAAAGAAACAGCTGCACAGGCTCTAATGACTTTGCAAACTGAAGCCTTAGAAAAGGTTCAAATGGAACAAGATTTGCAAGAGGAAGCAGCAGAGACTTAACTGAGTCTGCAAGTGCATCAGGCATCTATGTCATGTCAATCTGCACAGCAAGCTTCAACTTCAACTTCTTCCCCTTCAGATACAGTAAGTGCAGCCTCCATTGAGTTAGAGTGTAGGAGACTGTTGGAGGAAAATCATCATCTCAAAGAAACTGTAGAAAATTTGTCACTGTCAGAAAACAGCTTCAAACATGATGACAAGGTCAAATTCTGCACAGGTCTTCCATCAGTAAAACTACTTCAAACTGTTCTACAGGAGATTTCACCATTTCTGAACACTCATCCTAAAGCAGTTCTTTCAAAGTTCCAGCAGCTACTAATGACACTTATGTACCTTCGTCTTAACCTCTGTAATCAAGATTTAGCCTATAGATTTAATGTGAACTGCTCAACTGTTTCAAGAACAGTTAATAGTGTGATTGATGTGCTTTATGCAAGGTTGGTTCCCATGGCTGTGTTTTGGCCTGAAAGAGAAGAATTAAGGAAAACCCTTCCAATTGTGTTCAGATCTGTATATCCAAAGTGTACAGTGATCATTGACTGCTTTGAAGTCACAATGGAACAATCAAGTGACCAAAGGGCTAAGTCGCAAACATACTCCAGTTACAAGGCCAGGAATACCTTGAAATATTTGATTGGTGTTGCACCTCAAGGAGCAATCATTTTCATTTCAAAGGGATGGGGGGGGGGGGTCGACAAACACATAACTGAAAATTGTGGTATCTTGTACAAATTGCAACCAGGCGATGAAGTGCTGGCAGACCGAGGTTTCAACATTCATGGTTCAGTAGGTGTATATGGTGCGACCCTAAAAATACCTGCCTTTACTAAGGGCAAGAGCCAACTAAGTAAGGAAGAAGCCGAGACCACAAGAAAACTTGCTTCAGTACGAATACATGTTGAGAGAGTAATAGGTTTGGTCAGGCAGAAGTACGAAGTATTGAATGGTCCTGTAGAGATCTGTATAATGAGGAAAGATGAAAACATGACAACATTTGATAAGGTTGTGCATGTCGCCTGTGCCTTGACTAACCTATGTACTTCCATTGTGCCATTTGATTAAATCAGCCTTGCCAAATTGTTGATCACACTTCTGCACAGGCTGGATGTTGAAGAAAATCGTCAACGTTCATAACAGAAATAATTTGTTCACCACTAAAAAAATGCTGTCCAAGATTGGAAACACAACTTGTGTGCTTCATAATCATTCAAAGTGCATGTTCACAATTGGAACTTGTACATGCATAATTTTTAGGGGAAATTACAAACATAATTAGGCGAAATAAAAAAACAAACATGTTAAGCGTCCCCTCCCGCTTCCTTTTTTGGAGGCCGCCTCCTTTTTTTTTAAACGGAAAAAATGTTTTATTTTCAACAGTGACATTATTTTGGCCTCTTTATCCGTTGCATGTAGCCCATATAAAGCTGTTACGTCATTTCCTGAGTAAAAAAAAACCAAAAAACAACTGGCAGCCATCTTGAAAAATAGCCCGATCGGGCAGCCATTTTGGAGGGAGAAAAAAAAGGGCCTCCCTCTTCCTTGTTTTTAAAAAGGCAGGACACAGTCGCTAAACATGTAGGAGGTTTTTTTGTATGATCATATGGACGTGTCTACGTGTAGTCAAGAGTATAAGGTAGAAATTGATGGTTTTGTGTGTTTCTGCCTCATTTTTACCATACAAAATTTAGGTAGGGCTGTCAGAATAGGTTGATATAGAAACGGGAAGCAGAACTATTTCTTTTGTGGCCTTATCCAAATGTGCTGGTCTATATGTTGTTTGTATTAAGCTCATCCTCATGTGAGAACCAAACAAAATGTCATACTTTTAGAAGTACGCATACTTGTATAAAAAAAATTATTTTTAATTCACACAATCATATACATTGAGACCAGAGATCTGAGAGTTTTAAATCTTGTATGGTGCTCTATTATATGTACATAAACATGAAGTCTAAAATTAAAATACTGCAAACTGTTTTCCTGTATATTACACTTACAATCTCATTTGAGATGGAAAACAAATATTTTACATGTATATTTTCAAAGAATAATTTAATGCGTGTACCTGGATGAACAAGGCTATTTATTAGTATACATGTATTATATTTGTAAATTTATCTTTCCATTTCCTCAGGTTTAGTTAAACTTAAATCCATGTAAAGCATAAGCAGGTACATAGAGGATCAAAGAATTTGAAAAGTTTATTGTCACGTAAAAAATAAGTAAAAGTAAAACTAATATATAAAGAGTGATTTATATTTTTGTTCTTATATATTAGGGTCAGCAATATGAATTTAACATCTAAGAAAATGGAAGTTGGCACTTTGATTAGTCATATCCCAGTACCATAAATATAAAATTGGAACACTGACAGTCAAAACACTGTTAATATATTCATATGTTATTATTGTAGTTAAAAATGTATGACTTCTATTTCACATCTCCTGAAATATATCTTATGCACTTGTACATAAAATAGTGGACAGTCGCCAATAATAAAATACTGTTAAACACTTGAAATTGCCTACAATTGCCCTCTTTAATGATTGTTTAATAGCTTATATATAACCTAAGGCACCTAAACAGGTTGCAAAAACAAAATTTAGAAATGCTGAGACTTTTCTAAATTGGTCAGCATTTCACGAGAAAAAACTTCCAAATTCACCATTATATTTAGAATTTTCCTATAAGATGGATTTTTTTGCGCCGGGGTGATATAAATCAAATTAGGTTTTGCCCTTCACCAACGTAGAATTTTCCTCTTTGGTATTAGCAAGTGCCACGATGTACAGACCTGTTTAAGAGTCATTATGCTTTGTTAAGTGTCATTTTAGGTCAGCTGCACCCCTGTTAAACACCATGTCCTTTTCTAAACAAAGCTAGATGATGTTGCACATGTGTGTCCTCGATTGACACCATAAACAAACGCTACCATAACTGCTCAACTATGGGTGTGTACATGTATTTAATGTTTGCACTGCAAAAGCTACTCCATGTAGTTTTAAAACTGATCTTAACAGATTTGAAGCTCTAAATTATGCCCACAGAAATTACTTCGGAAAATCACTTAATGCAGGCTCATTCCCACACCATCCCCTTGATATAAATTCTCCCCTTCATTTTATTGGTTGCCCATTATGAATGTACTTACTGTTCCTTAACCTTTGCTGTACGTTTTTGTGCAACCTCAATCTTTTTACAATTTGGGCATAAAAACCGCTTTGTCTTTGGCAGCACCGTTAATCCAATACATCTTAAATGAAATACTTTTACTCTGCATTCAGTAGATTGACATTCAATCATACCATGACCAGTGTTTGCCTCACGACAAAAACAACAAACATTTACTTGTGTCTGTGAACTGCACTCAGCAATGGTGTTCCCTTCTCCTACATTAGATGTTGTGTACCACTTACCAAGCAGCTCAGGCAAAATACCCACTTTGAAAAACAGTTTTGCTTTTTCAACATTTTCCTTAAGAAACACATCATTGGGGAATATTCTCTCAATATGTGGAGCATCAGGTTTTGTTTGAGACCAAAGAACAAAATCGCAATAGGGTTTGTTGGAAACAAACAACTGGGCTTGAACCTGAAAATAATAAGGATGACTATGCTTGAGGTACAGCTTTCCATCTGAGCTACTCTCAAGAGGGAAGTCCTTCCTTGTCAGGCCTTCACTGATGTTACAGTCCTTTACACAAAAAGGGCACTTTACCTCCAGCAGTCCATCTCCACAACAGGTGCAGGTGATGTGTGCATCGGGGGATGCCCCTAGAAAGGGGAGGTCGCGGCAAATGTACAAGCCAACATCTCTGACATGGAGATTGTCATGGTTTGTAGACTGACACTTGGTGTAGCTTTCAACTGCATCTTTCTCGTGCTGACAGCCCCAACTGAAAAAAAAAGAGTTTGAATCTATGTTGACATCAATTAACTGTAAAAGTGTAATATTTACTGACTGATCTGATGTAGTCGTTTGGGACATGATCAACGATCACACCCCCCCTTCTTTGCGTCCAACCTGAATTTGCCCCCAATCACTTTCACAGTTATCAGCTACTTGTACAGTAATGTATTTTTGGTGTCCAAAGATGCGCAAGGCTTGAGGCTAAAAAGTCACAAAAGCTGCGGTCCCGACTGTGACTCAAAATCCCGCCTGAGAAAACTATTCACGTTTGTGTACTTATTTACACATTCAAATTGTGGACGCTCAAGTGAACAATAGAGGACACCACGATTGGCCGAAAGGCCATGATTGACGATCGTGACCAAAACATATGGAAGGTCTTCCTAAAAAGTAAAAACATGCACGATTGAAGGTGTTTACACACTTTCCTAATGCCATGTCAGATTCCTTATTCCTTGTGTATTCTCCTTCAAACGCAAACACAACCCTCTCCGCGGGTGTGACAGGTTATTCTGTCCCCCTGGTAAAGGTTTCCCCCGGAAACATTTACCGGCTCGTGACCCGGTTAATGTGTCCGGGGGGGGGGGGGACACTTTTACCTAGGTAGATTTGTCCCCCTCCAGGTAAAAATGTCCCCCTGCCCAACGGTGAAAGTGTCCCCCTGGTAAATATGTCCCCATGCAGTATGTGCTGAGAGCAGCAGCGTGTCGCGCGCGCCAGGACATGCTGCATGGATTTGTGGCAGTGATTATCACAGGTGTACATATGCGTCTCCCTCTACAATGG
This sequence comes from Patiria pectinifera, assembly GCA_029964075.1. Classification (NCBI taxonomy): domain Eukaryota; kingdom Metazoa; phylum Echinodermata; class Asteroidea; order Valvatida; family Asterinidae; genus Patiria; species Patiria pectinifera. The sequence continues at coordinate 5,941,463 of CM057150.1, forward strand.
AAATTCATCCAATTAACCCAATGCACATGACGTCATCATTTTACACAAAATCTTGGTGGCGCCATTTTGGGAGTCAAATTATCGTCTGCTAGCATATCTCGCACGCACGATACACATCACGTCCGATGCTTGTTCGTACTCGCAGAAGAATCGTACCGTACGACGTGCCAATTTGTGTCGCGAATCAATCATATTGACCACTTGCACTTGCAGCATGGATGCCGTGGTCGATGGTCAGTTGTCCAGTGCCAGTTCAAGTCCTGGGCCACCTAGTTCTTTGTCGGAAAACGTGGAACAACTTCCTTTGCCTGACAAGGAGAGATACGTGAACAAGCTGGGAAACATTGGAACATGCGATCCATACCTCATCCCCGCATCATGCTGCACACCGTTGTTGAAATCCAACTTGCTACCAAAGCTAGAATTTCCAGATATTTATATGTACCTCATAAACTTCCCTTCGTCTTACACGGGGGAAGCCATGAAGGCTTACAAAAGTCTAGACGGATACAAGTATTTCATTGCTGGTAAAGTTAATCACTTACTTGTGTGGCACCAGCCAATGAAACGTGATCCAACTACCTCTGTTTTTGTGATTTTGTCAAAGGTGAGTCGTGATTTTTAATTTTATCTTCACTAATCTGGGTCAATCTTGAACAATTGACTGTTGTTTTATCGTTGTAGACCTATATAAAATTAGCTTGAGTACCTCCAGCTGACATGCTCATATTCATTCACATGTAGCATGTGTAGCTAGGCTACATGTGAATGAATATGAGCATGTCAGCTGGAGTTACTCAAGCTATATTATAAGTAATATAAAATATGTATCCGAGTGCCAGTGAGTGGACTAGGCCTACTTTTATTTCTACAATGTCACTGAATGTGAATGTAAGCCCTACGCAACAGTGGCTATAGTAAATGACATTGACAGCTGTAAACACAATTTTCAAACTATGGCATTGACTGTAAAAACACAATGCGAGTGTATATTAGAATAGATTTATAACTGCGCAATCAATCAGAATGTTTTAAAAGCTTGATTATTTGGTTTCACGTTAGATTAATGAGTCGGGAACCCAGGTTCAAAACCCATGCCGCGCTTCTGTTCACTATTCTTTTTATAAATTGATTTGGTTTTATAACTTTTTAGGTTTTTAATCAAACTCTTCCTTTATTTTAGTAGACCTCATTTTTTCTTAGAAGTGAGTGGTGTTGGGAAATGAAGTTGGAGAACCATTTGTTTGATCAGTTTGGTTTCAACAGCCAAAGATACATAGTTCTGTTACAATAGCGTTGAAAGTCGCGTTACGGCTAACCTACATTTGTAACAATACATGTAGCCACTTCATTTTTACAAACTTATGATGACATCAACAGTCGGATACTATGGGGACCCGGTTCCACATACGCGCTGCACATGCCCCCATGAAACCTTGTCGCCCCCCCCCCAGTCGCCCCCCACTGAGATTTTGAGTTTCTAAAAAAATTATCATTGATCTACATGACGCCCCCATGAAATGTTCCAGCCCCCCCCCCTCAGCGCCCCTCCCCCCTCACTGAAAAATTCCTGGCTACGCCACTGCCTCTCTCCAATCAGTCTCACTCGCCCCTTGCTAATGACCCCGTTTATGTTGCTTAGTTAATCAATTTTACGTAGTTTCTTCTCGCTTCATAAAATAAAGTCTTGGTGTTTAAAAACAACCTTAAGTTATATTTTCTCTGCAGGATGTTTGCATTTATTTCAGTGTTGCTCCTTTTAACATTCGTATAAAAATATTTCGCTAAAACCGTAGCACAGTGGATTGGGTCGATGATCTAGCTTTGGCGTAACGTATTCATACATGTATTTGCAATTTCCACACATTGATGATACAGATTGTTTATTTTACCAAAATATAATAATACATAGGTGGCTGTCACGCATGGCCCTTCTTAAGCACGTCTTTGTGACACCGTAGCAGAGAGGAATCTAAGTTACAGCGCTGCCAATAACCGTTGTTAAGTTCAAGCTGCTTAGTTAATTAATTGGGGGATTCACAATGCAGTACGCCACCAAGAGTTTGCCAAGGAGAGTTCATTTTTCCCAGTGCATTAATTGTGGGAGATAGTAGACAAATTCGCAGCGCGGGAAATTTGAAATTGTAAGTTTTTGCGGTTAGTAGTTTCGCAAGAGTATGATTCGAGTATCTTTTTGCACTTTTCTTTTTATCAATATGGTGTGTTTTTATAAGGCGGCAGAACGAAATGCCCCAATCTATAACACATGCGCTCAAGTTGTCTTCTGACACCTATTCAAATGGGCCATGTTTTGTCCACCGTAAACTTGAAAAAATGGACTCTCTGTGGCAAACTCTTGGTGGCGCACTGCACTGTGAATCGCACGAATTAGACAAGGTGCCAAAATACAGTAATGCAGTCAATTAATATCATTTCATTTCATTTGTTTTGTATTCCAACCTGGAACACACCCCTTAACCCCGGGAAGGGTTAGGCAACATCAACATTTTAAACCTGAATATTTACATATGCATTTAAATTTAAATAAACAATTAATAAGCAATTAGAAGCTGGGAATTCTGTCTAGTCTTTCTTGCAAAATACTCCATACTGTACAAATAAACTCAAATGAAATCTCGTCGTTATGACCATGGGCGGCAATGCACGGAAAGTGACCTACTCACAATGCTTTGGGACAAAATATTGTCTTTCACAGATTTTTGCAAAAGGGAATTCAGAGCGGTAACTGCAACGCAGCGCTTTTTTACATGTACATGTCATTATAAGCCCTATCCGCTCCGTTCACAAGTACCCCCTCACCGGCAAACAGAGTACAGTTGCGGGTGACCGAACGACGCCATCTTGCCTGACTAAAATTTTGCCGCGACGCGCGGCCGTGCCACTGCGCGTGTACATAGTACAAATCCCCTGGTGTACGTGCGTCACACACAAAGTACAAGCTAAATGCCCCGCCCACGGAACGTCGTTGCTGAGTAAAGGGCGCCCTCTCTCGTTGGCGCACGGAGCTTATATGTTTGAAGAAATACGGTTTGAAAAAGTCGCCTTGCATGGTACTTAAAGGGCACTGCGTCCTGAAATCCACGAAATGTTCATGTTTTGGATTGTTCACTTATCCTATTTCAAACATCTGATTGAAAGGACACGACCCTAAAGTCTTACCGTTCCCGAGAAAAGACGAAAAAAAACCCGGTTGTTTACATAGGACACGACGGAGTACGCATACGTTTTTCCTGTTGTTTCGGTCAATGTACGATGCACGTTGTGTATGTCACATAAAATTACACACAGCACCAATGCACAAATTTTGTTTCTTAAATGTCCGCAAAATAGCGAATAGCGAATAACAATCTAACAAATGTTCTTTCCGATTAACATCATTCGTTCAAAGCGCGTTTTGTAGCCAAATTGTGCTCATTCCAGGACGCAGTTCCCTTTACACAAGTTCCCAGGTTCCTAGGTCAAACTTAGCCAAAAAAAGCTAGTTGAAAGTCCTGTTTTGAATGGACATTTTCAGTTGGCAGAGCAATTCCCGCTTCAAAAGAGGGCAATCGACAACCCCGGAGTTCTTTGTGTACAAATATGGCTCGCTGCGTGCGCACTATTGTCGTCTGCATACGCCATGAATATAGGGGTGCAGACAAGTAGGCATAAGTACCTTTCCCGGCATAGCCACGATGATAAATACCCTACAATAAAATCGGGAGAAAATACTCAGATTTCACACACGTGATCAAATTAGACATTCAATTGAGCCTTAATTTACCCTCTTTTACTGTATGGTCAAAGATGACTTTTAGCTATTTTTTTCTCTCCAAAGATTTCCAACTATTACCATCCGTATAACCCCATATCTCGTCAAAGCGCAAAGGGCACAAGTGTGCTGTACGCGCCATCCACCCTGAAACAACACCATCGATTCATCCACTACTAACATTGAATAACAGAGCAACTTTGCGTTCTAATGTCATTCATAATCCTACAGTATATACCGACATAGCCTACATTTGTGGATAAGTGGATTTGCACCAAATCCATAGATCCGCCCTCTCCCCCCCCCCCCCTCATTCTCTCCCCATCTCTTACTCTCCATCCACCGTTGTTGTTCATTACAACAAAGGAGCATTTTTAGCCTTCAACGGGGTAGCGTTACCAATCTATTGTACTTTTGTATTTGACCTCAGCTCGTCCCCAGATTGTATTCATATGGTTTTTCTCCCTGGGGAGATGTAAGCTACAATGCAATCTACGCCGTTGCCTTGGCGCACCAATCTTCATACGACAGAGATAATAGTGCCGTTTTGTTGGTTTTTTTTCTCTGCAAAAGTAATGCCTGATATTTAGATAAATATACATCATCCGGTTGACATTGGCCAATTGATACAGTTTAATCGATACAATGTTAAATGTGCAAACTTTTGCTGAGCCACTTTGCTGACGTCATGTAATATCCACACGCGTCGTAATTAGCCACAGCTTATGCCCCTGCAGGTTTCAGGTTTTACACACAGAGAGGTGAGTCTAGCTTTCTCCACAATTCGCACTATTGTATAAGTTAAAGCCGTGGTTGTGAACTTTTAAATCAACGCCTCTATAGTTGCTGATCGAACCTTTTTGTTCAATTGAGGATTAACTTCGTTATTTTGGACGCGTATTAGTACATAAACTCGTTGAGAGATCTGTACATAATGCTCTGTACGAAGTTCATGGTAGCTAGCTCGACGGCTATTTGTCTGCGCCTTCGTAAGCTCAACGGCTGTTTCTCGTTCTGTTATTAATTTGATGGACTCTAAAGAATTAAATGCGGCGTGTACAGCGCCTACGGTTAAATCACATTGCGCTTCTGTACACTAATCTTAAAAATTACTGTTCTGCTATAACATTAGTCATGCACGATTGTCAATATTAATCTTTAACTAGTGTTCCAGTACTAAATAATGCTTCATATGAAAACTTGTCATATACATGTATATTCTAATTGGATTTGAATGTGTAATGAGCATTAGCTTTTTTTTAGTTTATCATTGTATTCAAACATTGAAAGACTGTAAGAATTCTATCAGGACCGGAATTGGCACAGTGCTTTTCTCCTGCTAAACATTGTGCCATGTAGTGGAGCTGCTTAGGTCCATTTTTGGCCCAAATCGTGCACTTTGTGGTAAAAGCATGAAATTTGGCAAATGGGGTCAAAATGGGCTAGAATTCATTTTAAAATCGGGACCCATCCTGGATCTTGCCCATTTTGGGGGCGGAGCTTGATTTTTTTTAAAAGGGGGTGCAAACAATACAAACTCATAAAAACTGTATTTAACATCCATTTTTCTTGTTTTTCTATGGTTTGAAATAAACTTAAACATAAAATATAACATTCTAGCATTCGAACACCAGTTAATTTCCACCCATTTTGTGGGCGTGGCCTAAATGTACAAAAGAGGCGGTATATCAGTTTGGTTCTAATATGGAAAACATTATTCGGTTTGGTAGTAAAATCCTGAAAATTGGCAGGTCCTGTTAAAATGGGCTGAAAATAATTTTAAGAGGTGAACACATCTTGGATCTTGCACAATTTTGGGGGGTGGAGCTTGATTTTTCAAAAAGGGGAGTGCAAAAAATAAAAAAACTCAGAAAAACTGTTTTTAACATCCATTTTCCTTTTTCTTCATGCTTGAAATAAACTTAGACGTGAGAAATAACTTTATGAGAAATAACACGTTAACATTGTGCAGCAGCAGGATTCCAGTCGAACCAGTGAGTTTGGGGGTTTGAGATATCATCTTACATTGAAAGACATCATCTTACATTGCCGACGTGCATGGCTATGGCGACGCGCGCGCATACCAGAAACCAGAGCCTTTTTTGGCCTAATAATCGTTTACTTCGTTTCGTATGAATAAAAAGGAGTAAATGCTTCAGATTTCAAATATGCACTTGTCATTTACAAGGCTGGGTTGGGGCAACCTTGAAATTATAAAGCAAAATAATTCTGCGCATAAACTACTGCATTTATTAAAGTTCATAAAGTACAAATGATACCATATGTTTGTATGAATAAAGCATGGCATTTGCTTTTTCTACCACTTTCGAAGCATTTACTCGCATCTGTATGAATGAAAATTAAGCAAACACTTTTACTAAAAACCATTTGCTCTTGAGTAAATGGCCTGCAAAATGTAAAGCTTTACACGTTTATAAGTTTGCAGAAAATAAAACTATCGTAACCGAAACGGAAAGCGGCACAGGGGAGGGTCACGTGCTGGAGGACCGATACAAAAAAAGCGCATCAAACGTGACGAACGCAATGCCGTTTACGTGCACAATGCGCTGTGCATCGGCACCCATGGTCTACACGTGGATTGGGTTTTCAGTCCCTACCTGATTCCGTGGGTTTTCCCCAGACTATTTTTCTGGGGTTTTCCTCCAACCTCTAAAACTGTAATTTCTTCTCATTGTCTTCTCTCTACGTTTTTTTCCGGGGTTTGCGAGCTACAGTGCCTGGGGCATGCACTTTTGAGGATTACTTCGTTTCGTATGAATATAAAGGAGTAAATGCTTCAGATTTTAAATATGCACTTGTCATTTACAAGGCTGGGTTGGGGCAACCTTGAAATTATAAAGTAAATTAATTCTGCGAAAAAATTACTGCATTTAATAAAAGTTCATAAAGTACAAATGATACCATGTTTGTATGAATAAAACATGGCATTTGCTTTTGCTACCACTTTGAAGCATTTACTCGCATCTGAATGAATGAAAATTAAGCAAACACTTTTACTAAAAACCGTTTGCTAAATTCTGAAAATAATTACTTTTTACCTTTAAGCTATTGCTACACTATAAGCGTTTACTTCGTTTCTTATGAATAAAAAGGAGTAAATGCTTCAGATTTCAAATATTTACTTGTCATATTTCAAGGTTGGGTTGGGCTACCTTGAAAATATAAATGCACATAATTCTGCGCAATAATTACTGCATTTATTAATGTTAATCGCGAAAAAGTACAAATAATACCATACGGTAGTTCGTATGAATAAAAACTGGCATTTGCATTACTCCCATCTGTATGAATAAAAATTAAGCAAAGGCTTTTACTGAAAACCATTTGCTCTTGAGTAAATGGCCTGCAAAATGTAAGCTTTACACGTTTATAGGTTTGCAGAAAATAAAACTATCGAAACCGAAACGGAAAGCGGCACTGGGGAGGGTCACGTGCTGGAGGACAGATACAAAAAAGCGCACCAAACGTGATGAACGTAATGCCGTTGACGCGCACAATGCGCTGTGCATCGGCACCCATGGTCTACATGTCGATTGGGTTTTCAGTCCCTACCTGATTCCGTGGGTTTTCCCCAGACTATTCTTCTGGGGTTTTCCTCCCACCTCTATAACTGTAAATTTTTGCTGGTAAAAACACAACTTTTCCATCGGTTAACTATGTTTACCATACACTGTAAAGATAAGTTTAAACGGTTGCAAGACTAAATGATGCCCTTTAGGGGTGGAGCTACATTTTAAGGTAGGCGGCTATAAAAAAAATCATATCTAAAATTGGTATGATTGTCTACAAGTAACTTACACAGGGTGAGTAAAAAAAAAGGAAACCCAAATGGCAGGACAATTTTTTTTAATGAAGTTCTGCATGAAACACTATCAAAATCAAGATATGAAAGCCCAATTTATAAGCTTTGTTTTAGTACAAGAATCATTCAAATCACTTATGTACTTTTCAAGTTACAGAATTTTAAACACAAACACCGTCTTAAAAGTTCTGTCAGCAAAACGAAAACACTTCACATATAGGGGGATGCGCTGGAATTGTTTTCGTTTTGCTGAAAGAACGCACACTTGTTGTGATACGTGGACAGAACTTTAAAACAGTGGTTGTGTTTAAAATTCCGTAACTTGAAAAGTACATATGAGTGATTTGAATGATTCTTGTACTAAAAGAAAGCTTATGAATCGGCTTTCATATCCTAGATTTTGAAAGTACTACATGTACATGCAAAACGTTATTACAAAATAACATTTTGCACATAATATAAAAAATGAAGACCCTCGATAATTCTATCATATCCCACGAAAATCATATTGATTTTATATTGATTTTTTTTATATTGATTTTTAAAGATCAAATCTATTAATCTCTAACGAGACGTCACGTAACCCATTATGACGTCATCATGACGTCACTTCAATTTTCATCTATAACACATCCTAACATCTAGGTACATACCAACTTTCAACCCAATCGGACCAGTGGTTCTGCAGATATTGGCCTTCAAAATATGCAATTTTAATATGGCGTCACATGTCACGTGACGTCATATTAAAAATAAAAAGATGAAATAAAAAAAGACACCATGTCTGTTTGCAAACAGAACACAGGGCTTTTCGCATTTTACAAATGTTTATGTTTCGTTGGTCCTTTTGCAGTCACTTGTCATAGTGCTTCATGCAGTTAAAGGTTGTTCAAATGCTCAGAATAATTCCTAAAATACACATTTTGTCATTGTGGTATTGGTTTGAACCAAGTTTAATGTCAATCCGATGAAAGAAAGTGTGCAATTTTGGAAGCAGAATAAAATCATAAATATTTAAAAAATCATTAAAAAAATCAAATGATGACGTCATGGTGACGTCATTTCGGACTTTGCATACTAGTACCATTATCTACCTACCCAAGTTTTTCAAAAATGTTGTGCAAATACCTATTACCTAACAAACCAAATACAAAAAAGAATTTTTAACTTTGCATGTTGCGTTCGTGAGATATGGCTAAACGGTCCAAAAATTCAAATATTCATATAAAATCTCAGGATGGCGTCATCATGACGTCACTTCATTTTTTTTTACCTATAACACATCCCGGTCTGGCCACATACCAAGTTTCAACCCAATCGGACTCTGTAGATAAAGGACTTCAGAAATATGACAAGTAAATATTTGAAATCTGAAGCATTTACTTCTTTTATATTCATACTAGTAAACGCTTATAGTGTAGCAAACCACGAAAAAAAACGTATAGAGAAGACAATGAGAAGAAAGATGATTTTCCCTCGTTTGAATCAAGCTGCTCTAATGTACCGCCTCTTTACATAGTTAGGCCACGCCCGCAAAAGGGTGAAAATAACACGTGTTAGAATATTAGAATTTACATCCACTTTGTTTCAAAGCATGAGAAACAAAGTGGATGTAAAATACAGTTTTCTGAGTTTTCCATTTTTGCACTCCCCTTTTTGAAAAATCAAGCTCCGCCCCCCAAATGGGCAAGATCCAAGATGCGTTCACCTCTAAAAATTATGTTCAGCCCATTTCAATTGGACATGCCAATTTTCAGAATTTTACCACCAAACTGAATGATGTTTTCCATATAAGAACCAAACTGCTAAGATATACCCCCTCTTTTACCATTTAGACCACGCCCACAAAATGGGTGGAAAATAACAGGTGTTAGAATGCTAGAATGTCTTATTTCATGTTTAAGTTTATTTCAAAGCGTAAAAAACAAGGAAATTTGATGTTAAATACAGTTTTCATGAGTTTGTATTGTTTGCACCCCCTTTTTAGAAAAATCAAGCTCCGCCCCCAAAATGGGCAAGATCCAGGATGGGTCCCGATCTTAAAATGATTTTTAGCCCATTTTGACCCCACATGCCAAATTTCATGCTTTTACCACAAAGTGCACGATTTTTCGCTTAGCAGCTCCACTACATGTGTTTAATTTATCAGGAGGTCAGTATCGCATCACACATAATCTGTGTGATGTCCGTGGTTGTCATTGTTTTAATGTAATATACCATGGCGAAAACCATAGTCTATAGATTGCAAAAATCTACATGCTTTGACGCATCTAGCTTTTAGTCAAGTCCCACGCGCTTACCCGGACACGTGACGCACTCCAGATGCTGACACGTAAAAAGACTAGCACGAGCGGCGAAGCCGCGAGGGCCTTTACCATCTCGTGGAGAACGCTTATGTTTGTCTTTACATTTGTCTACCGATTTGGTAGACATGCATAATGCATGCCCGTTGTGAATTGACCAATGAAAATGCACAATTACTAACGTAAATCGGCCGTCGTCTGGCGCCAGACAGCATATGGCGCGCGTGCTGTTGCTGGTAGCCGCAAACCACCGTTAGATGATTGGTTTATATTGCTTGATTTAATACGTGAATAAATGAATAAGTGATTTAGTTCCATGAGATAGTAAAGGCCCTCGCAGCTTCGACGCTCGTGCTCGTCTTTTTACGTGCCAGCATCCGGGGTGCGTTACGTGTCCGGATGGTCCGGGTATAGGCGCGTGGGACTTGACTGAAGGCTTTGACGCATCAGACTTTACAGCAGACTTGGCTCCGTGGATAACGGTGATACTCAGACAAGGATGTCATGGGAACAGATTGTCGGAAAAAAATTCAAAACACGTTTTCATTTCCCAAACCAACAAAGCATTAACTGAGGACGAAAAATCGTGGTCAATTGGTCAACTACATAATGAACTTAAACCTCAACTTTTCCCCAATTTTTTTGTTTTGGAAAATACTGCAACTCTGGCGATTTCTGTTGGAAAAAACACATCCAGTTTTGGGTCAAAATCATTACAAATTATGATTTTCCCTCTAGGAAGCTGCTTAATTGGTTGAATATTGCCTCAATGAATGTTTCTACCGAATTGAAAAATGCATTTGAATGAAAAGAAAGTAAAAATTTGGCCAAAGACACTGTTGTATATCAAAATTGGTAAAATATAGCAAAACGCCCTCTCGTGATGGGGGTGAAACCAAATGCCGTCATATTTAGAATAAAGACGGAAACATAATTGGCTGTGGGGGCATTAACGTGGCCCACATCCTAACAAGACCCCAAATACCAATGTCCATCAATGTCTTCTTAATATCAAATTCAACCTAACATTAGCATTATTCCCATGTATTATTATTAAGTCAATTTATAATTTCTACTCAGTGCATCAATTTATTCCTGCGTTGGTTCAACTAATTTGAATAGGGTATGGGTTGATCCAGTATTTTTTTCCTATTTGAAATGCAGATTTCATTTTGGAATACTCCGTACATGAATTATGACTCATTTAAAGGCTATAAGTATATGTACCATGTAAATGTAAACAAAAATATGCTGGTCTCATATTCACCATGACAATATTTTACTTCTCATAGCTGACACACACACACTGTCTCCGGAGGTCTACATCAAGACTGTGGAAGTCCGTAAGCGGTAAGTTTAGTTTGTCGAGGCGTTTTCTGAGTCCAGAAGGTTAATACTAAAATATGAACATGTACTGGGAGAGTCAGGCTACATTGACATACTGCCCGACACTGACGTACACTTCTTTTACCAATACACCTGCAGAAGGGTTCGGAACAGGTGCAGGGTCGGAGTCCTTTTGCAAACACGTGAACACGTAATTTTAGCGTACATTTCTGTCCAGTACCCAAACTTGCCCTGAAGGCCGAAAAGGAATTTTTGTGCATTCGAACTATCGAACCTTCGGAATAAAGAACCTTCGGACTATCGGACCTTCGAACTATCGGGCGGCCCCCTTCGTTGCACACTTGACAGACGACAAAAGCTCAAATAGAGAGCACGCACACTGAACAATTGCCTGAGTTAATTTTACCCAAGAAAAGGTGAAAACTGCAACTACCCAAAATCGGAATTTCTGTTAAATTCAACCAAAAGATATAGTCAACCAAAAGTTTTATGCGAGTACAATAATCAAGTCTCAATCCAATTCGGATTAGTCTTGGCAAAGTGCATTACATTGAGAAGATTGTACTTCTCAACAAAATGCAGATGGAGTAAAACGGCTTCTTTTTAAAGCCAAAAATATTTATCTTTTGACCCCACCAGTACCTCGTTTTTTAAGTTGTAAAGCAACAAATCTTATGCGTATTTGTATTCGTCATCGGTTTCAATCGCTACTTGCAGCGTATTAAGTTTCAACGGATACTACATGGTTGTCATTAGTTTTAATGTAATATACCATGGCAAATGCCATGGCCTATAGATTGAAAAATCTGCGTGCTTTGACGCATCAGACTTTACTGCAGACTTGGCTCTGTGGATAACGGTGATACTCAGACAAGGTTGTTATGGGAACAGATTGTCGAAAAAAACACATTCGAAACAGGTTTTTATTTGCCAAACCAACAGAGCATTAAATTAAGACGAAACATCATGGTCAGTTGGTCAACTACAATGAACTTAAACCTTAACTTTTCCCATTTCGTTGTTAATTTGGAAAATATTGCAACTCTGGCGATTTCTGTTGGAAAAACTACATCCAGTTTTGGGTCAAAATCATTACAAATTATGATTTTCCCTCTAGAAAACAGTTTAATTGGTTGAATATTGCCTCAACGAATGTTTCTACCGAATTGAAAAATGCATTTGAATGAAAAGAAAGTAGCAATTTGGCTAAAGACACTGTTGCCTATCAAAATTGGTAAAATATAGCAAAACGCCCTCTCGTGATGGGGGGGGGGGAGTTGAAACCAAATGCCGTCATATTCAAAATAAAGACGGAAACCAATTGGCTGTGGGGCCATTAATCTGGCGCACATCTTAACAAGACCCCAAATACCCCTGTCCATCAATGTCTTCTTAATATCAAATTCAACCTAACATTAGTATTATGCTCATATATTATCATTAAGTCAAGTAATAAATGACCTCATCCATTTATTCCTGCGTTGGTGCAACTAATTTGAAAAGGGTATGAGTCGATCAAATATGTTTTCCCTATTTGAAATTCAAATTGCATTTTTGAATACTCCGTACATGAATTATAACTCATTAGAAGGCTATTAGTATGTGTACCATGTAAATGCAAACAAAAATATGCTAGTTTCATATATATACACATAGTAGTTTTATCGTACATTAAATTTCTTTCCGGTACCCAAACTTGCCCTGACGGCCAAAAAGGATTTTTTTGGTACATTAGTATTATTCTCATGTATTATTATTAAGTCAAGTAATAAATGTCTACTCATCCATTTATTCCTGCGTTGGTTCAACTAATTTGAATAGGGTATGGGTTGATCCAGTATTTGAAATTCAGATTGCATTTTGGAATACTCCGTACATAGTGGAGCTGCTAAGCGAAAAATCGTGCACTTTGTGGTAAAAGCATGAAATTTGGCATGTGGGGTCAAAATGGGCTAGAATTCATTTTAAGATCGGGACCCAATCCTGGATCTTGCCCATTTTGGGGGCGGAGCTTGATTTTTCAAAAAAGGGGGTGCAAACACTACAAACTCATGAAAACTGTATTTAACATCAAATTTCCTTGGTTTTTATGCTTTGAAATAAACTTAAACATGAAATAAGACATTCTAGCATTCTAACACCTGTTATTTTCCACCCATTTTGTGGGCGTGGTCTAAATGGTAAAAGAGGCGGTATATCTTAGCAGTTTGGTTCTAATATGGAAAACATCATTCAGTTTGGTGGTAACATTCTGAAAATTGGCATGTCCAATTGAAATGGGCTGAACATAATTTTTAGAGGTGAACGCATCTTGGATCTTGCCCATTTGGGGGGCGGAGCTTGATTTTTCAAAAAGGGGAATGCAAAAATAGAAAACTCAGAAAACTGTATTTTACATCCACTGTGTTTCTCATGCTTTGAAACAAAGTGGATGTAAATTCTAACATTCTAACACGTGTTATTTTCACCCTTTTGCGGGCGTGGCCTAAATATGTAAAGAGGCGGTACATTAGAGCAGCTTGATTCAAACGAGGGAAAATCATCTTTCTTCTCATTGTCTTCTCTATACGGTTTTTTTTTCGGGGTTTGCGAGCTACAGTGCCTGGGGCATGCACTTTGAGAAATCCTTGGTTTCAATACCAGAAAAAAGTTATTTATCGTTTATACTTCGTTTCGTATGAATATAAAGGATTAAATGCTTCAGATTTCAAATATGCACTTGTCATTCACAAGGCTGGGTTGGGGCAACCTTGAAATTATAAAGCAAATAATTATATGTTAATCGCGTAAAATTAATATTAACAAAGTTCATAGGGTATAAATGATACCATGTTCGTATGAATAAAACATGGCATTTGCTTTTACTTCCAATTTTGAAGCATTTACTCGCATCTGTATGAATGAAAATTAAGCAAACACTTTTACTCAAAACCATTTGCTAAAATCTGAAAATAATTAGTTTTTACCTTTTAGGTTTTGCAACACTATAAGCGTTTACTAGTATGAATATAAAAGAAGTAAATGCTTCAGATTCAAATATTTACTTGTCATATTTCTGAAGTCCTTTATCTACAGAACTGTAAGTCCGATTGGGTTGAAACTTGGTATGTGGCCAGACCGGGATGTGTTATAGGTAAAAAAAAATGAAGTGACGTCATGATGACGCCATCCTGAGATTTTATATGAATATTTGAATTTTTGGACCGTTTAGCCATATCTCACGAACGCAACATGCAAAGTTATAAATTCTTTTTTGTATTTGGTTTGTTAGGTAATAAGTATTTGTACAACATTTTTGAAAAACTTGGGTAGGTAGATAATGGTACTAGTATGCAAAGTCCGAAGTGACGTCACGATGACGTCATCGTTTGATTTTTTTAATGATTTTTTTAATATTTATGATTTTATTCTGCTTCCAAAATTGCACACTTTCTTTCATCGGATTGACATTAAACTTGGTTCAAACCAAGACCACAATGACAAAATGTGTATTGAGAAGGGTTTTAAAGATGACGTCATTGCAGGGCATGTGACGTCATAATGGGTTACGTGACATCTCGTTAGAGATTAATAGATTTGATCTTTAAAAATCAATATAAAATCAACCGTGAGAGACCTGAACATGATTTTCGTGGGATATGATAGATTTATCGAGGGTCTTCATTTTTTATATTATGTGCAAAATGTTATTTTGTAATAACATTTTGCATGTAGTACTTTCAAAATCTAGGATATGAAAGCCGATTCATAAGCTTTCTTTTAGTACAAGAATCATTCAAATCACTCATATGTACTTTTCAAGTTACGGAATTTTAAACACAACCACTGTTTTAAAGTTCTGTCCACGTATCACAAAAAATGGTGTGTGTTCTTTCAGCAAAACGAAAACAATTCCACCGCATCCCCCTATATGTGAAGTGTTTTCGTTTTGCTGACAGAACTTTTAAGACGTCGTTTGTGTTTAAAATTCTGTAACTTGAAAAGTACATAAGTGATTTGAATGATTCTTGTACTAAAACAAAGCTTATAAATTGGGCTTTCATATCTTGATTTTGATAGTGCTTCATGCAGAACTTCATTAAAAAAAATTGTCCTGCCATTTGGGTTTCCTTTTTCTTGACTCACCTTGTGTAAGTTACTTGTAGACAATCATACCAATTTAGATAAGATTTTTTATGGGCAACAATTAGTCTTGCAACCGTTTAAACTTATCTTTACAGTGTATGGTAAACATAGTTAACCGATGGAAAAGTTATGTTTTTACCAGCAAACATTTACAGTTTTAGAGGTGGGAGGAAAACCCCAGAAGAATAGTCTGGGGAAAACCCACAGAATCAGGTAGGGACTGAAAACCCAATCCACATGTAGACCATGGGTGCCGATGCACAGCGCATTATGCGCGTAAACGGCATTACGTTCGTCACGTTTGATGCGCTTTTTTGTATCTGTCCTCCAGCACGTGACCCTCCCCAGTGCCGCTTTCCGTTTCGGTTTCGAAAGTTTTATTTTCTGCAAACCTATAAACGTGTAAAGCTTACATTTTGCAGGCCATTTACTCAAAAGCAAATGGTTTTCAGTAAAAGCCTTTGCTTAATTTTATTCATACAGATGGGTATAATGCAAATGCCAGTTTTTATTCATACGAACTACCGTATGGTATTATTTGTACTTTTTCGCGATTAACATTAATAAATGCAGTAATTTTTGCGCAGAATTGTGTGCTTTTATATTTTCAAGGTAGCCCCAACCCAACCTTGAAATATGACAAGTAAATATTTGAAATCTGAAGCATTTACTCCTTTTTATTCATAAGAAACGAAGTAAACGCTTATAGTGTAGCAAAAGCTTAAAGGTAAAAAGTAATTATTTTCAGAATTTAGCAAACGGTTTTTAGTAAAAGTGTTTGCTTAATTTTCATTCATACAGATGCGAGTAAATGCTTCAAAGTGGTAGCAAAAGCAAATGCCATGTTTTATTCATACAAACATGGTATCATTTGTACTTTATGAACTTTTATTAAATGCAGTAATTTTTTCGCAGAATTATTTTACTTTATAATTTCAAGGTTGCCCCAACCCAGCCTTCTAAATGACAAGTGCATATTTAAAATCTGAAGCTTTTACTCCTTTATATTCATACGAAACGAAGTAATCCTCAAAAGTGCATGCCCCAGGCACTGTAGCCCGCAAACCCCGGAAAAAAAACCGTAGAGAGAAGACAATGAGAAGAAATTACAGTTTTAGAGGTGGGAGGAAAACCCCAGAAGAATAGTCTGGGGAAAACCCACGGAATCAGGTAGGGACTGAAAACCCAATCCACATGTAGACCATGGGTGCCGATGCACAGCGCATTGTGCACGTAAACGGCATTGCGTTCGTCACGTTTGATGCGCTTTTTTTTATCGGTCCTCCAGCACGTGACCCTCCCCTGTGCCGCTTTCCGTTTCGGTTACGATAGTTTTATTTTCTGCAAACTTATAAACGTGTAAAGCTTTACATTTTGCGGGCCATTTACTAGAGAGCAAATGGTTTTTAGTAAAAGTGTTTGCTTAATTTTCATTCATACAGATGCAAGTAAATGCTTCGAAAGTGGTAGAAAAAGCAAATGCCATGCTTTATTCATACAAACATATGGTATCATTTGTACTTTATGAACTTTAATAAATGCAGTAGTTTATGCGCAGAATTATTTTGCATTTTAATTTCAAGGTTGCCCTAACCCAGCCTTGTAAATGACAAGTGCATATTTGAAATCTGAAGCATTTACTCCTTTTTATTCATATGAAACGAAGTAAACGGTTATTAGGCCAAAAAAGGCTCTGGTTTCTGGTATGCGCGCGCGTCGCCATAGCCATGCGCGTCGGCAATGTAAGATGATGTCTTTCAATGTAAGATGATGTCTCAAACCACCAAAGTCACTGGTTCGACTGGAATCCTGCCGCTGCACAATGTTAACGTGTTATTTCTCATAAAGTTATTTCTCACGTCTAAGTTTATTTCAAGCATGAAGAACAAAGGAAAATGGATGTTAAATACAGTTTTTCTGAGTTTTTTTATTTTTTGCACTCCCCTTTTTGAAAAATCAAGCTCTGCCCCCCAAATTGTGCAAGATCCAAGATGTTTTCACCTCTTAAAATTATTTTCAGCCCATTTTAACTGGACCTGCCAATTTTCAGGATTTTACTACCAAACCGAATAATGTTTTCCATATTAGAACCAAACTGCTAATATATACCGCCTCTTTTGTACATTTAGGCCACGCCCACAAAATGGGTGGAAATTAACTGGTGTTCGAATGCTAGAATGTTATATTTTATGTTTAAGTTTATTTCAAACCCTAGAAAAACAAGGAAAATGGATGTTAAATACAGTTTTTATGAGTTTGTATTGTTTGCACCCCCTTTAAAAAAAAATCAAGCTCCGCCCCCAAAATGGGCAAAATCCAGGATTGGGTCCCGATCTTAAAATGAATTCTAGCCCATTTTGACCCCATTTGCCAAATTTCATGCTTTTACCAAAAAGTGCACGATTTGGGCCAAAAATGGACCTAAGCAGCTCCACTAACATGAATTATGACTCATTTAAATGCTATTAGTATGTGTACCATGCAAATGTAAACAAAAATATGCTGGTCTCATATACATCATGACAATATTTATTTTCTCATAGCTCACTCACACCACACTGTCTCCGGAGGTCTACATCAAGACTATAACCGGTAAGTTTAGTTTGTCGAGGCGTTTTCTGAGTCCAGAAGGTTAATACTAAAATATGAACATGTACTGTGAGAGTCAGGCGACATTGACATACTGCCCGACACTGACGTACACTTCTTTTACCAATACACCTGCAGAAGGGTTCGGAACAGGTGCAGGGTCGGAGTCCTTTTGCAAACATTTGAACACGTAACTTTAGCGTACATTTTAGCGTACCCAACCTTGCCCTGAAGGCCGAAGAGGAATTTGTGTACATTTGGACCATCGAACCTTCGGAATAAAGAAACCTTCGGACTATCGGACCTTCATATTACGTCCACAATCGTGAGATATAAGACGGCTGGCATGGAAATTTGAACACGGCACCAAACCAATGTTTTTCGTTGAGTATAATGGATTTTATCATTTACTTGATTAAATTTCATATATATGTCAAAGCATGCAAAGTTGTGCGATCTCGCGCCTCGGCCAATCGAAATCGACTTTACTAAATCGTGACGTCATTTCATTCCAAAATCTGGACTAAAACAATGATTGGTCAATTGGAATCCAGTGTTTTGTAATACAACAACATCCGCACGCGTACTTAAAATCGAGAAAACCAGTGTTGTATACAACCGCAGCTAATGTGCCTTGCACTCTCTCTTGAAAAGAATCTCGATCTCAAAACTTTGGTAATCTTATGTTTTCATTTGTTTCTTCACACAGTTGTCAATAATTTACCATCAGTCTGTTGTACTTCAATCAAACACACCATGAACGGCTGGGCGTGGCAGGCAACAAGCATCGCTGAGCAGGTGGGCAGCTCCGTCACCTTTGTTGGCAATCTCTTGGCCCTGATCATATTCCTCTGGACCAAGAGGCTTCGCATCAAATACTACGCCTTCGTCATCAATCTCGTCATCGCCAATCTCTCTGATCCCATCCTGACCTTCATCTATCAATACTACGATAATGATATCCACCGGTCATGGTGGGATCAGAGAGATTGGCGATGACGAGATTGATGACGAAGGCGTAGTATTTGATGCGAAGCCTCTTGGTCCAGAGGAATATGATCAGGGCCAAGAGATTGCCAACAAAGGTGACTGAGCTGCCCACCTGCTCAGCGATGCTTGTTGCCTGCCACGCCCAGCCGTTCATGTTGCGATTGATTGAAGTACCACCAAACTTTGGTATGTTATTCACAGCTGTGTGAAGAAACACAAGAAAGCACAAGATCACCAAAGTTTGGGGATCGTAGTTCTTTTTTAAGAAAGAATGTAAGATGCACAATAGCTGCCAATGGGATTTCTTGATATTTGTTCCTCTATTAAATCTATCGGTAGTGCACTTTTTCAAGTTAGTTCAACAAACAAAAAAATGGTTAAGAAAACCAGGAGGATATGAAAGTACATTGGTTCGAGGAAACTGGTGGGTGAATTCCAAACCCTGTGACATATTACGGATTGGATGTCTTCTTCATGGGAAAAACTCTATATCGCTTCATGTAGTTGACATGTTTATTTTCCAGTGTTGCACATATGTATTATACTAGAAAACAGTAAGTACAGAAAAAGTGGGATCTGAGTAATCGGCAAGATTGAGTACTTGAACGAAATGTTCGCTAAAACTACGCGTTCAAGTGTTTGCAAAAGGACTCCGATCCCGTCCCTAGTCCTTTTGCAGGTGTATTTGTAAAAGTACTGTACATCCGCGCTCGTCAAATACTATTGCAAAACTCACACATTAGATCTGCGTGTTTCATTATTAAACTTTGGGACTCGCAAAACACCTCGACATCAAAAATGCCATGCACTTACCGGTTACGGACTGGAGCAGCTGTGGACTAGATGTTCACCTTTGATGACAGTGTGATGTGTGTGTGTGTGTGTGTGTCAGCTATGAGAAGCTATATAAGGTTAATAAGGCCAAAAAAAAAAAGTCTCTGGTTTCTGGTATGGAGCTTGCACCAAAAGTGGTGCGGCGACGCGGCTTTTTTTTTTTTTTTACCTGTTTTTTTTTTTTTTTTGGCTTCAAATGTCGGCTGACACTGCAAATGGTGCCCGACTAAACTTAGTGCAAATATATGGGAGTCCAGAGAGGCCACATAAATCTTATTCTCGATCATAACCCCATCTAAAAACACGTTAAAATTGTGCAGCAGCAGAATTCCAGTCAAACCAGTGAGTTTGGCGGTTTTGAAACATCATCTTGTATTGAAAAAAAAACTTTTTCATTTTGCCGACGCGCATGGCTACGGCGACGCGCGCGCATACCAGAAACCGGAGACTTTTTTTTTTTGGCCTAATGTGAGACGATCAATTTTTACATGGCATATAATACATTTGAACGAGCCGTAATTCATGTAAGGAATATTCCGAAATACGTCTGAATTTCAAATAGGAGACTTTTACTGTAAAAACTAGTTCACCGCTCAAATTACCTTAGTGCGTGAATTAATGAATACACTGAGTAGAAATTATGAGGATAATTCTTCTCAGGATTGCGGTGGTGGTAGGGGGGGGGGGCATTGTACTTCTACCACATTATTTCCATATGCTTCCGCCGTTACTCTTACTATGACGGTATTTGGTTCCAATTCGTCTGCCACGAGAGGGCCTTTTGCTGGATGTTGCTAATTTTTGACAAAAACAGAATATCTGGCAAATTTGTTTTTTTTTTTTATTCATGTATTTTTTAATAACATAGAAAAATTATTGAGGCAATATTCATCCAGTTTTAATCATCCGCATTCTGAGTCCAAAATGATCGCGAGGGGGGCTTTTTCTCACATTTGGAGGTGAAAATCATAGCTTTTAACGATTTTGACCCTAAATGTCATTTTTTTTGTCATCCGAATTCGTCACAGTTGCAGTAGTGTGGTGGTAATATAAATAGTGCACAATACCCCAAAACAGAGATGGAGGATGTGGTGCGTCAACGTTAATTATTCCAGCTCTAACTTGCCATCTGTTACTTTGCTATCTCAATCAAGGTTATGAATTTTAATTGCTTCTGCTTTGCATATTCAAATCTTCGTCTTAATTATGCAGACTACGGCAAATCAGGGCCCAATTTCATGGCGCTGCTAAGCACACGATTTTTTGCTAACGGAGGCTTCGTCTATTTTATTGAGACCGTAAGCATTAGCACAGCAAAAGGCACGCTTACTTCACAGGAAAAATGTGCTTAACTTAGTCACGTAACAATAGAAATCTCCATGCACGGGCGACCGGTCGCACGTCCACGCCGTGAAATAGTGCTAAGGGTTAGCAATTTTTTCTGCTATGACTAAACACACCTTTTCTGCTAACTGGGGCCCAGGCGGCATATATAAACCTTGTTTTGAAAGAGAGGCCAGTTACTGGTATTCAACTGGCTTATATGTTACGACAAGTAAGTCCTCATAAATTTGTACTCGTCAACTGAACTGAGTGTATCGCTCATCATGAAGATGTGTAAATAATAATTTGGGTTCAAAAGAAAGCCGGCAATCCGCCTTAGGTTGTGATACCTTAAAAAGCCTGGGCAATTTTCGGCATTAAACCTTGAGAAATCCTCAATTCATTTTAGAACGAACACGATAAATGACTTAAATCAGAACGAACATGATTAATATCTAATTTAATGTTAGAAACAATTACCTACAGTTTTCTAATTTTATCAAGTAAACAATATCAAGTGTTAGTCTCAATTTTCCTTGAAACAGTAAAGCTAAACAGCATTCCATTTTGTTTTTAAATGTAATTAAAAAGTTCGTCCCAATTCAGTTTAACAAACTGACCAGTACATGTACCTATTAATATTTAGATTCTAAAGAGAACAGCGAGTAAAATACGAATTGTAAAAGCTTCAAACTTAAGCCACACTTTAAAAAACTAGAAAACAAAGTGCACATTAATGACATCTTAGTGACTATTTGAATTTTCACAGGCTTGAATAAAGATTCGTCATGTGACACCAAAAATGACTAGGCCCTCAATGTAGTTTACAAAAGGACAAAAGAAATACTCGTAAATGAAAACTTACCGATAGAAAATATGTACAAGTTTCGAAGAAAAATCAATCCAGAAAACTGCGGCTTGAAGAAAAACTCAACCCGTATGTCCCTCTACGTAATAAAACAAATTACTTTTAAAATATCAAGAGAATAAATGGAAAAAGAGATTTTATTAGAAATACAAAATGTGTAATATTACGGTTATTAAAATCGTTATGAAAGTACTCAAATCATGATATATTTACACAGCGTCGTCATTAAACACGCCAAACCAAGCACTAAGTAAAACAAACGTTAAGAAATAATCATCAAAACATTTTAACAACCCCAACACAAACATCAAAATCCAAAAACCAAATCACCAATATATACTTTACTCCAATTGTACAGAGGCTTTGACGGGACAGTGCAAATCGCTAATGTTCACCTCAATATTGAAAACAAATATTAACGACTTGCCTGCAAACGCGGATACCGACGTCAATACTTATTTGAGAACGTAAAACGAGACGTGAAACTTTCGTCATGAATATTAGCGTCAGTATTTGGGACTTTGGACAAAGAGGGAATTGTTGTTGTAAATCATTGACTTCAATAATTTGCAATTTTCAATGTCCCTTCACAGCCACCTTACATTATACTTATGGGGAAGACCTTTGTTTTTCATCTTTTGTTTTCCTTTGTTCCTATTGAAATCTCAAACTCCATAGCGTTTCCCTTATGGGGTAGCCTGATGGGGTAGTGGCGCCCGTAATACTTGCCGCTGAAGTAAATGTAGAAGTTGGCGCTGCGCCAACTTCTACATTTACTTCTGCGGCAAGTATTACAGGGGCCAAACTGAGGAGTTTAAAATCACGTTCACGGCCTTCATTCTTCTCTTGAAGTTCAACTCGCTTATCAATCCTTTCATCTACTGGTGGCGCATCTCAGAGTTCCGTGACGGTTTGAAGCGGCTGGTGTGCTGTCATTGCATCCGGCGGCAGAATCCGGATGAAGATGATCCTGACGTGGAACTGTGCGACGCTGACAACTTTAGTAACACTATCAATTCCACCATCAATTCCAATATGTAAAGACTCAGTCTACAGTCAGGTCATCCGGCGCCCAGGAATGTAGTCGAGTCCTTCACTAGTCTATCACTAGTCCATTACAAGTCCTGTCACAGAAACAGTGGATGATCAATACATTAAAAAAACACTTGTCAAAGCTCACTTTAATATTGTGATTTGCCTTGTACAATATCCGAAGCACCGTATGGGAAATCCCCCAATTTGGCCGCGGGTCTATTTTCATTTTGATGCATCTGAGCCTAGTACTATTAAATACCCCATTATGCACATGTAGCCACTACAAATTTGATAGTACACCTCCGCAAAATCCAAAATTTGACCGTCCTGTTTAACTTACATAGGGAGGATTAAAGGGAAAATACAACATTTGCAAACATCGAAAAATAAAACTACCAAGTTTTTACGAAATACCTTACCAAGATGTTGGTAAATGACAGTCTAAAGCGTCCTGTTAAATTATGGCACCTGGTGTAAAGTAATTTTCAAGAAAATGATATTGGAAAAACTATTTTTCAACTACGGCTCAAAATGTACCATCTGTTTTAGTCCAAATTGTGTTTGCTATTGATTACATGTCCATGAACGGGTGCAGGACAGCTAGACTGGTTCCCTTACCTTACAATTTTCCGGCATTTATAAATTGATCCATTTCATCTTTAGTGCAGTCAGGGAACCAGACTACTTGAACGTTTTGTTTTTCTTGGTTTTCCAGCATTTTCGAACACAAAACTTCAAACTTGTCAGTGTAACGACATTTTGATCTAATATACTAACCCCTCAAATAGTTCATTTCTGAAAATTACAGCAAAAGCCAATGATGTACATTACCTTTAATATTGAAGTGATACAAAATACACGTTAGAAAAAGTTGGTACACGTACATGTACAATAGACCCCATAAGAAAGTCTTTAGAAATTAATCTACTCTACATGGGAAACGCTATGGTGTTTGAGATTTCAATAGGAACAAAGGGAAACAAAAGAAACAAAAGACAGAACATGTCTTCATGTAAGGTGGCTGCAAAGGGACATTGGCAATTGCGAATTATTGAAGTCAATGATTTACAACAACAATTTCCCCTTTGTCCCAAGTCCCAAATGCTGACGCTAATATTTATGACGAAAGTTTCACGTCTCGTTTTCCTTTCTCAAATAAGCATTGACGTCGATATCCGCGTTTTCAGGCAAGTCGTGAATGTTTGTTTTGAATATTGAGGTGAACATTAGCGATTTGCAATGTCCCTATAAAGCCACTGTAAAATTGGAGTGAGGTATATCGGTTAATTTGGTTTTTCGATTCTGGTATTTAGTCGGGAGTGGTTACAATCCTTTGATGAATATTTCTTAATGATTATGTTTAACATACTGCAACGACGCTGGGTATTTTAATAACGATTTTAATAACCTTAATATTACACATTTTCTATTTCGTAGAGTAATACTATCTCTTTTCCATTTATTATTTTGATTGTTACGAAGTTATTTTTTTATTATGTAGAGAGAAATATACGGGTTAATTTTTTTCTGTAAGCCACAGTTTTCTGGATTGATTTTTCTTCGAAACTTGTACACTTTTTTTCATCGGTAAGTTTTCATTCACATTTATGTCTTTCGTCTTTTGTTTTTAGCTACATTTAGGGCCTAGCCATTTATGGTGCCGTATGCTAAATCTTTATTCAAACCTGTGAACATTCAAATAGTCACTAAGCTTTCATTAATAAGCATTTTGTTTGATAGGTTTCCAATGTGTGGCTTAAATGTAAAGCTTCTGCAATCCATATTTTACCCGCTGTCCTCTTTAGAATCATAATATAAATAGGTACATGTATTGGTAAACTTGTCCTACTGAACTAGGACCAACTTTTTAATTACATTTAAAAAAAATGAAACGCTTTTTAAGCTTTACTGTTTCAAGGCGAATATAGACTTACGCTTGATATTGTCTGCTTGATAAAACTAATAACTGTCGGTCATCGTTTCTAACATAAATTAGATATTAATCATGTTCGTTCCGATTTAAGCCGTTTATCGTTCTGATTTAAGGTATCACAACGTAAGGAGGATAGCTGGGTGCTGTGGTCCAATGGTTACGGTGTTCGACTCGTGTGCCGTGGTACATGGGTTCGAATCCTGACAACATGATGCTTGTGCTCTTGAGCAAGGTACTTTACCATTATTGCATCGTCCTTCGGATGGGACGTAAAGCCGTAGGTCCCGTGTGTTGTGTAATGCACGTTAAAGAACCCAGTAACACTCATCGCTAAGAGAAGGAGTTTGCTTCGGTGTCAGTCTGACAGTGGCTGCTTAATGCGCCACAGCACCTTGTTAAGCCTTATAAAGGTGCTATACATAATGATCCTCATATTTCTCATGTACTGCATTCACCTTTCTCTAATAATAAAAATATTTGCCAGCACCTTCAGTACCTAATTGTTGGTAGATACGTGCGTTATATAAGACTCCGGTATTATGATCGTGTTCGTTCTAAAATGAATTGAAGATTTCTGAAGGTTTAATGCCAAAAATTCCTGTAGCTTTTTAAGGTTTGAAAACGTAAGGAAGATTGCTGGTTTTCTTTTGAACCCCAAACATTCTTTATACAAGGTCATCTTTTTATGAGCAATACACTCAGTTCAGTTGACGAGTACAAGTTAGTGAGGACTTACTTGTCGTAACATATAATCCAGTTGAATACCGGTAGCTGACCTCTCTTTCAAAACAAGGTTTATAGGCCGCTGGTCTGCCGTAGTCTGCATTATTAAATCGAAGATCTGAATATGCAAAGCAGAAGCAATTAAAATTCATAACCTTGATAGAGATAGCGAAGTAACAGATGGCAAGTTAGAGCTGGAATAATTAACGTTGACGCACCACAGCCTCCATCTCTGTTATGGGGTACCGTGCACGGTTTATAT
Source organism: Patiria pectinifera (assembly GCA_029964075.1). Lineage (NCBI taxonomy): Eukaryota > Metazoa > Echinodermata > Asteroidea > Valvatida > Asterinidae > Patiria > Patiria pectinifera. The sequence continues at coordinate 5,967,390 of CM057150.1, forward strand.
AACGACCAAAAAAACTGCAATTGTGGCGATTTCGGATGAAAACAAATGACAAATTAGGTCAAAATCATTAAAAGCTATACCTCCAAATGTTAGAAAAGCGCCCCTCGCGATCATTTTGGATTCAGAATGATGCTGATTAGAATTGGATGAATATTGCCTCAATAATGTTTCTACGGAATTTTAAAAAAAATGCATCAGAGAAAAAAAGTTGAAATTTTGCTAAAGATTCTGGGTTTTTTGGTGTCAAAAATTAGCAAAATTTAGCAAAAGGCCCTGTCGTGGTAGAGGAACTGCAACCAAATACCGTCATAGTTAGAGTAGCGGCGGAAGCCTATGGAAATAATGCTGTAGAAGCACAATGTGCCCCCCCCCTTCCACAATCCTGAGAAGAACCATAATACCTTGTCCATCAAGGTCTTCTTCATTTCCAATTCAATCTAATATCAATTTTGTTTTTGTCTCATGCATTTTTAAAGTCATAATTTCTATTCAGTAAATTCATTTATTCATGCATTGCTAAAGGTAATTTGAGTGAGGAATTAGTTTGTCCAGTATGGGTCTGCTATATGAAATTCATATTGTATTTTGGAATATTACTTACAATGTATGGCTCGTTTAAAGGCTACTTTATGCCATGTAAAAATCAATGGTCTCATATTATGACCTAATATCGCTTCTCCTGTCAAACATCACACTACATGTGTATCTCCAAAGGTGAACATCAAGACTACAGCTGCTGCAGTCCGTAACGGTAAGTGGCAGTTTTGATGTCGAGGCGTTTTTCGAGTCTAATATGAAATATGCAAATGTACTGTGTGAGTTTGGCAATAGTATTTGACGAGCGTATTGACACACCGCCCCACGCGGCGGATACGGTACTTTCACAAATACACCTGCAAAAGGACTTGAACACGTAGTTCGAGCTTTCATTTCGTTCAAGAACTAATTTTTTTGGGGCCTGGCCATTTTTGGTGCCAAAATCTTCATTCAAACCTGTAGAAATTCAAATAGTCACCAAGCTGTCATTAATATGCATTTTGTTCTATAGTTTTCCAATGTGTGGCTTAAATTTAAAGCTTTTGCGATTGACATTTTACGCTCGATTCTTTTTAGAGTCTAAAAGATTTAATCGGTACATGTAAACTGGTAGGTTTGTTCAACCGAATTTGGACCAACTGTTGAATTAAGCCTACATGAAAAACAATGAAATGCTGTGAAGCTTTACTATTTCAAGGAAAATTGAGACTAACGTTGACTTTGTTTACTTGATAGAGATAATATCCATCGTTCATTGTTTGTTATATTAAATTAGATATTAATCAAGTTCGTTCTAATTTAAGTCATTTATCGTGTTTGTTCTAAAAATGAATTGAAGATTTCTCACGGTTCAATGCCGAAAATGGCGGAGGCATTTAAAGCGTTACAACCTAAATTCGATATACTCAGTAATGTGTACTTACTTGTAACATATAAAACAAATAAATAACCGACCCTTCTTTACAAAATAAGGCTTATACGCTGCCTGGTCTGCCGTAGTCCACATACGGGCTTTTTTCCAATTATATCGTCTTGAATCTGTCTAATTTCGTGGGGAAAAACGCCGAAGTAATGGCCACTATATCACGAGCGTGCATTCACAACGGTACGATGCAGTACGGATTGAGCTGATGAGTATTCTGCCACAGTGCCACGTTTCGTGTGAGCACTACATGTACGGTGTTCGCTGGTTTGACGGGCGCTGCATGCCTCACTAGTCTGGTTCACTGACCTGACAATTCCCTGACGCAATGACGTTTAAATTGTAGTCTGTAGTTCCCTGGCCTGACAATTCCCCGACGCCCTGATCTAAATTGTAGATCAGGTAACCACAATCGGGCTAAATATACACGACCCATTTTTAAGGCTCGGCTTCGTTTCCAGTTTGGCTTTAGCATTAAAAGGTTTTAATGCTCCGATCAAATTAAAAATAAATCAACTGTTTCATATATCACAGAATTTTATAGCTCTGAAAGAAAACATTGACTGATGTTGAGCTGAAATCTCAAACTTAGGGACCCAAAATAGCAGGCGAAGCCGAAATGGAGACGACGCCGTATTTATTAACCAATGGCGCACCCCAGGGGTGATATGTATTTGCCATATTTTCGATTAGTGTAGTAGGGCTGTAAATGGCGCCCCCAACGTCAAAATAGTAATGTTCTGGTGCCAAAAACTTTGGGCAACGTTTTTTGGGAAAAAACCCCTAACTTCTCAAACGAAAATTGAAAGAAAAAAAATGTGAGCCGTCCCCAGCCAAATCCTGTGTGCGGCACTACACTGACTTCTGTAGTCGCTTTCATGTAGGGTGTAATTGAAGCATCGCACATCTAGACAGGTTGGTTTTACGGTTTCTTCGGTTATCTTTTTTGACGGATATGATACTTATTGAAGGTAAACTCATGTCAGGCTTACTGTTTTTAAATTGACTGACTGTCGGTTGGAAATGCCGACATGTAGGTTTGAAATGCCTTGCCGTCGGGGGAGGAGCATTGACTGTCGGACACAAAAAGGGTAAACATTAATACAACTACCGATGATACAACTGTGCGCCCACCGTGCAGATAAAGACAGCATGCGTGTCAATGTGCTACATACACCCAGATGACACACAGACAAAGGGAGATTCGTTGTTGTCCTCTTTGTTGATCTTTTATTGGAAACGGTCCTCGATCGTGAGTGTGTGTGCTTAGTCTATGGGAGAGTGATACATTATAGGAACAAAGGGAAACAAGACGCCTTGTCCTCGAGAGTACAGTCAAACACGGCTGTGTTCATCTTTGTGTTAGCATCCATTTTGAGTCTAATGCTTGTTTACCATTGTCGCGCCACTTTGTGACGTAATGACGTCATGAATAATTGTGTATCGCAATTGTTAGGTTCATAACTTGGTTTGTTTTAGCTACACCAACGATTTTTTTTACAGCATTCTCGTCGAAAGTGCCAGTTTGGGTAATCACATCTCTATGTCAACGTTTCGGTGTTTGGTACCCTTGGTGACCATGATGCTAGTCTCACCCGTTATCCACGGAGCCAAGTCTCCTGTATAACGTCTGATTTATCTAAGCTTTCGTGACGTCATTTTGTTCCGAAATCAGATTGTGATTGGTCAATTTCGATGCTGTGTTTTTTTAGTACAACAACCTGAACAAAAATACTACTCATCGTTTGCGTGATGTTTACGCACGCGGGGAGCTCGAATTACGCGTGTATAGAAGGCACCTGCTGATCGGTCAGTTTCTCGAGGTCATACGCAGTCTAGTTGCATAAATAATCGCCGAATCTTTTTACGTAACATAGACCATGGTCGGCTTCGCCAGGGCCAGAGTCTATTACATATACTAACCAGATGCCGGCTCTGCTGGCTTTTACAGATACTCGCGCATTAAGAATCAGTGTTCAAGCAGTGGATCATGGTAAAAAACGCATATCTTAATACATGGCTACGGGTGCCTGAATTCATTATAACGGAGGTGCTTTGTTTTTCCATCCAGGTGTTTCTTAAATTTCGTGCTTTTTATGTCAAGAAAACCACAGGAATCCTGCAATGGATGACGAAGACGCAGCCTTAAAGGGAGCCATTATCCTCATACACGTGGTCGCTGGCATCGCAGTGGTTTTGAATCTTCTCGTGGTGGTGGTGTTTGCTCGAACCAAGCAACTCCGCATCAAGTACTACGGCTTCGTCTTCAACCTCGTACTCGCCGACATCGCATGCCCTGCCTTAGCGATCGTGTATAGCCACTTCAAGCACATGGCTACGGTTCTTGCCCTTGCTCGGTCTTTTTTCTTGACCGGGCAGCTAAGCATCTTGGCCGTAGCCGTGAATCGTTTGCTGGCACTGTCTCTGATGCCGCCTGCCCGCTATGACGCCGTAGTGACACCCGTCCGCATGGTGGTCGCATGTCTCCTGATTTGGATCCTATCTGCCGTGCTTTTCTTACCTACGACGTACCTCCAAGACCCAACCATCAACTGGCTGATCCAAGCTCTGACTCCCATATTTATTCTGATCGTCACTGGGGTTCTATACCTTGTGGTCTTCCGTAAGATCTCCAGGTATATGCCGCCACTGGCGTCCATCGCTGGAACCAATAACATAGATGCACAGGCTGGTACCCGCGTGCGCCAAACGCGTCACCTTATGGTGACGTTCACGATCATATTCGTGGCGTCTGCTGTCTGTTGGCTGCCATTTTGTGCGGGCTTTATCATCCTGTTCGCGCACGGCGAACCCACCTTGTCGGTAGTGGTATTCCTGCAGTACAGCTCTGCGGTGTTGCTGTTTAATTCCGCGCTCAACCCTTTCATCTACTTTTGGCGTTTACGAGAGGGGCGGGAAGGTTTCTATAGGTTGATGTGCGCATGTTTCAGCCGCAGGAAAAACCAGGCGGAAATGGACGGCAACACTGTGGTGGAGACGGATGGCAACACTGTGGTGGAGACCGAAATGTAACATTAGGCCATTGTGAAAACTGAAGTTGAATCAACTGTCAATACACACGTGTGCCAAGTTTTTGTCGAGTTCCATTTAGATCAACATGCCGCTGGGTCTTCAATCTATAACTGCCAGATTCCATTTGGATTTCCCTAAATATGTTGTTTTTTTCCTCAAACCTTTAAAAAGGTTGTTTTTTTCACGGTCTTGCGTTCTTTTTTGGTTCCTTTGGGTTTCGAAGCTAGAGTGTATGTTTTCGCTTCGGGATCCAGAGGTTCAAATATAGAATTATATACCGATTTGAGGAGCCATTTCAGGGTGTTATCGTATGTGTTCATTCTATAATCTGAGGTGGACTTTTTCAAGTCCCTATTTCATGTACATGTAAGACCAGTCGTCTACGACATACCCAACAGTTTCAAAATCTTTGCAGGTGTTATTTGAATGGCACATTATAATAAAAGCCAAGCTAACACGGACAGGAAGAACTGTCATAATTTGGGCCCTACATTTATCGAATAACCCAAAAATAGTGGTCGATGAATTTCACCAAGCTATGTTTTATAGTTACAAAATAATATGAGTTCATATGCACACTCAGCAAATGCTCAGAACGTCTGTTACAACTAATAATGTAGTAACCAACGGATATAACGTATCACCAGAAGTGTTGTAAATGTTACTACGCTATCCGTTCTGTGGTGATACGTTGTCGGATATGTTTTTTTAATTAGATTATCCGTCGACACGTGATACATTGTCGGATACAAATTGTACTACACTATCAGTCACTTTGTCTTACATTATCAGTTAGTGGTACAATAGTATCGGTCAGTTTGTGTGACATCGCTTTGCCATGCGTTATCCGTTGATTACTACATAATCATTTGTAACATAGTCTTGTGTCGGTAGTAGTCAAAGTTATTCAAACGAGGCTACGCCTCTGCCAATCGTGGTTCTTTTTAATTATAATAACTACCCGAAATCCGGTGTCCAGGCACCATATGGTGCCTGGTTTCGGGTGGTTATTGTAATTTTAAGCCTTCGATATTGTAAAATTCATATCATTAGATTATTTTAATGAAGGGCCCTAATGAAAACCAGCTTTTTGATGTTCGGGTTTACCCTGGATAAATAAAGGTATAAATAAATAGATAAAAATTGTTTTTGGATTTCAAATGAGGGATTTACTCAGTACTTAGTGATTTGGAAGAAACACGGCTTATTATTCCAGCAAAGAAGTAACAAAAGATGCAGTCCTTCCTCGTGCAATTTTCAAGCTTCACCTACAAAATAGTAATAATTCACGTTTGAATCAGAAATGTAAGTAGATGAAAAAATCCACCGAAATTAACTCAGAGAATTATTTCTAAAACCAAAATTCGAATTATTGGCAGCCAGGCAATAATTTGGCTGTCACAGGGCGGGTTCATTTTGTGCATAAAATTCAAGCCCTTTTTGAAAGGGTTGCATACGCCTGAAATCGGATACACATAAGTTTTGGTTAAACACGAAACACAACAAATTGAAAGTACGTGAGGAGAAACAGATTCAAGTTTGTTTTGCCCAGAGCACATGGTATGCAACCTAAGTCTTATCCCCAGCTTTCACACAACTGTAGATATTCCATTATGACTTTACAAGCATTATGTTCAATATTATGAGTAAAGAAAAATTCAAAAACTCAAATTAAGTTTTTACCCATTTAGGATAAGGGATTTTTTGGCGGGTATATCTATGTATTATGATTTTTTTGGACAGTAATTTGGTAGTAGCAAATATACATATAAATGTAATTCGAATAATCTTACTGAAAAGGTGCGATAGCATTTACTTGTTTGTTCGTTTCATTGTGGAATCTTCGGGTGGAGAGCAATATGAAAATAAACAAATATAATTGAGTCAGAAGCATTTTGTTTTCATCGCTTGGCTTATATTTAAGATGAATTAGTGGGCCACATGAACACTGAGTTTGATTGATTCAGTTTCTACCCCAAGCACTTTACAGAATTGCGCCACTTTTCAATTGTGTTTTTTGTTGTGTCAATTGTTCTAGAGTGAAAGGCTATGGTTGCCAATCAAGGCACGTGGAAAAAAAAAAGATTTCACCATGAAAAGTGTCGCAAGTCTCTAAATAGACCCTTACATAAAATTGGTCACTGCTCAGTCAACCGTGAATGTTAGGACGTTAAGCCGTAGGTCCCGTGTGTTGCATAAATGCACCAAAAGAACCCCGTTAACACTTACCGCTAGAAAGGGTTTGCCCGGGTGTTTCTGATCTCCTGTATTTAGGAGAAGAACTAACAAAGAACCAAGAACTAACGGAATTTATATACTTGAACCGATTGCAAAGGAACAAATAATATACGACAATTGTCATAATTAATCTGTCCTGACCACGATTTAATCTGGCCTGACCACGGTTTAATCCTCAATCATCTATCTGCATAATTATAGTTAGCGAATTCTGTGAGGACTCAAATAAATTTAAATCTTTAAGCACGTATAATTATTATGATTTGAGTCTGCATGCATAACTAAGGCCGCGTCCGAATCGCTGATCTGCAGCTATTGTTTAGATTTTCACCCTTTGAAACTGCGTGGAAACAAGTTGGCAATAAGACGTAGCTATCTAAAATAATAAGATTACAATTAGGGAGACATTCCCATAAGCTTGTCCACAAATGATAATCTCACTTACCTGACCCCTTACCCCAAATTCCCTTATCCTACCCCCACAACTTTCGGTGTTTTTACTAATTGGACCACTAGCAATCGATCTAGCCTATTTCCGATACTAAAATTTCGCCTCTAAATAGCTAGAGCCGGGGCATTAGGGAGACACTGAAATGTCTCCCTAATTCCACATGCCTCCCAAAGGTATACCTCCCAAAATGTCTCCCAAATGGTGTAGTTTGCGATAGTAATAATTAAGGGTATTTATAAGGCGCAAGTTATTGGTGCTCAAGGCGCTATGTCATTATCTCCCTGCTCATTGGGCCCATGAACTATTCCAAAAACCATTCAGCTCCTTGGGAGTATACAGCTCGATGCTGCCTGTTAGGCACAAGGAAGCTAATTCAGTCACAGTAACCATTTCTGTCCTCACAGGTACCCATTTACTCCTGAGTGGAGACAGGCAATGAGTGCCAAAGTGCCTTGTCTGAAGGGTACGCGCACCATAGCCGCAGGCTGCGCTCGAACCCACAACCTGCATCATTATTACACGCAGACCACGAATTCACTGCTCCAGACCATTAAGTCACGACACTCCACAGCTATTTGATGCCGATTTCTGTGTAATTGATTGGAAGTTATCTAGCAAGACCCTTGAATTATTTACAATATATTTTACGGGAAGTATACTTGCCTATTCCACATCTAACGTGCATTTGGACGGAGCATGTCCATTTGGACAGAGCAATATGATTATTCATGAGACGGTGACCAGTAATAAAATCCATGATTTGTAACTGCCTGCTGTATTCGCTGCCCTGGATGAAGGATTTGAAGCATCGCGGATCTCTAGACAGGTTTGTTGGATTTGTTTTTTTTGGGGGGGGGGGGGTTGGGGGGGCCTTTTTTTTTACGGAGACCCTTACTTAAACTTTACTTTAGCGCAGCGTTTACAAAAAAAAAACTTTACAACAACTCGTCAACTGCTGCCATTTGGGCAGCAGGTACTTTCCCGCACCACGCAAGACCCTATTCATAGCAATACAACAAAAAGCCACGTGCAAGACAGTGTCCAGACAGTTAATTAGTCAAAAGATAATTGACTGGCGGCTGTGGTATGCAGTTATGAAGGGAGATGACTGTGTCAAGTTACAGGTCTTTGTTGATGTTTCAATGAGACTTGGCAGGAGGCCTGGTCAAAAGTTCGGTGACACGGCCTGGGTGTAGCCCTGGCTGCAAAGTTCATTGAACCAGCTTATTTGGCAAGGGTCGAATGAGGATTAGATGGAAGATGACCGTCATTGGGCCTCAATTTTTTTTCCCAAAAATTCGGTTACCTGGGGCCAAAAGGGCAGCAGGTCACTCTGCGCAAGGTTAACATCCAGCTCCCATTTGGCCTTTGGATGCGAACCCTGACTATGCCGCCTGTTCCTGAGTAGCGTGCATTTTATGTCTAGCTCTTGGGAACCATGACAGCACTCTGCCATGACACTCTGTCATGTTATGACGTCACGCTCTGTATACAGCGATTTTTCGATTTTTCGGTTCATCGTTTGGTGTATTTTATAGCTCTTCCAACCACATTTCGACGGCTACCAATGTCAGGTTGGGTAATATATGTAATGTCTATAGAGCCAACCTAATTCTGTTCCGTTTCTGTAAAAGTTTGGAGTTTTAGGGTGTATTCGCATCCCCGTTCTCGAGTGACCGGTGAGCAGCGTTCTCGTGTTGCCGATCTCGAACGCGCGCGTGCATGGAGTGCAGCTGGGCGAATATCCAAGATGGCAGCCGCCGTATCAAAACGCTGAACAAAAAGAAGGGGCAATTAATTCAATTAATACGAAAATAATTAAAATCCCGAAACAGCTATAAAAAAAGTGGCAAAGACAAGGCTGACAAGCCCACTCGATGACCACGTACAATTTTAATTTTGTATCGTTACTGCTCCTGTACTGAATAAATGCTTTCAATTTTATACACAAATATTAACGCAAGTTCCGGTAGGGGCCTAAGTTTGCCATCTTTGTTCTTGACGTTCTCCATCTACTCCCCAATAAGTGGGGAGTGAAAATCCTGTTCGATTCCCGTCATTCGGAAAACCTGTTCTTGTGTTCATTCAACAAGAGAATGGGGTTTCGAATACACCCTACGAATCTATACAATTTTCTGTATAATTCGAACGCCATGCACATGCGCATAATTCGCCATGCACATGCGCATAATACCAATTTATAAGGAATTGTACCCTTTCGCTCGTAACCCCCGCCCTGCAAACAGGACGCTGGGATACTCTGATGAGCTTCACAGAATCTTGTGAAGGGAGTGGCCTATGACCTATGTATAAAGCATCTGGATGCAGCTGTTCAAGACCGCAGTTAGACAATGTGCGCAAATGCTATCCGAAAACTTCCCATAGAAATGCGCACATTCCATACCGGATGTGATTTCTGTTTCATTGCAGACCATGTGGACAAAATTTTTAGCGTTGCATAATGCAATCCGATCGTTCGTGATTCGAATCAGAGCCTGAGCAAGTGACGGAAATTGTAAATTTACAACACAGATATAAGGTTTACAGAATTTCCTACATTAATACGCTTTTCAACGAGAAAAACATCTCTAAACCGGAATAAAAGAGTAATGAATCAGTCTTATAGGCCGTTTCTAACCTTGCAGATAACCTTGATGACGCGCAGGTCACTGGTCACGCAAAATCCAACCAATCAGAGCGTGAATTCATCAGAGTATCCCAGTGTTCTGTTTGTAGGGCGGGGGGTACGAGCGAATTGTACCCTCCACACTTATTATAAAAGTAATGATCGCAACTGGGCAAGTCCACGAATACGTGTACGTATAATCTATGTCCCTCACGTAACGAAAGTAGAACCCTTTAAGATGTTCATGCGTTTCAGGGTTTTGTATTCTTCTATTAGGCATCTACAAGGGAAATCCGTCTTTGCAATGATTGTGTGATTAAAGAAAACATGGCTTATTTGCGACAAAAAGGGGACCTTTTCTTAAACTTACCCAACTGCTTACATGGCTGTCTGCACGGACTCCCGGAATTCAATGCGGTACAATTTCTATGTCATGACATCTTTTTTTGTAAACTCTCTGGCGTTAGGTACCCAGGGTGGCGAGATGCCTGCCCTGCTGGCTTTTAAGGTGCTGCATTATAGGATCAGTGTTCGGCAAACATCGTGGACCGTGGTAACAAAACGCATATCTGAACTCACATACATGGATAAGGGTAGCTGAAGTTCATTTATCGGAGAAGAGCAGATATTTCATTCAAGGTCTAAATTTGTTACTTTTTAGATTCAAGAAAACAGCAGCAATTCTGCCAAAATGGGCGACGTAGAAGCAGCCTTGAAGAAGAGAGCCAGCATCCCTATGCACGTGGTCGGTGGCATGGCAGTGGTTTTGAATCTTCTCGTGGTGGTGGTGTTTGTTCGAACCAAGCAACTCCGCATCAAGTACTATGGCTTTGTCTTCAACCTCGTACTCGCCGACATCGCCTTCCCTGCCATACTGATCACTATGATCCACTTCAAGCACGTGGCTACGGTTGTTGCTCTAGCTCGGTCTTTTTTCTTGACCGGGCAGCTCAGCATCTTGGCCGTAGCCGTGAATCGTTTGCTCGCGCTGTCTCTGATGCCGCCTGCTCGCTATGACGCCGTTGTGACACCTGCCCGTATGGTGGTCGCATGTCTCCTGATTTGGATCCTATCTGCTGTGCTTTTTTTACCTACGACGTACTTCCAAGACCCTACCATCAACTGGCTGATCCAAGCTCTGCTTCCCATTTTTATTCTGATCATCACTGCGGTTCTATACCTTGTGGTCTTCCTTAAAATCTCCAATTATACGCCGCCACTGGCGTCTGCCGCTGGAACCAGTAACATAGATGGACAGACTGGTACCCGCGTGCGCCAAACTCGTCACCTTATGGTAACGTTCACGATTATATTCGTGGCGTCTGCTGTCTGTTGGCTGCCATTTTGTGTGGGCTTTTTCATCATGTTCGCGCACGGCGAACCCACCTTTTCGGTTGTGGTATTCCTGCTGTACAGCTATGCGGCGTTGTTGATGAATTCCGTGCTCAACCCTTTCATCTACTTTTGGCGTTTCCGAGAGGGGCGGGAAGGTTTCTATAGGTTGCTGTGCGCATGTTCCAGCCGCAGGAAGTACCAGGCGGAAACGGATGCAAGCACAGTAGCAGAAACCGAAATGTAACATTAGGCCCATGAGACTGAGGCTGAATCCACTGTCAATACACACATATGTCACTGCCAGCCGCATAGCGAAATGAAGTCGGACCAGATCTAAGAGTCAGGTTTTGACAGGGACGCTTTCGTCGCCTTCCACCTCTATGACCCGTGGTCCAGTCTCATTTCCATGGACAGGCCGTTCGGTCTTCAGTTTCTAGCTGCCTGGTTACATTTGGTTTCCCGAAAATATCGTTTTGTGGTTTTCCTCCAAATTTCAAAAAGGGCGCTTTGGTCATGATTTTGCGTTCTTTGAGTGTCTGTTTTCCTTTTAGGATCTACAGGTTCCATCCAGTGTAAAATTCTTATACATGTACATCAAAAACAAATCGGGCTATACCGATCTGATAAGCCATTCTAGGATCTCATTTTTTGTTGTCATTCAATAAATTGGGGTTTCAATTTTTACCTGTCCCTGCACATCTGTGATTTTATAATTCTGATGCACTCCGTATATAATGCAGTCGTCTTCCAAGAGCGATTATGATCAACCAACTACCTGCCAACAAATAAACATCTTCTGATTTTATTCTTAATGATATTTGAATGGCGAATTACACAATACCAAGGTAACAGGGATAGTATGGTAGTGGCAAATAAATGTAAATTTTATTCGCATAATACAAATGACATTGGCGTGATAGCCTTTGCATATTGGTTGGTATGATTAGTTAACTGTCTGTTGGCTGCCATTTTGTTTGGGCTTCATCGTCCTGTTCACGCACGGCGAACCCACCTTGTCGGTTGTGGTATTCTAGCTTTTGAACAAGTTCGTCAGTTACTTTTGACATAGTTGCAAATGATCTAATCTACTTTTCAATGAATGACGACGCTAGTCGGTGCAGCCTCTCGTTTCAACCTTACCAAGCAAAGGGCCATAGCATCTGTATAATGAACCTTAACGTCGTACGATTCCAAAGAGTCTGAACAGCGCAGGAATTTGCTGAAGTATAGGACAAAAAAACATCGCGCGTACATTGACACGTATAAAATTGTCAGCCTGCGCTATAGCTGCACACTACCTTGGCCTATTTGGCAGGCATCAACTACATGTATATACCTTTCTCGTTACCCATACGGTGTTTTTGGTTGCAGTAACATTGTGGTATGTTATTACTGCACTCGTCTCCGCTTTTCAAATGGCCAAACTGTATGCACCATTTTCTGAAGCTGATCTACCGTACTTTGCATGAAACGAAGGGCATAATATGCCAAGGTGAACTAACGGAATTTGTAAACTTGAACCGAATGCAAAGAATATACGACAAATGTCATAGGCCTAATTAATCTGGCCTGACGACGGCTTAATCCTCAATCCTCTTCACGTGTATAATTGGTGAATTCTGTGAGCGCTCAAGTAAAATAATTTAAATTGTTAAGCGCGTGTAATTATTGTTATTCGAGTCTATGTGCAAACGTAAATCGTGGCGTACAAGAGCGCAGGGAGCACTCACTGTATCATCACAGAACCATTCGAGAATACGGAAGAACAATAACCAGCACGGAACAGAACTCAACTGCAACCGCAGTTAATCTCAATTATGACGGACATTTTCATGAATAATCCGATCTCATTAAATTATTAGTGAAAAAAATCGTTGTTGACCGTCTCACTGTTGTTTCTATTCGACTCAGTAGACGTTCTGAGTTTGAGTTTACTGTAAGTTGTTTTGGGCTTTTGAATAATTCCATATTTTTTATTGGTCGGAGGTAATCAAGCAAGACCCAGGAATAATTGGATTTTACTGCAAGTACCTGCACAACGCCTAAAGTGCATTTCGACGGAATATTTATAGTCATTTGCGACACCGTGAAATGCAATAAAATCCACCATTTGTAACCGACATCTATATATTAGCTGATCTGTAGAGAGTAACTGAAGCATCGGGCATCCAGGCAGGTTTGTTAATGTTTTTTGTCATTTTTAACACAGTCTTTTACTTAAATGTGATGACAAACAGGCTGTTTCTACTTTTCTGGTTATCGAGTCGCCTAGTATGCGGTTAGCCTAGCCATAGGGGGAGTGGCATTAACTGTCCCTTGGACACAAAAGGTTTGATATTAATAAAAATAACCACGATACCATTGCAGCAACACCGCGATTGTTAGGTTCAACACTTGGTATGTTTGATATCCACCAAAGATCAATATGTACATTCCACGCTTGAAAGTAATGATAGTAAAAACTAGGAAAGTAAAAAGAATTCGCACATGCCATGTCCCACATTCATCGGTTTCAGTGTTTTGCATTCTACTGTGGGCATCTATCCACACAAAAAATGTTATATTAGGCCTATTAGTCTTTGCGATGACTATGTCATCGCAATGTCAAGGGGACCTTTTTCATTTACCCAACTGCATACGGTGTATTCCCAGGCTAGGCTCCCAGTAAATGCAGTACACAAAGTGTGATGTCATGACATCTCTGGTGTTTGGTACCCTGGGTGACCGGATCGCTGCCCTGCTGGCTTTTACTGGTCTGGCACTGGTGCATTACGGGTCAGTGTTCGGCAAACATGGTGGATCAAAAACACAAATCTGAATTCATAGCTAACGGCGCCTAAATTTCATACAACGGAGAAGAACAGACATTTCAATCCGGATCTTCCTTTAAATGTCTTGCCTTTTAGGTTCAAGGAACCCGCAGCAAATTTGCTAAAATGGATGACGTAGACGCAGTCTTGATGAGAGCCAGCATCCCGGTGCACGTAGTCGCTGGCATCGCAGTGGCTTTGAATCTTCTCGTGGTGGTGGTGTTTGCTCGAACCAAGCAACTCCGCCTCAAATACTACGGCTTCGTCTTCAACCTCGTACTCGCCGACATCGCCTATCCTGCAATGCTGATTACATTCATTCACTTCAGGCACGTGGCCACGGTTGTTGCCCTGTCTCGGGCTTTCTTCTTGACCGCCCAGCTCAGCATCTTGGCCGTAGCCGTGAATCGTTTGCTGGCGCTGTCTCTGATGCCGCCTGCCCGCTATGACGCCGTAGTGACACCCGTCCGCATGGTGATCGCATGTCTCCTGATTTGGATCCTATCTGCCGTGCTTTTCTTACCTACGACGTACCTCCAAGACCCAACCATCAACTGGCTGATCCAAGCTCTGATTCCCCTTTTTATTCTGATCGTCACTGGGGTTTTATACCTCGTGGTCTTCCGTAAGATATCCATGTATACGCCGCCGCTGGCGTCCATCGGTGGAGTCAATAACATAGATGGACAGGCTGCTACCCGCGTGCGCCAAACGCGTCACCTTATGGTGACGTTCACGATCATATTCGTGGCGTCTGCCGTCTGTTGGCTGCCATTTTGTGTGGGCTTTATTGTCCTGTTCACGCACGGCGAACCCACCTTGTCGGTTGTGGTATTCTTGCGGTACAGCTATGCGGCGTTGCTGATGAATTCCGCTCTCAACCCTTTTGTCTACTTTTGGCGTTTCCGAGAGGGGCGGGAAGGTTTCTATAGGTTGCTGTGCGCATGTTCCAGCCGCTGGAAGCACCAGGCGGAAACGGATGCGAGCACAGTAGCAGAAACCGAAATGTAACATTAGGCCCATGAGACTGAGGCTGAATCCACTTTCATTATACACATGTGTTAATGCCAGCCGTGTATATAGCGAAATGAAATCGGACCAGACCTGAGAGTCAGGTTTTGGCAGGGGCACTTTCGTCGCCTTCCACCTCTATGACCCGTGGTCCAGCCTCATTTCTATGGACACGCCGTTCGGTCTTCAGTTTCTAGCTGACTGGTTCCATTAGATTTCCCGAAAATATTGTTTTGTGTTTTTTCCTCCAACGTTAAAAATGACGGGTTTTGT